>PVIW01000170.1:0-318099 GCA_004026585.1 Noctilio leporinus | reverse complement strand
TGTAAGCCATAGAAGTCTTAGAGGAAAACATAGGCAGTATAATTTCAGACATCCCATGCAGCAATATTATTACTGATACTTCTCTAAGGGCAAAGGAAATAAAGAAACAAATAAACAAAGGGGACTACATCAAACCAAAAATTTCTGCTCAGTTAAAGAAAACATCAGCAAAATTAAGAGAACCAATATATGGAAAAACATATTTGCCAATGATACCTCAGACAAGGGTCTGATCTCCAAAATACACAAAGAGCTTATATGCCTCAACAACAGGGATACAAACAGCCCAATTAAAAAATGGGCAAAGGACCTGAACAGACACTTCTTTGAGGAGGAGCTACAAGGGGCCCAAAGGCATATGAAAGAATGTTCAATATCATTAGCAAATTAAAACCACAATGCATACCACCTCACACCAGGCAGAATGGCCATTGTTAACAAATCAACAAACAACAAATGCTGGTGAGGATGTGGAGGAAAGGAAACCCTGGTGCATTGTTGGTGGGAATGCAGACTGGTGTAGCCACTACGGGAAACAGCATGGAATTTTCTTACAAAACTAAAAATGAAACTGCCTTTTGACCCAGCGATTCCACTGCTAGAATTATACCCGAAGAACCCTGAAACACCAATTCAGAAGAACCTATACACCCCTGTGTTCATAGCAGCGCTGTTTAAAATCCAAGTGCTGGAAACAGCTTAAGTGCCCACCAGTGGGTGAATGGATCAAAAAACTGTGCTACATTTACACAATGGAATATACTACATAGCAGAAAGAAAGAAGAAATTCCTACCATTTGTGATAACATGGATGGAACTGGAGAGTATTATGCTTAGTGAAATAAGCCAGTCGGTGAAAGACAAATACCATATGATTTCACCTATTACAGTAGACTAATGAACAAAAATGAACAAGCTAAACAGAACCAGAGTCATGGGAACAGGAAACAGACTTTCAGTGTGCAGAGGGGAGAGGGAGGGAGAAGGAAGGAGAAGGAGGCAAAGAAGGGGAACAATTTAGTCAAGGGATGAGCCACAGACATGGATAACATGTGAGATTGACCATGGGAGGGGAGGATGGGGGAGTGTGAGGCAGAGGAGAGCAGTGGGGGAAAATGAGATAAATGTAATACAATAACAATAAAAAGAAAAGTTAAATGAGAAAAAAAACCTGCAAAATATTCCTAAGAATATGAACCATAAACACTAGCAGCTATATTAACATTGGGAAAATAAAATTAAAATTAAAATATAGAAATTGACAAAATTATATCAGAGTAGACATGCCAAAAATCTCCTGAATTATTAATAAAGCAAATAAAAATTAGTGTAGATGTAGAATATTTGACTAACACAATTAATAAGCTTTTTATTTGCTTTAAAAGAAAAAGCCTGCCCTGGCTGGTGGCACAGTGGATAAGGTACCGGCCAGCAAACCCAAAGGTCACTGGTTTGATTCCCCAGCCAGGGCACATAACCAGGTTGCAAGCTGGGTCTCCAGCCAGGTCCATAGCTGGAGGCAGGTGAAAGACAACCATACATTGATGTTTCCCTCCCTCTCTGCCTCCCTCCCTTTTAATAAAAAGAAAAGAAAATGCCTGAAAATTCATAAGCTAATTGAAAAAGTTAGTGAAAGACTATCAGAAGAAATTTCAAGAAAATAGAAAAATAGGTAATGAAGATTAAGGCAGGAATTCATGAAATAGAAAACACAGAAAAAACAAGATCTTTTTCAAGAGTAGATAACCCTTGCACGAGTCTCAGCAGAAAAACAAAAAGTAACACCCAACTATAAACAAGAAGGAATGAAAAGGGGAGTCTTAATTTCAGATATGGCAAAGACCAAAATGGTAAAAAGAGAACACTATGGACAACTTTCTCAGTAAGTGTGAACATTTTGACTAACTGAACAGCTTACTAAAATAATAACTTAGTAAAAATGACTCATGAAGAAAGAACTGGACATTGATTCTGGCAATTGACCAGAACACTTGCTGGAAACCTCTCTAATGAAACAGTCACTTGGAGGAGAGAGGAACATAATCTAATCAAGGCAATACGTGATCAATATTGTAACTCCTCTGAAAAGATGTGCCAACATACCTCAGAGTGTTGCTTGTGAGAGTTAATTGAGGTAATGATTCAGCCATTGTACTCCTAGAAGTGAAAGCATATGTTTATACAAAGACTTGAACACCTATGTTCATGTCAGCTTTACTTGTAACAACCCAAAACAAACAATGCAAATATCCACCACCAGGAGAATGCATAAACAAATGGTGGTACCTCCATAAAATAGAGTACTCCAAAATAGAAGGGAAAGAATTATTGATACAGGCAATCACAGAATAATTATGAACTGTTGATGAATCATTGAATAATTATGCTAAATGAAAAAAGGCAAAACTGGGCACATATTGTATGGTTTTATTATATACAATTCCAGGCAACATCATTAACACACAGTGAAAGAAATCAAATCAGTGATTCCCAGGGATGAGATAGAGGGGTGAGAAGTATCTGCCATGTGTTGGGTGTCTAGCGGGAGCTAGAAACTATTCAACTAGTTGCATTCATTACCTCAACTAACCCTCACAAGCAGCACTCTGAGGTATGTTGGTACATCTCTATGGCGATGAGGAAAATATTTAGGTGTGTAACTGGCTTAAGTGGCAGAATGGTTTGAACTTGCCTTGTCTGATTTCAAAGCTTGTACTCTGAAACACTTTGTTATATGGTTTCCAAATAAGTATTAAACATATTTCCTCTCTAACAGAGATGGCAGGTGATCAGAAAATTTGTCAAAAACAAAACAAAACAAAACAAAAAACACAATTCTTAGATACTTTAAGTGACAAGCATTATCAAATCGCTTACTTAAAAGTGCATTCACCTCAAATAGACCAAACATCTATGCAATATGATCAAGATTCCAGAACGCGTGCGGGAGAAGACATTTTAAATTCTTTGTATCTTCTTTTTCAGACACCATAAATAAAAGCAGGTAGTGGACTGCTGTCTCTCTACTAAATTATTTTTTCTTCAGAGGAGTTACAATATTGATCAGGTATTGCCTTGATTAGATTGTGTGGTTCTGCCTCTCTCCTCCAAGGGCCTGTTTCATTAGAGGTGTTTTTTTCCCCCCAAGTTTTCCTCTAAAATGACAATTTCATCCATAAGGATTGATTTTAGCACTTCTTCTAGGGTATGGAAATTAAGCACTATTACAGGTGTTTTCCTGCTCATTTATAACTTCCACCACAATTTTTCTTAATTTATTTTGTCTTGGGAAATCCTCAGGGAGGTTGCTGGGCTTGTTGTCCTGCCTTTTCTTTGGAAAATGCTGGGAAACCCTCAATTCAACTCAAGCCCTTCCTCACCACTTCTTTTCTCTCTGCATGAGTTTGTTGAGGGTACTCTTGAAGGCTTTGTCCTACTCTCTGTCCCTGCAACCTTAGTCACTCAGGTTCGGTGTCAGGTCGGTTTTGGAATCAGAAGTCAGACCTAGAAAGGACTTCGGAGATCACACCAGTTTTCTAAATCAGAAAACAAATGCCCACACTTTCCCCCTGTCTCCTGCAGAGCGTAATTCTGCTTCAGTGGGTTTTCTCTGAAATCCAACACCAATTCCCTCAGAATCTCTGCCCTGAAAATAGGAAAGAAGAAACGAGAAATAAGGCTGCCACCCCGTGGCGTGATAATAGAAAAGAAGTGTGAGAATTGGGGAAAGCTTGCAAGGTGAATTTCAAAACATCAATTAGAACAGCGACTAACAACTTGTTTAATTGTTATTATGACTCAGTGAGATTTACAATAATGTGGTATCCACTTCAGATTCCACCAAGAACTCCCAGCACAGCCCTTAGACCTAGTTCTGGGGCTACCTGACCTCCCAGGAAGATAACATTGACAGACATCCAGGGTTGAGCCATCTATAAAAGGCCTTCAGAATATATCTTTAATCTTAAAAATAGCTCTAGGTACGTACAATTTAGTTTATAAAACAATTCAGTAAAGCAATACATTACAGGATATTAAATCCTTAAAATTTTCTTTGTTCCTACTTCTTTCCCAATCAGGTACTTTAGGTGTGATAGTCATGTTCTATAAATGACATTAAACAGAATTTCATGCATGGTAAGTGAAGCAAATAGTTAAATATTAAGTAGGTTTTCTTTCAGTAGTTATGTAAGTTCTGCTCTAGTTTGCGTGTCACCGAAATGTGTGCAGAGATCTATGTTTAGTTAAACTGGATACTCAAGGGAGCACACAACCTGGGTTCCAGGGACACCCACTCTGTGGATGTGATGTTTCCAGCCAGCACACTCAGGTTAAGAAGCAAGACCATGAAAAGTCAGTCCTCCAAAAAATATTTACAGTGTCAGCCCCATCTGAGACCATCCAGATTGTTCACACCAGGTTGCCCCAGGTGTGTGGTACTACACTTGGAATCAATAAGAAGGGCTAGGAGTACTACATCAGTAACCTTTCCCTAGTCTAGTAGGGTTAAAAATAGGCTGCACCATGTAAGACAGCCTAGTATTCTTAGAGGAGCCTTGTCATCTCATAGAAGCAATTTCATAGAAGCAATCTCATTAAGCGAAAGAAGCTGAGAAGTACATTCACTTCATTTTGTATTTTTAAAACTTAAAAATCTGGAACATTTGAAATCAAGAAGAGGTACAACAGAAGGCATCTGGATGGCCTCCCAGTGTGGTCATGAACTTGAGCTCTGTGTCAGACCTATTTGGATTTAAATTCCAGGGCCACCACTTGGGTGATGACTTTGGTCAAGGTATTTAAACTCTCCAGTCTTCAGTTTCTTCATCGGAAAATGAGGTAGTAACACCTACACCTGAGTTGTGGGCAGGATTAGGCAGAAAAAGGCATGAGAGGCCTTAGCATTGTGCCCAGCACTAACTCTGGACTCCATAAATGGCAGCCTGAGGGAACCCTCCACAAGTGGAGGCGTGTGTACCACTGACTGTAAGTCAGATACATTATGATCTGATACATTGAGATCGCTCACAATGAAGCGATCAAATTTCATAGAGAAAGTTATAACTTCTGTCGCATTTTAAGGCATTTCATCTAAATGCGTCATCCATAAAGTAGCGGTTGCTTGACAGCAGGATTTCTTAAGGGCCTCATTGGAGCTGAGACACCACGTTTTCAACCTAGAACCTGAAATTCCTTAGCGCACACACAAAAATGAGCCTCTTGGCAAGAGATTCCAGCCAAGTTAGTGAACACTTACTTTCTCAGGTTTGGATTTTTACACCCATCACTTAAGCTGCAGTTTCCTCATATGTTAAAATAAAAAAGAAGTAGCATGCACTTACACATTGGTCAATATATAATATAGTGCACATTGCATTATCTTACATCAGGGAGATCATGTATGCGAGCATTGATTCTAGAGCAAGTGCCAATCATGCTTTTGTTTCCCTGGGATCCTTTGATGTTGGTGGTGTCTAGAGAAATCCTGAGGTTTAGGTACCTAGGAAGTTAATGTTCACATCCATGTATCTGCTGAATAGGAAAATACGAACACAAGAAGATAAAGGTTTAGGCAGCGTTCCAGTTAACAACGCATTGCGCTCAGCTGCAAAGCCAACGTCCCGGAGCTCGATTTTTCGATTTTCTCAGCATCCCTTCCTTGCAGCTGGCAAGGTGTTAAACGTTGTCAGTAGAGGGCGCTCGAGGAACACTGCCCGAGAAAACGTCTACTGTTTCTGGTTGGCCCTTGGCGCTCGTTCCAGCACTGTCCATCCGCGAGTTGCCTTCTGCAGGCCAGCAGCGTGTGCGGCAGCCAGCAACGTCTGCTGGCTGAGGAAACGCAAGATCTCCTCCGGTGGCACCTCTTGTGGATGACGTTCCCTCGTGAAATTCCCAGCCAGCGTTCCCAGCTTGCCACCCGCTGCTTGCCTGGACCCCAGAAGTGTGTGTACCCTGTCTGCCGGTCGTTACTCTTAATTCTTTACCTGCCAGTCTGCTGAGACCCGCTGTGGGCCGCGCTGGCCCAGAGCAACCCAGGGAACTTCTCTGTCTGCGGACTTCGCCAGGAAGGCCTGGGTCCCAGCTTTGTGAAGGGGGGTTCTCTCCCAAGCTGGCTCCCTCTGTGGGTGCGCTCCCTCAGCCCGAGGGTTCTCCCTTTCTCCTTAATCCTCTGTAGTAACTTTTAAAATGAACCTTTCCTTGTTCAGGTTACTATAAAGTTTCTGCTCTGTAATTGGACATGGACTCTCAAGGTGGGTTCTTCAGCCAGTGTCTATGACAATCCAATAATGGATTTTACCAAATCAAGTGCCTTTCTGATGACAAAATTTCTTCAGTCCCTCATATTTTACTGGGACATCCTGAATATAGAATAGAAATTTTGCTTCTTTATGTCAGTTATGTCCCTTTTGTCAAGTTATTCTTGGCTCGGATGTAGTAGACATTTTACTAAACAGTTCAATGGAATCATGAACTGTAGAACCATTCCTCCCTTTGGAACTAAGACCTCTAGACCAGCGAAGTTTAAGGTCATGTGGACAGGTTGCAAAATTTTGATAGTGAGTCACAAGGGGTAATACTATGTGGAGCTATTCTCATTTCCACTCTTTGATCCCTGGGCCTGCAAATCCTGGCTATTGGATGCAAAGCATGCATTGAAGGCTGTTTTAGCATGTACACAATCTCTTGGAGGGCATTTCCCCAGGCTACCAACGTATTGCCACTAGGTGAGAGCTGTAACTGATTCTTCAAAGGATTGCTCTGCCATTGCATCCAGCTAGCTACCTCAGGATGATGGCAACTATGGTATGACCTGTGATTTCCATGAATATTGGCACACTGATGCATGGCATTAGTTGTGCTGTGAGTTTCTTGATCATAAGCAGTACTGTGTGGAATCCCATGACAGAGGATAAGGCATTCAATATATATAGATCTAGTCTCTTGGACGCAGATTGAATCTTCTGTCCACAGGTGGAATTTTTTCTTCACCTAAAAAACTTCAGCTCTGCTTTTAAGGCCTTTTAACTGATTGAATTAGACCCTGTCAGTTAATCCATAAAGTATATTTATACTTAAAGTTATCTGATATGGATTTTAATTATGTGCATGAAATACCTTTACAGTAACACCTAGATTAGTGACTGATTGAATAACTGGGGACTTCAGCTAGCCAAGTTCACATCACATCATGTAACATAATGTAGTCATAGGTTCCAGGGGCTTGAAGGCCATATTTGAGATGCCATTATTCTGCCTCTTGCATGTTTATAAAAATGAAAAATAAGTAAAAGGAGAGAATATAAAATATGGATAACTGGAGTAAAAAAGCTAAATTGCATCATGTGGTGGAGTCAGTACACCAAATTGGCTCCCCTTATTCCTGAAAGAAATTTTTTTCTGGGAAAGGCATTCTGCCTTGACAATTTTTATCTTTTAACATTTAAAAAATATTGGGTCACCTCTTTCTGACCTCTATTGTTTCTAATGAGAAATCCACTGTCACTCATATTGTTTTATCCATTTGGCTAAGGTACCATTTTTCCTCTGGCAGCTTTCAAGACTATTTTTTGTCTTATATTTTGAAAACTTTTTTAAAATTTTATTTTATTGTTGTCGTATTGCATCCATCTCCTTTTTGTTTTGAAAACTTTTATTAATGCTTTATCTCTAGTCAGACCTTGTCCTGGATTTCTTTTCTTTTCTTTTCTTTCTTTCTTTCTTTTTTTTTTTTTGTTTGAAGTTCACATATCTTCTTGAATCTGCAGGTCTAAGGTCTTTTGCCAAAGTTGGGAACTTTTCAGTAACTATATCTTTAATACTTTTTCAGTTCTGTTCTCTTTTTTCTTTCCTTCTGGGATTCTGATAATACAAATATAAGATCTTTTGTCCTTTTTCAAAGGACCAAAGGATCTAATAATTATTTTTTCATTGTATTTTCTCTATTTTGTTCATATTCATTTCTGTTGTTCTGTATGCCAGTTCACCGATTCTCTCATTTGTGCCCTTCATTCTGCCATTGGGTCTATCCACTCAGTTTCTTATTTTGATTATTATATTTTTAGTTCTAAAATTTTCATTTAGCTCTTTATGTCTTCTTTCTCTTTCTTTTCTTGCTCTTCTTTTTCCTCTTCTTTTTATCCTCCTTATTCTTGGTTGAGACTTTCTTTTCTGAGGCGTTATATTCTGACATCTGTTTGTAATTGCTCATTGAAACAATAATTCTAACATCTCTGTTACCTTAGTATTGGCATTTTTGATGATATTGTCTTTAAATATTTTACTTTCTAGAACAGTTTTAGGTTCATAGGAATCTAAATTGAAAGAAAAGCAGAGATTTCCTATATACCTCCTTTCCCCAGTTATGCACATCCATTACCAATACCTCACACCAGAGTGATACAACTGATGAACCTACATCCTAATCATCCAATGTCCATAGTTTACATTAGAGTTCCTTTTCAGTGTTATATACTCTATGGGTTTGGACAAATGTATAATTACATGTCTCCATCATTGTAGTATCATACATAGTATTTTCACCACCCTAAAAATCCTTTGTACTCCACCTGCTTATTCCTCCAAGATTTACCCCCAATCCCTGGCAACTAATGAAATTATATGTAGTCATGCCTTTTTAAAAAGCAAGCTGAAAAATATAACATTTATAATATATTCTCATGTTCTAAATAAAGCATTGAGTGGGCCTTCTTCTATTGCTTAGAATTAAAAATTAAGGTGATAAATGTGAATTAAGGGGCATTAGCTATAGTATAGTGACATCCTCCAGGAAGCTCCAGCATTTATGGACTAACATCTATTAGGACTCATGACTAATGGGCTGGACTAGCTTTGCTGCCTCCAATCATTACCCCAGTGAATCCTGCCTTCCTCCAACTTCAGCTATCACCACAGTGCTCCCTTACAGTCCTGTACACAGAAGACCTGCAAACAGTGGTAGGGTAAGGAAAGTCTTTGGAGTCAGATGCTATTGCTTCTGTGGGTGCCCTACTTATTCTCCACTGACTTCCCATGGAATATCAGGTAAGGGAGAGAGGGGTCAGAATAATTGCCTACAGACATTGAGAATGTCTTAAAACTATGAGAATTGCTTCTTACTCTCTGAAGAAATTTTTGGGCTTTTAGCTTAAGCGGTAGATTTATCAATTTGCCTATGTATCTGTGCGAACAGAGGGAAACTGAACTGGAAATAGACAGCAGGCAGATGAAAGTTGACTATAGGGCGAGGGGTGCCCATGGCAAGAGGGCAGAAGCTGCAAATGTTGGTAAGGTTATACTTGAAGATACAGAGACAAATTACATCACATCCTCTCCTCTCCCGGTGCGTCCCCCTCCAGAGAAGAACCTGCAGAAGATCTTAACCTTGAGCCTAAGTGAGAGGACATATTTGGACCCTTGCCAAACAGAGGAGAGCCAGGACAAGTGAGAACGAACAGCAAATAGAAGATCACACAGTTAAAGAAGCATCCTGTCTCATCCTCCCTTTCAACTCAACTGCCAGAGAAATAAGTTCTTGAATCAGGTAGGAGGGTTGATAATCCAGACCCCTTCCCCTCACTCCAACCCACGGCAGTGACTTGGCAGAGGAAATAAAGAGCAAACCTACCACAGGTCCCTGAAGCTGTGGGCCTCAGCTAGCGGAGGAGAAAAGATTTACATCAGTTGAGATTTGAGTTGTCAACTGGACAGTACTGAATTTGTCTCTTAATAACAAACTGTAGGAAGTGCTGTCATATCTGCTTAAGATATCATAAGGATCTGCTTCCACTAGGAAAAGGATTCCATGTAGCACAGGATATATCCATACATGTATGTGTATATAAGTTGGTCTATCTCAGTACATGTTCTCTAAGCAAAGACAGCTGTTTAGAAGGCTCTGTTCTCCATTATTAACAGTGGTCACAAACCAGCATGTATAAAGATGGATTTTAGAAAAATCAATACATTTTTTTTTAAATTTAGGAAATATAAATGTTCCCTTTATACATACTGATGTACACACTGTAAGTTCCAGCCAGATAAGAACAGGTTCATAAGCTTCATACAGGTGAAAAAGGCTTCACTGATTAGAATCAATCTTTCCTGTTTGTACCCCACATACTGCAGTACTCTGAACCTCCAGTGTCTTGATTAGCAAGCTGTGGTCATTGACTTAATGAATTTGTAAGGGTATGACTCTTATAGGATTCGTTTTAGTGCCAAAATCTCTGGGGGCAGTTAGGCTGGGGCAGGAGCTGAGTTGAAGCATGGGGACTGGCCTGCCAAGGTAATTAGAGCTGTGGTCACTGGTTCCCTTAAGCTAGTGTTGACTCCTCTTGCCTTCCTGCTTCATGGACAGTTGCTACTCTTCTACTTGAACCAACTTCTTTGAGACAGCTGACCCCTCCTCCCATGGGCTTCTGTCCCCACCTCTGTTGATCTTAGGGCAGTTTTCTTGTGTTCTTTTCACACCAATTGTAGGAGATCTACTTCTGGTGTCTTGCTCTTAAAAATGGGGTTCTCACAGTACTGGTATTTGCTCTCTGGGGATACTGTTCTTTTAGGCCTCAGTGGCGAGTTTAGAGGATGGTGGGGCCCAGTTTTCATTTGCCATAGAACAAATGTTCTTCCCAATATTCACTCCCTACTGTGCAGTTTAACCCTCTCCACTCTTCCTCACTGAAGGTTTCTTTCAATCTTCACTGTCCTCCCTCCACTCCGGATGACTTTGGAGATCTGCCGATTATCAGGTCAGTACATCTCTCACTCCAACAGTAAATGGAGTCAAGTTATTTATTTCAGGACTTCTGAGCTCCATGCAAACCGCAGGGTACAACTGGGCATCTGTTCTACATGTACCTCATTATTTCATAACAGTGAAGTTGGTCGGGAAGCAATGTGACAGGCCACGTAGGGAACCCCTGGAGGGTGGTGGTGCCTAACTCCAGTGGACTATATAGCTCAGTAGCTACCCAGCCCAAATGCTGCAGAGGGAAATATCTTGTCTTTCAGAGCAATCCTTAAATGATTCTGGGGGCAGAAACTCTCAATGTCTCTCAATACAAGCTATATAAATAAATAGTTACCAAAACCTGGTTGGAGAGCGACCTGGATGAATAACAAGATATCTTTAATAGAGATTTATAAAAATAGCCATGGCTGGTGTAGCTCAGTGGAGTGAGCACCAGCCTGCAAGACCAAAAGGTTGTTGGTTTGATTCCTAGACAGATCACATGCCTGGATTGAAGGCCAGGACCCTGATTGGAGGCATGCAACTGATTGATGTTTCTCTCCTTCTCTCTTTCTCCTTTTATACCACTGGTGAGAGTTTGAGTACAGCTTTCCTGTAAAACAATTATGCAACATTTATAAAGAATCAGTTCTCAAAATGTATTCTCAACATTAATTTGGGAGATAATCAAAGATGTCAGGATGTATAAGGATGTTCAATGCAATATTATTTATCACAGGAAAATTAGAAACAAGTTAAATTAACAATAAATTATGTTTTAAATGAAAAAGTGCCCAGTCTTTAAAGAATCATTTAATATTTCACAAAAAAATTGTAACAAAATAGATATGAACATATAATTCATTGTTGAACTTTCTCTAGATATTATATAACTTGTAGAAAAGGAAATCATTCTAATGAGAGTCCTAGGAGAAGTTTCATGTTTCCTTTTGGTTCTGATAGTCAGGGCTAGCAGAGGTTCCCAAACTTGTCATGGTGCCAACAATTTCTGGGACTTCCAGCACCATCCAGCTGACACTGAGGAGACATTGATCTGGTCAGACCCCAGCAGTCTGGCTCAAAAATCACAAGAAGTTTTTCTAGAGTCATAACTTTTCTTTTTTCTCTTCTTGTCTTTTCTTTCTTTCTTTTTATTATTTTAGTGCTAGAAATAACTTTAAAACTCATTTTACTGGTAAAGAATGGAAGGAACAGAGAGATTAACCAATTAGCTTGGGGTCGGATCTACTTGTGCCAGAGCCTTCAAAGCCCAGGCCTGTCAATGAGCTTTTGAAAATATCACCTTAAACCCCTATTCTAGTAAATTAGAATGGACCAGATATGAAATATTGAGAAAGATAGTGATATTCAGCAGTGGATTATTTATGAGTTGATTTATAAGATTCAAATAAGAAGAAAAAGCAAAAAGATAGATTCTTAGATGGGGAAAGGAACCCCTGAGATCACTCCCCCACATATTTGCCCAATACTGGGAGATGAGTTAGCCAGAGGTAGAGGCAGCTGGGAACATGCCATGTAGGACTAGCTTCATGAATGGCAGGCTAAGATGCCTGTGGCCTAGTGGCT
This sequence comes from Noctilio leporinus, assembly GCA_004026585.1. Taxonomy (NCBI): domain Eukaryota; kingdom Metazoa; phylum Chordata; class Mammalia; order Chiroptera; family Noctilionidae; genus Noctilio; species Noctilio leporinus. The sequence goes on along the minus strand of PVIW01000170.1, from coordinate 305,783 downwards.
AGAATGTGGCAGGGCAACCAGCATGTCCTGGTAGCCCACCTTTCTGGAAACCAGCACACTTGGTGCTTTTCAGAATACAAGATTGCTCTACCCTTCCAGGCCCTTGTGGAAAAGAGATTTGGGTCTACTAGAGAGGAAGGCCTGAGCTGGAGGTCAGGAGGGTATCATCTTATCCATCCTTTTTCAGTGCACAGGGTCCTACATGCTGTGCATACTCAGTGATGGCACATGGAATGAAATAAACTATTGCATATTATTATTTTGAGTTGCATTACATTTCACACTCAAACATTTCTAAAACTGGGATGCATCTCAACATTGGTCTCTTTGAATTATCTATATTGTTGGTATTACTCATGCTGGGTTTAACTGCCATTAAAAATGTCTTTAAAAAAGAGTATATTGTGATTCAGCATAGGAAAAATGTTATTTTGTTATATACATAATAAAAATAAAGTGTTATTCTGTTATACACAGAAAGGCATGGAAATAGAAAAATAATGTGCAGAAGCAAAGATAGTTGTCCTAAAAGAATGTCTTTAATTCTGTATTTTCTTACAAAGTGACATCCAAGTGCTTTACAGAATTTAAGAAAGGAAGTAAATCGTACATAGATTACCCTGTTACATTTTGTTATTGACATATGTGCAAAGAATTGTCCATCACATGTTGTATTAGTTTCCTGTGACTATAACAAATAACCACAAACTTGGTACCTTAGTGTAACAGAAACATATTGTTTCTTGGTTGACCAGAAGTTCAATATCAGGTGCACTGGGTCACCATCAAAGTGAAGGTGTAGTCCTATTCTTTTTGGAAGTTCTTGTGGAGATTCTATCAGTCATTTCTTCCAGCCTCTGATGCCTGCATCACTCTAATCTCTACCTCTGTCTTCACATCACCTTTTCCTCCTCTGTGTATTGACTCTTCCTCTCCCTTTCTCTTGTAAGGACACGTGCAATGGCATTTAGGGCCTAAACAAATAATCAAGGACAATCTCTCCACCTCAACATCCTTAACTTAAACACACCAGCAAGGACTCTTTTTCCAAATAAGCTAACATTTGTAGTTTTCAGGGATTAAGAGCTGATATCTCTGGGTCCACCATTCAGTCCCCTATGCATGCCAAGCAACAGAACTGGAGTCTGAAAAGCCTCAAATTCCTAAGAAAAGGTGAAAAGTTGGGGCTTATGTTGGTACTTTCTTTTTGTTTCCTTCTAACAAAATCAAGAAAGGGAAGTAGTGAAGTCTGTAGAATAAGTATCAGTGGCTTGGAAAACAAGCTCAGTGACAACAGAGGAGAACTCTTCTAAGAAATGTTCTTAATAACTGAGAGCACACATTTGGGTAGTAAATCACTAGATATTGACAAAGTGAAAAATGATTCAGAAAGGCTAGATGTTTGATATGAAGAAGTTTTAGGGAAACCTTAATATGGCAAGTTAATTATAAAAATGGCCCTGAATCTCCACCCTTATCTGTATCAATGTTTTATTCAATATGACTTTGCAGCTTCTTCCATCAAGAAGTAAAATATGTTTCCCTATTCCTTGAATATAAGAAGCCCATGTGGATTGACTTTGGGGGGAATGGGTGAGTGGGGAGGGGAACAGAGGGGAGCAAAAGGGTGATGGATGTAATACAACAACAATAAAATTAAGAAGAAGAAGAAGACGAAGAAGAAGAAGAAGAAGAAGAAGAAGCAGCCCATGTGGCTGGCATTAGTAAATAGAACACAGCCGAAGGGATGCTATGCCAGTTCTGAATCTAGATCTAAGAGACCGTGTGAACTGCTGTTTCCTTTTTAGTCTCCCTGAGAACAAGTACAAGCTGGCCTACTGGATGATGAGAGACACGTGGATCAGCCACCCTCCTCACACTAGTCAATAGCCATTCAGCCACCAGACAGGTGAGTGAGGCCATCCTTGATTACCTAACCATCAGACAAATCACCAGCCAACCACAGATATACAACCAAGTCCAGTGAGAACAGCAGAGTCTATCCCAGATTGGCAGAACTGCCCAACTAACCTCAGACTCATGAGCAATAACAAATATTTATTGTTTTAAGCTATTAGATTCAGGGGTGGTTTATTATATGTCAAAAACTAACTGATACTTGATGATGGAAAAATCACCAGCTTTTAATTACAGAGTGAATAAATAACTTGGAATAAAATGAACTCTGAATATAAAAGTTTTTAAAAATCTTTTAACTAACTTGTTTTGCTTATCATTTCCTTTTTTGTGTCCTTAATCATGGTAGAAGATAAAATAAGTCTAAAAGTGATCTTTAAATAAGCATAAAATAAAAAATTCTATTTGAAAAAAAAAGCATCATATCATACTTTTTATTTTTTGAAAGCATTTCTTTCCCTTTAAGGATTATAATCATCTTTAATTTCTTTTATCCTGAGGCCTCTCCTATGTTCAAGGCAGGAGTCCATTTCAGTTTTAATGAAATACAATAATTCTGTCCTCAAATTTTTGCTACTTATTTATTACATAACTTTTTAAGATTTACTTCCCCTCTATGAGTTTCAGTTACCTTATATGAAAAATGAAGATGATTATACCTCCTGGTTAGGGATGTTTTGAATGTGCTCTGTGTAATGCAATGTAGAAGAAAATTAAATGAGCAGAATCTATGTTGGTATTTCTTAAATATGCCCAATAATTGTTCTTTATTGGCTAAAAGTGGTGGTGTTGTTCTCAATGAAATTGTTCTGTTTAATAAAGTAGACCACTTAGGTTATATGAATGTATGTTTTAATGCTGTTATCCCTACCCCATACCCCCATCAAAGACACAATAACACCTCTGAACATGCTCTTTTCTCTAACACATGTTGCTCACCATTGTTGTAGTAGAATAAAGGCAGGTGGCCCAAATGCAGACAGCCTAGGCCTGATTGCCTAGCAGGAAATGAATTTGGGATTCTTGTTGCACCTAGTCTCCATCTCAAAAAATCCTGCCCCAGCCAACTATAGCTGATAGAACAAGAGAATACATACCACTTACCTGAAGAATTTCATCAGAGCCTCCTATAACAAGTTTACAGTCCTATTTTGAGAATTTCAATTGAGATGCTGAGACTAAAATTTTGGATAGTGGAGACTGCAACAGAATGTTATAGAATTGGAACCACATACAGCGCCCTAACAGAACCAATCTGATATGAAGTAGGAAGTTCAGGAGTAGGAAGTGAGCCAGCATAGAAAATCAGATTGCAGAGGAGAAAATGTGAAAGGCTGTCAGAAATATGGTCCCGGAAAGTCCTAGAGAGACCAAGAGTTTCACTCCTGGCTTTCTGGTTTCCAACAGGTTTCCCCTAGTGTTTATTTTCTGCCTGGAGATGTTAGATGATTTGGACTGTCTTTAAATGCCTCTTTCCCCCTTTTCTCTGAGCTAGTTTGAAGGGATTTTTGTTTTGTGTAACCAAATGACCCATGGTGGTTTGAAAATTTTTCCTGAGCTTAGAGATGTCTTAGATTTCTTATTAGTCCTTGGTGGGCAGAGAAAGAATGCTTGTTAAAAAAAGGTAGAAGGAGGTATTGAGTGGGTGATGAATGCCTAAAAGTAAAAGATTGGAGCACAGCAGAAGATGATTGTATTCACAGAAAGTGCACGAGAAAAAGAAATTATTCTAATGAGATTCATCAGTGAATGAATGATCCCAGGAACAAAATGGAAAAGTTTAGAGAAGACTGCTTCCCAATAATTGTAAGAAGGCTGAAGGGAAAGATGCACTGGCTTGAAAGATGCTGCTTAATATGAAGCTTTTCCTGAGACATAGTTCTAAGAAGAAAAGTCCACATGTGGTGAGCCTCAGTGTTTTAGGTTTATTTCCTTTCAGCAGAACTGATGTTTTGTTTTGTTTTGTTTTTAATTACAGATTTATTTATTATAGAATAAGCATCCATTGCCATATTATTGTATAAAATTAGACAATATATTTGACCTAGCCTGTAGTTATAGCAGTGCAACACCAACTTACCTAGCAGAGGTATCTCTAAGAAGCTGATTATTAAGCTTTATGCATTCATTTATCTGTAAGCACTTACCATGTGTCTGCCACTGTGCTAGGTGCTGGGGAAACCAAAGTTATCCAGCCAGACATGCATGGTCCCTGTCCTCATGCCTCATGAAGTGAGTGTGTGTGTGTGTGGGGGGGGGAGGGCCCAACTCAGTAAATAAATGTAAAATTATGATAATTACCTATTATTGATAAGGTGATAAGTGGTGGAGGACAGAATTAAGAGCAGGATCCACTGTAGATAATGTGGCATGGTCTCAGGGAAGAAAGATGAGACCCAAGTGATAACCTTTTTAAATCACTCTCAAGATGATCTGAAGTTACTGGATAATCTCAAGGACTTAATCACTGTTTACTATTGACAGAAAACTATTTAGGAAAACTACATACCGTTCTTTCAATCACTTTGATAATCTAATGACTAGAGGAAGCAGAGAAGAGGGAAAGGAAACTGAAATTAATGGCTATCATGTACCAGACACAATATGTTATCTTACAGAAGTAGCCATTATTATACCCATTTTATAGATGGAGGGATGGACTCAGTCAGAAGCTCTCTCCACCATACTATCCACTAGATGTAGGTATAACTACATCTGTAAAAGGCAACAGATTACTTCCTTATCACCAACTGGATTGACTTTAAAATGAACCCCTGTAAACATTTTATTTTTATAGTGTTTCAAATTATTTTATCTCTTCAAAGCACTTTTAAAGTGAATGATTCTGATTTAAGGGCTACATAAACTCAAAACCAATAACGTCATCTTCAACTGGAAAGAGGAAGAACATGTTTCCTCTGAGTATCAGGGAGGACATTGCAAACATGCTACCTCCAGTTGATGCCATCCCATTTCCCCAGGTCTGCTTGCTTTACGCTATTTAAATTTTTTTTATCGAATGCTTGCTTTGTCCCTTTTTCAACTATGCGCCTAGGCTCCAACAGGAGAGGTTCAGTGTCGGTTCCAGCATAGCAACAGTCCCCTCCATTGCCAGTTCTTAGCTGCAACTGCCTTCTAGTTTACCTACTTCCTTCATCGTAGTCTGAGCGAACGACTCAACATGTATGAAAGTGACAGGCACAACGAGGGGTGATGGGCACAGAAATGATGTGATATTGCTCTCCGAGAGTCTGGTCTCACCGCTCTCAACTTTCTGAGCGGCTCTTTTCTCCTCCCTCTCCACCCCGTCCTCCTCCCTCTGCCCTGGGAGGGGATCTACAGCCTAGCCCGCCGGTGGTGAATCCTTCCGAGAGGGTGCGGCGTGGAGCCTGCCCAGACCTAAGATGAAAGGCTCGTGGAGGAAGATCTCCGGAGGAAGCCAGATGGATTCTCAGACACGCCGCTGGCCCCACCCGAGTTTCCAAGGGCAGAGCTACTAGCGTTTGGAGGGAAGGATGAAAAGCTAAGAACGGAAGGAAGTGCGACTGGCCAACTGCAAGGGATCTGCGAGTCCGTCCTTGGCTATGCGGGGTCGTCACCCCAGAATCTTGGCGGGGCCGGAGCGGCATACGCAGCCTTAAAGGGACTGTGACCCTGGAGCCTGTGTGTGCTGGGGCTCGCTCGAAACTCAGAGCCTTCTTCCTCCTCCTCCCTCCAACTTCTCTAAACTCTTCTGGGGCAGGGGACCAGAGAGGGTGGGATGGTGGGTGAGCGGAAAAGCCGCAGAGGAGGCCTCCTTAACTCTGCCTGTGGGCTCGGGTCCCTCCCCGGTCCCCACACTGAGCTCACGCCACGCTAGCCCTCACCCTCGCCTCTGCACCCCATCGCTGACCGACTTCTAAAGAGCTGGACGTGTACGACCCCACCTTACACGTCCACAGATGACCCGGTTAGCACTGCGAGGGAAAAACAAAACAAAAAACCCACCTTTCCTTACTGGAGTGAGGAGGAAATCTTTGCTGACTTGGACCCAGGGACCCTCTCTGCACAGTCGAGAAATGGAGGAATCGCAAGAGACCTGAGTCCCGGGTGTCCCGATTTCTCTCTCGTTTGAGGGGTCAAAACAGCAGTTGGGCCCAGATCTGCTCAAGTCTTCAGTTCATCGCCTGATGACTAAACTCTGTCTTGAGGGCCCCGGATGAGCACGCACACCTTTTACTATCCAAGGAGGATATCCAAGGAGGAGCCCTTTGATTCCCCGACTAGCATGTAAGCATTCAGAACACACGTGTGCCGTCATGAAGTGGATAGAAAAGTAAATGAAACTGGAGTTCAGATGTGTAGCCTCTTAAAAAAAAACATTCCAAATATTTTCTTTCTGTCTGCATTAACTTCTTTGTTTCTCTAATGGAACAAGTCCCCAAACAGTGACTCTCACAGTGTGGTTCTAGGGACTAGCATCTCTTGGGAATATGCTAGAAATATAAATTCTAGGGCCCTGCCCCAGATCTCTTGAATCTGGAAGTCGTATGGATGGAACCCAACAATTTACTGCCACCAGGCATCCAGGTGATTCTGATAGATACTGAAAACCCACTGGCTTGAAAGTCTGCTGTTGGCAGTGTCTCCCACTGACCACTGGTATACCCAGCTGGTATGGGACTTTGTTTACCATTTCTTTTCTGACAAGAAGTTTGTGATTTGACAGTGGAATAACCTGTCAATGAAGTTGAGAGTTGGGGGCACTTCCTCAGCTACAGGCCATTTTCAATATCTGTCACTTCCCTTGAAAACTCCCAGACACATGCTTATTTGAAACATAAGCTTCTATAGCCTGTTTCAGATGTTCTCCTGGTTCTTTCTGAAAGCACCTTCTAAGATAATTTTCATGACCAAGAAGTCATAGAAAGAACACTTCCCACACCTCACCCTAACAATATTGGATTGTGGTAAAAGGGGTCAGTTCTCTTTTCCTTCCAGGGCAGCCTAGCTTTCTACCAAAGCCAAGACACACCAAGCCCTTGGGCTGGTGGCAGGCAGGCTTGGAAAGGAGCCTGCTGGGACAGATTCCAGGAAAACAGGAGACACAGAGGAGAAGGGTGTGGTGGGTGTAGGGGTGCTGATCTTGTTTAAGAGAAGGGCCCCTGGGGCAGGAAGGATGTTTAGACTGGATGCTTAGGTGGAGCAGTGTGGAGCGATCACCGTTTCACATTATTTGGGTTAGTGGTGTCCACAACACAGTAATTTTCACTGCGTTGCTTGCTCCTTTCAGTGGACAACCATGTGGTCTCAAGTGTACCCAGGTCCCAGAGCTTAGCCCTTGTGGGGGCTCCCATCAGCCAGACACTTGAGTAGCCCCTCTATTTGCTGGCCCATGCATGACTTTTGCTCTCTGAATTTTCTGAATTCAACATTTCTGGAAAATAGTCATGTTTGTAAAGAGCGCTGGACAAATTCAAAGAATATTGGGGAAGGGCAAAGGTGAGAGAGGAAGAGAGAGAGAGAAAAAGAAAGAAAGGTAGTGTAGGTTAAACATGGCATTCAAGGGAGGTGTCTTGATTCGTGCAATAAAATGGTGACCATAATTGCCTGTACATTATAAACACATATACTTTTGAGCTTCCTGCCCAAGACACTTTCAGGTCAGGTTTAACACCAACAGCTCACCACCCACAACTTTGCAGAAATTAGCCGATATTTGCACGGATCCTTTCCTTTAGAATTCAATTGCACAAATAAAATCTTATTTCAGCCCCACTAACACTTTGTGAGGCAAAGGAGGAAAATTATTATTTTTATCATCATCATTACCTTTATTCCCATTTGCAGAGATGAAAAACGGAGGAGCCAGTCCCTTTTAGGAAAAAGCTGGACACAGAACTAGAGCTTAACCCACTTGTTTTATATTCATAACCTCATGACTCAAGCTTAAAGCAAAGGTTTCTAATTATAGGTAGAAAGCATGGACACTTTTTAAAAAATCTGTTTGCAGTTTGGGGTTGTCAGAGAACAAGCACAAAGCTTTTCTCTATGTGGCTGCCCGCACGGAGTGCTCGGAATTTCAAACTTTTGGTTTGTAAAAAAAACACGAGTGGGAGCTTAAAAATACACTGAACTGAAACACACAAAAATGGACTCATCCTAGAACTCATTTCTGAATTGAACTCCAGGCGGGTGGAGCTGAGGGCAGTGTCCTCTGGTGGGAGTGAGGGGAGGAACACAGGAATTTGGGGAATAAGGAGGTAGCCAGAACTTGAAATGCGCTCTTGAAGGTCAAGTGTGAGGTTGGGGGAGTGGTAGGATGGAATGACACCCCAGAAGTCCTCCCTTTGACGGCAAGTGGATGAGGAGTCACCGAAGTTCCCAGCCTTTGGAGAATGAGTTGCACTTGGTAAGGTGCTAACAGCACTGGGGCGCAATGGTTCCGCCTGCTTGACAAGCTCCTTCCTTAAGCGCCAAGGTGGGGTCCCCCCCTAACCAAAGCCACCTTTGGGGTTAGCGGGAGGTAAGTGCGGGAAGGGAAGCGGAGGAGCTCTTACTCCAGGTAACAACTGAACCGAATATAAGAAGAAGAAAAAAAATCGAAAGGAGAGAGCAAATGAAGCGGAAGTTTCAAGGCTCTCTGCGAGGAATAACAGTATAAATAACCGAAGACGTCTTGTAAACACTGCGGTCATAACCCCGAACATTAAACAGCCCCGGTGGCATCTGGCTCATCGGCCGCCGCGGGCTGCGCTGGGGCAGCAAGGAAACCAGGTCCCAGGCTCCTCGGCCTCGCCTCTCTGTTTATCTCAACTTAATCTTCCCCAACGAGCTGTTCCGTAGCCTGGAAGTTGTTTAAATTAAAACCCAGTCCGCCGGAAGTCGTGGCGGGGAGCTGTGGGCACTGGTTAACCTTAACCGAAAGGCAGGCGGGTGCTGTTCTTAAAATGAATTAATTATTAATAAGAAATACATAATGTATGCTGCAGCACTTAGAGAATCGGAAAATACCGCCCAAGGATTGTGGAATTTACATTTGGTCTAGCTCCCATTATTTCTTCATGGGTTTGTAACTGTGGGTTACATGCCTTGCCCTGGAAAGGTGTAAAACACCAAGTTTTCCCTCCTGCTCATGTTAGCAGTTATTCTGTGGAATACACGAAACTCAGATTTTCCTGTTCTAGTGTGCTGATCTCTTCAACTGTGTAACTATTAATAACTTGAATCTTGCCCTTTCTTTGTTTATAGTTAGGCTATTTCTAATTGTGTTCAAAGTAACCTGGAAACCTGAGAGATCAGTTTGTTTGTTTTTTCAGCTTCAATGCACAATATCATCTGTACCTTCATGATGGAAATCATATTTAATCATCTTCTATCTCTAGAAGTTTGGATTGAGGTTCAAAAAATATCCATTTTTTAATGATCAAACTTCCTTACAATTCTTCACTTTTCCAAAAAAATTTTTTTAAATCACACCAATGTCAGGGCTCTTAGCAATATAAAGTAAGATTTATTTTTGAAAGTAGTAAAACCTGTTTGAAAAATATATATATCTTTAAGTGAATTACTTTATAAATGTGACTGTCAAAGTCAGCTATGCTATGATCTACACTTTACAACATACTGTACAAAAGATACACATTGATAGGCTCTCATTATCTATTCATATATTTATAATTACATATTGCACTTGGACCAGCAAGGCTCGCAGAGTCATTCACGGTACAAATTAATAAAGTTAAATAGATGGGAATCTTTGTAAGTACAATTGATCTCCTCTGGTTTGGAAAGGAACCTCCTCGTCGCTGTAAAGTGTTCTCGCAGGCAGGACAGAGAGAGGAGCTGTGCAGGGGAAGCAGAGACAGAGAGCAGGGAGGGCAGGGATCGCCCTCCCGGGGCCCGTTTCCCCGGGAGCACGCCTTTCCCAGACTCGCACCTCCAAGGTCAGGATGCCGTGGTTCCACATAAGCGGCTGGTGGTCACCACTTCTTTCAGGTCGCTCTCTGGTTTCCCGGCCACCATAAAGGGCCACGTCTGCAGGAGAAAAAAGGGTGCAGGAGGTAAGTGGGCACAGAGGAGGTCGGTTGGGCTCCCTGACTCCGACGAAAGGAAGAGGGCACGGTGGAGGCCAGCGGAGAATCGGACTGACCGGTTATCTCTGCAATTTACTCGGGGTCCCAGTAGGCCTGGTGGCTGAATAAAGCAAAAAGGAGTACTGGCGCCAAGGCACAGCTCCGGGTGGTAGAGCAAATAGCCGATCACGTCTAGGGTTGGAAGTGAAACCCATGGGAGGGGGCCATTCGGAAGTCCCAAAGTGGCTCTTGCCATGGCACAGCCCTGAGGCAGACGCCAACTGGAGAATGAGCAGGGAAACCCAGAGGACCCCTCGCCAACTGGGCGCTCGGGTTTAAGGGAGGAGGTTGTCAGGCTTCCTGGACTTCCAGCTTTTAGCCCTGTCTCTCTCCCCCCCGCCAACAGTGTTTCCTCCATCACAAATGCGACTTTGATCTCTGTTTCTAAATTAACCGCTGCCTCTTAAGAAAAAAGAGAATATCAATAAAAAATACACACGCATATTTAAGATCATCTTCCTACTGGGCTGAGCAAGCATAATCTGCTTTTCTCTGTGATGTTATATAATAAAGCTACTTAAGTTTCTAGTTCAAAGATGAAGGCAGCAGCAAATTGTAAACCCTTGCGCTTTAATTTCATTTGAATTCCAGATTTTAATAAAGCTGTTTACTTATCTCATTTGAGAAAGCAAACTTTTAATTGGAGGGGAAAATACTCTTCAAGGCAAAACGTGGTTTTGCACCTTCTGGCCCTAATTCCTGAAACTAACTCAGTGAAAAGGCAACTCAAATCTTCAAATCTCTCTCACTAGTGCTGGCAGATGAGACGCCTTTTAAGAGGAAAACCTCTGGGTCTTATCATATATAAACAGAGATGCTAGTTAGTTGTTGTTTTTCTTTAGAGCCTGTAGTTTTGAAACGAAATCAAATGACAAGGCATAAAATATACTTCTTAAATACTAAAGTGCATTTGAGAAAAAGATTAGTCTCATGGAACATTAGCTTTTAAGGTCCAAAACAAAATGTTCTAAAATCTTGAATGAAAGTGACCTATTTAATATTACCTATTATACCAATACTTGTGAGAATGTACTGATTATGCTGATACTTGCTAGAACTTCTGGGATTAAAAAATGTCAATCCACCTATAAGAGAAGCACAGAATATTTAAGTAATTGGGAACGTATATGACAATTACGCATCTAATGGTCCTATATATGTTTACGAAAGAAACAAGAGTTGGGTGGTTTTATTGACAAGACTTGGAAAGAAAAATCGAGTTCCACTCCGTAACTAAAAGAAGAAAGGGATTAATGCAATGCCGTCCTGGTGCGCCGCAGCCTGTCCGCGTTCCCTTCCCGCACGAGTCCCTCCACTCAGCCCTCATGGCTCGGGTACAAGGATTCTCCTCTTTGCCAGCTCAATGCACTTGCAGGCTGCAAAGTGTGCTGCCACGTCAAACACTCGCATAAATCATCCCTGCTCTGGCGGCCTGTGAGGCAGGCGGCGAGGGCCGCGCGGGAACCGCCCGCCACGGTCCCTAGAGGCGCTGGGCGGGTGGGGACAGAGGTGCGGAAGCCCCCGCCGAGCGCGCACACTCACCCACGCGATGGGCGGGCGCACTCGCACCCGAGAACTTACCAGGTTGACCGGGTGGATGTAACCGTTCTCGTATTTGTCGTTAGCCAGGATCTGCCTCAGGTGGGCGATGTAGCTGGACGCCAGCCTGAGCGTGTCCAGCTTGGACAGCTTGGTGTCCGGGGGCACCCAAGGCAGCGTGGTCTTGAGCCTGGAGAAGGCCTTGCTCAGCACCCGCATCCGCGCCCGCTCGCGCGCGTTGGCCGCGTTGCGCTGGACCTGCTTCCCCTCCTGGCTGACCCCGCTCAGGGGGCTTTTCTTGGTGGGCGCCTTCCTCCTCTTGCCCAGGCCGCCGCGGCCTTTCTGGGGAGACCCGGTCTCGCAGTTGGAGCTCTCCTCGGTGCTCTCGTTGGAAGTCACAAACTCCTTGTTCGAGTCCATTTTCAGCCCTTCGCAGTCCAGCATCTCCACTTCTTGGAGGTCCTCCACGTCGCTCAGGGAGCCGGTGGACATGTTTGCGGGAGAGGATGAAAGGGGCAGAGGGAAGGGAAAGAGGAGAAAGAGACCCGGAAACCAAGCCCCCGCCCCCCCTAGTGTGCGTGGGGAGCCTCCACCTCGTGTGGGGTGCTGGAGTTGGGGTTCTGGTTGGGCCTCACACCCCCTTCCCCTTCACAGAGCTGTGAGAAGGACCCTCCAGATCTTCTTCGGGAAGGAAGCCGACGCTCGGTTTCCCCACCCCGGAGTCGCGGCCTGAGAGGAGTGTGAGAGAGAGCTGAGGAATTTGGTGGACACTAGGAATTTATCTGGGGAATAGAGAGGCGGATCCTTGCAGCCCAGGGGAGGGGCCTGTCAGGCCCCAGCAAGGCTCTTAGACCCCTCTCACAACCGGAGGGAAACTCTCCCTCACAGGCCCTGATTTCCAGCTTGTAACGTAAATCAACTCAACTGCAATGCTTAAATACCAGCTACCTTCTTCCACTTCGGGCTGGGCCAGAAAGGAGCCGGCCCCACCTATACAGCCCCATCCAGCGCTCCTCGCCCATCTCCCATTGCCTAAGGTCTGCTTTCCCTCGGAAGAGGTCATAGATGGTTGTGCGTAGCGAACTTCAGAAAAACGACCAGGTCTTTTGCTCCTTCTAGGCCTTCCATCCACAAAGTATCCCTCTTGCCTCCTTCTTCCCAAGAAAACACTAATTAAAATCCAGACAGAAGCCCTGGCTGGGTAGTTCAGTTGGTTAGAGCATGACCAAGGTTGTGGGTTCTCTCCTATCGGTTCTCTCTCTCTCTCTCTCTCTCTCTCTCTCTCTCTCTCTCTCTCTCTCTCTCTCTCTCCAATAACAAAAAATCCAGGTAGGGATCAAACTACCTCTTGCCAATAATACCCTGTAAGACCACAATCTTACCAAGTTACCTTCCAGCCTTAATTGGGGGTGGGGTGGGATCAAGACAAGGGCTCCATAGAATCTTTAAGGTGCTATCAGGGAAAGTACCAAGAAACTCACCTGCCTCTGGTCACGTTGAACACGTGAAGAAACTGCCTGTGTGTACACACATGTACCACCTTTGCTTACCCACACACAGCTGGAGTGGGGGAAATGAGGTAGAGTAACAGGAGTGTGTGGAAAGTACTTTGTTAGGAGGTGATTTTAATGGAATGAAAACTTTTTTTCTAAATTTCTTCTACAAATGTATTTAATATTATCTTAAGAATCTTACTTGCTTTCAGACATCACCAGGCCTAGGACTTCTTGTTTGCTGCCTCCCAGTACTGTTGTTACCTTTGCCTTCTCCTTACATACTCTGCCTACCAGGGTTCCTCAAGTGAGACTGACATTCCAAAACACTGTAGAAAAGCCAAGGGAACCAGAAACCAAGGGATGGCATGAAATTGATGAGATGAAACTGGAGAGACTGAGTGCATGAATCAATCACTCTTACTAATTGTTGGCCAGCTTTTCTGTCCTTGCAGTTAGGAACAGAAGACAAGGGGCTGAAGTGAAGTGTAAGAGTGGCATCTGAGCTTTTGTCTGGGAGGCTGCACCCCTCTCTTACATTAAGATATCATATCTCTAATCCTGGGCTCAGCTGGGAATTCGCTAACCTCTAGCGTTTTGTTTTGTTAGCAGGGTCTTGTTTGCTTTCCCCCTATGTTGTAAACTAAACAGATTGTCAGCAAATCAGTCTTTATTAATGAATTAGTGAAACCCCCCCTCACCACCATAATATCTTTGCCCAGGATTCAAAATTTGTTAATCACCAGTATAGAGATTTATGAGCTCTCTTATTTTCTGTTGTTTGTGCAGGTGGAGATTTAAATGACCATATCCACTGCAAAGATTTATTGCAAGAATGATTGATGTTATAAACCAGGAAAAAGACTCTTCCCACAGCAGGGATGACAGAAATATCAAGTTGAAGTTGCCTTTGTCCTCATGCACAAATGACCCAGTGCTAGAACGCAGAAAGCATAATCATTTAATCTCAGATTCAAAACAGCATTAAGAGAACACCCAGCAGGCCTGTTAAATTTTCCCCCACCAATTCCCAAACTAGTTTTCTTTAATTTTCCCTCCCTTTTCTCGGTTTTGGTAAAACATGAAAGTTAAAGTTATTTTTGGGCTCAAAGAACTACGTAAAGTGCCAATACTTTGTGAAACGTGTATGTAGCTACCAAGATATATGCAAAATAACCATACATAATTTATTTATTTGGACTCTGGAATGGCATAATGATTAAAACTCAGAAATGATGGCCTCGCCTTACACAGGGTGGTTAAGCTGTAAAGATTTTGCTTCTTGGAGCTACTCTTCTTTGGGGAGAAGGAGAGGGTGTGGTTTTCTGCTACACTGCAGCTGGTAGGCTTGTCATGCTGTTTGGGGAATAGTAGCCATCATAACAATACATACCACTGAATAGATTCCTTCTGTTTATTTATTTTCAAGGTCTGCAACTTAAAAATAATGATTTCTGGAAGGGAGCAAAACTAGCTTCATGCCACACACTGAATTTTGTGCCTAACGAATTATTATTATTATTAAGATAAGCATTAAGTACATTTATCCTGCAGTGATACATTTGGGACAGGATGGGTAAATGAGATGATAATGATCTTTGGGATGTTTGTAAAAACACCCTAAAGGATGGCTGCCAGTTTGGGAGCAAGATGTGAAGAAGGCTATTATTTAGGTATCTTGAGAAGCTTTGAAGAAAGTAGATTATTAATATGAATAATACTTTTTTCTTTTGTCATCTTCTGCCTATTCCTGCTAATAAACACTAAGGGACAAATGGGAGAGGGAAATGACTTATTGTTGGATTCTACTGAGAAAATCAGGGAAGCTGTAACTAAAGCTGTGCCAAATTCTCCCCAAATATAAACTATATTCTGTGAGAAGAGAAGCACTTTGGAGAAACTGTATTAACTCTTTAAATAACAAGAAAAATACCTTGAACATTACTGTTTCAAAGCACAGGATAGAAAACTAGTGGTTTGAAAGCACAGAGTAGGTATTGGAAGGCCTTACCTTTCTTTAAGAGAGTGTTTATGCCCCAGAGACATCTGGTCAATTTGCCACACACCTCTAACAATTTGTTTTTCAAGAAAGACTATCTCTGAATGATTTCAGCGCAGAGGAAAATTTATCTCCAAAAGTTGTAAAATGAAGATTAGATGTGGAATGTATCCTTGAACTTAAGTCCTGGTTTATCAACTGATACATTTTCAGGAAGTGCAAATGTGATTCAGTTGCACTTGGATGAAATAATTTGGTTTGTTTTTTATGAGAAGGAAAACATCATAGGCGTCTTTTGACCTGACTTCATGTACGGTCACATTCTTTTTCCCAGGGAAGAAAAATATGCTTTAAAGTAAAAGTTTAATCCTTTGCTCATACTTCCAATTATTTGCCTAGGACGTGCACAGGCTTGCAAATTGGCAAAACTGTCCATTCCCTCTTTTCCCTCCACTTCTAATGAACACTTCCTGATTTGTGCCATGCTCTTTATCTGATAGTAACTACCACCAATGTAACAGTGGGCTGACAGTGCATACAAATTGGCACCTCTTTCTCTATTCAACTTAATTGTCACTGTACCCTTGGTTTGCTGCTGACTGATTAGTTTTCATCTTCTGCTTATAAGCCCACTGAAATCTGACTCAATTTTATTAAATTTTAAGGTTTTTGTAAAGTGAGCATTCTATCCCATTACTTGTGCCAAATTATAATGGTTCTGGGCTGTTGTATTGTATTGGCTGCCAAAGTGATAATAGCACTAGTTAGTGGTTATGTCCTTGTGTCAGGTTATGTCCTTTGTTCATTAGCCTACAGGAAAAAAGAGTCATGGAGTTTAGCTCCTGAGATCAGCAGGAAAGAACTGAGAAGGTGAATTCTGACTTTAGGAACATAAAATATTTCTGGGTGAAATATTTTTTAAATTAAAAAAATTTTTTTAGATTATTATTTTTAGAGGGCAGGGAAGGGAGGGAAGCAGAGAGGGAGAGAAACATCAATGTATAGTTGCCTTTCACCTGCCTCCAGCTATGGACCTGGCTGGAGTCCTGGCTTGCAACCTGGTTATGTGCCTTGGCTGGGAATCGAACCAGTGACCTTTTGGTTCACAGGCTGTAACCTATCCACTGAGCCAAGGCTAGGTGATAGAATATTTTAAAGAGAATTCCAAAGTCATAGACTCAGAAATGGAAGGGGCTGAGCCCTGGCTGGTATGGCTCAGTGGATTGAGTGCTGTCTGGCAGACCAGAGGGCTGCTGGTTCGAATCCCCCTCAGGGCATGCGCCTGGGATGCAGGCCAGGTTCCTTGTTGGGGACCTGCAAAAGGCAGCCACATACTCTTCCTCTCTCTCTCTTCCCCTTTCTCTAACAATAAATTTAAAAGAATTAAAAGAAAGAAAGAAAGAAAGAGAGAGAAAGAAAGAAAATGGAAGGGGGTGAGAGCCAAGGAGGCCCTAACTGGTCAAGGATTCTGTGTAGGCTCATGTAAGTCATTAGGAATAGTGTAGCCACTTGAACCTGACTTGTTTTATAATAATACACCTTCCACTAAACCAATTATTGTTATTTGAATAATAAAAGAAATATATAAGATGATTTCTATTCTTCATCTCCTTCCTAGTAACAAGAATTTGTAACAATTCAGTCCTGAATTATATAACATAAGATAGATTTGAACCATCCTGGGGTATAATGATTGGGAACCTGTCTATGGTTTAAAGAGTGCAGTTCAAAAGGACCTTGTTGAAATAAAATCCCATCTCTACCATAGGGGCCTAATGGGCAGCCCAAAGGGTCACCCATTTAATGAATACATCCTCACTTCTGTCCTCTTATCCCCATGCGTCCTGTTAGACTGTGGTTCAAGTTAACAAAACCTTTGACTCAGATGACTGCAAAAGTATTTTAAAATATCTTTTTGTTTCCAGTCTTGCCATTCTAAAATCAATTTCCAGCGGAGTGGTCCAAATCATCCCGCTGCTTAAAGTTCTTCAAAGCTTCCCATTGTGTGTAACAGAAAAATCCAAATTCCTTACCATGGCTTGCATGATTCTTATTTAGTCCCCCTACCCCTAAGCACACTGGCTGTGTCTGTGTCCCTCAGAGCAGTGCCATTTTCAAGCTGTGGGCCCCCTTGTTCTTGTTCTCCTCCCTACCAGAATGTTCCACCCTGGCTTTTTTAGGTCTAAGCTCAAGTGTCACCATTCATGTAAGAACTTTTCTACTATTTCTGTCTCATCATCCTATTTTATTTATTAATAATAACAGCAACCGACAATTTCTAAATGTTTACCAAAACCCATGCACTGTTGTAAGCACTTTCCAGATGAACTTATGTAGTTGTAATAACAACCTTCTGAGATAGGAACCTTACAGATGAGAAAACTGAGACACAGAGAGATTAAGAAATGCAATTAGTTCACAAAGTTGGTGTTCCAGTTGCCTCCTGCTATGTGATAGTCCAAATGAGTGACTTGAGTTATTATTACTTCTCCGGGTTCAGTGGGTTGACTGGCCTTAGCTGGGTGTTTCCCATGTGAGACCTCTCATGTTGCAGTCAGAAGGCAGAAGGAGCTGGAGTCATCCGAAGGCTTGATTAAGCTGAACAGCAAAGGTGACTTCTTCATTCACACACCCAAGGTCTCATCTGGGATGGCTGGATCAGCTAGGGTCTGGCAGGGCCTCTTTCTATATGGTCTCTCCATGTGGCTTCCTCAGCTGGCAGTCTTGGCAGCTGAACTTCTGGCATGGTAACTGGCCTCCTTTTGAGTGAACATTTCACAAGATCCAGATGGAAGCGGAAAGTCTGGCAACCAAAAGTCTTCATATGTCCCAGCCTTTAAAGTCACACGATATATCACTTCAATCTTATTCTATTGGTCAAAAGTGAGTCATGGGGCCCACCCAGATTTAAGGGGAAGAGCCTACACATGAACATATTAGGAGGTATGGTTCATTTTGTGTGTGTGTGTGTGTGTGTGTGTGTGTGTGTGTGTGTGTGTATTCTTTCTTAGAAACTGGTTACTATAGTAGATACAGGAATAAGTGTCAAAGCCTGCATTTCAACACAAACAATCTAACTCTAGAGCCCTCACTTTAAACTACCGTTACTGTTCAGAAATTACTTTAATTGTGTTTCCTTTGCCATTGTCTTTCTACCCCTTCCCTCCCTCCTCACTATTATGAAAGGGCCATTAGCGTGGGGATTTTGTGTGCTTGGTCCCATTGTGTGACCAGAGCCTAGAGCAGGGCTGTATATACTATGTACTTAATAAGTAGCTGAATGATTGGATGAATGTTTTATGTCATAGCATATGCAAAGTACGCTGCAAACTATAAGATATGTGCATTATTTAGAGTACTAACATAACTCCAAAATACAGTGGCTTAGGTAAATGGCAAATTTACTTCCTTCCAGTGCAGGCCGTGGCAGGTGGTCTGGAGTGGATGGATGACTCTCCTCTCTAAGGATACCCAAGGACCCAGATTTCTTCTATCTTGTTACTTTGTCGTCCTTTGGGAGGTGACTTCATGTACACAGGTGAAGTCAGCTTACCTTCACCAGGCCTCAGGGAAAGGGAAAAAGGCTGGAAGGAAGCAGATGTCTTCTAATAATGAGAAATGAAATTTATATGTTGGTACATCTGCCTTCATCTTATTGGCCTCTTTAGTTGCATGGAACATGTAGAAATAAAGTCTTTAAATATACTCTATTAAAACTCAGGAGTTGAAGATCCATTAGTAAAAGAAGGGGAGCCAATTCAGTGTCTGCCACTGTATTTGTAGCATAAAAGACACAATAGAATGTTTTGTTTGACTGCTAGAAAATATACACCACAAATTCTCTCTGAAGTTTAATCAAGTACCAATGGGCTTCACTTCTTACTTGGAGTTCAGAATCAGTTGAAAATTATTGAACAATCTACTTCTGACTACATATCTGAGAACACTGATCCATTTCAATTAATGTCTTCACTAACTCAGGCTCCGTAAAATGGCTTTACAAAATTACTGATTTTAAGGAATTACCAATAAAAATGTGCAGGCTGTTAAGATTATTTACCAACAAACAATGGCCCTCACTAAAGTCCTTTAAGTTGTTTAATTTCTATCAATCTGATCATACAGCGTGTATATTTATAATGGTTTAAAGCAAGTAGGATGCTTCTTTTTTAACTTTCATTTTTCTAATATACCTTCAAGGTTTGAGAGTAGTATACTGTTTTAACTTGAGCTGCTATTGTAAAATCTCATTGATGGAGTGGCTTAAACAACCATTATTTTCTCTCTGTTCTGGAGGTTCTGGAGGCTAGAGTCAGTGATCATGGCACCAGCATGGCTGGTTTAGATAAGACCTCTCAATTCCTGGTTTGCAGATAACTGCCTTTTGCTGTATCCTCACTGATCTTCCTCCTACTTGTGGGAGAGAGAGTGATCTCTTCATCTTCTTCTTTAAGGACACTCACTAATCCTGTCGTATCTCCCTCTGTTACTTCATTTAACCTTAATAATCTCATAAAAATCCTGTCTCCAAGTACAGTCACATTGCAGGTAAGGGCTTCAACATAAATTGGAGGTAGGTGGGGGAGGGTACAAATCAATTAATAGCATCGATTTTTAGAAATATAACTGGAAAAATGGTTATAATTACTTATTATTTCCAGGATTTGCCTAGGACTGGTCTGTTTACTATATCCCACTGCTATTATAACAATGACAGTGACAACAATAAGAAAAGCATACATCAGACTCTGTCTTGGTTTTCCTTTTTGAAGAATCATTGGGGTAAAGAGCTTTAAATCAAGATTCATGGTCTATGACGAGAAGGGTCACCTGATACTCATTCCTAAAATTTGCAAAGGACAGTTTTCCAAAGGAGAGGGGAGGATCATTCTATAGTTAGAAGCTTTAAATCAATTCTAAAGGACCCATTAGTAAAATAACTTAGGAATTTTTCATCCAACGCATTTGAGTATACCATGTATCTCCCACACAGAAACAGGCATGGGTTAGATCAATTCAGTAATAAAATTTGACAAACAATTTTTTTGGGGGGTGGGGGGTGGTTAGTCTATCAAGAAAACAAACAATTGATTGACTGTGGGTTTTTTTGTTTGTTTGTTTGTTTTTAAATCTTCACCTAAGGAGATATTTATTGATTTGAGAGGGAGGAAGTGCGGGTGGTGGTGGGGAGCGGGCTTAGACTAAGAGAAAGAGAGAGTCAAACAGCTGTCAGTTGTTTCCTGGAAAAATGGTTTTTCCAGTCTCCCAACAGGAGACTGACCCAGCAACCTAGGCATGTTCTCTGACCGGGGATTGAACCAGCAACCTTTTGGTTTATGGGACTGCAAGCAACTAAGCCATGCCAGCCAGGTCAGTACCCCTGAATTTTGAAATCAGGTGACTGATAGTTATTTTCTAAAAAAGTATTTAGAGTCAAAACCAACTATCTGCAACCTGATGCTTTTTATCATAATATGAAAGAAAAATGTACGGCAAGGTTTGGGTGATGACCATTTGTAAGACGGCAGCACTCTGTCATCTTACTACTTCTCTAAACAGGTAAAATGTTGAGAGCGGTAATCTCTTTTTCATTGTTTGTTTCTGGAATGTTAAACTCTATACTAACACAATTTTCTTACTTTATTTTTATATATGCAAAACATTAGAGGAATTTTCATCATTAAGACAATTCATGCCATTTTTTCCTCTTCTAAAATGTAAAGATGACAGAACTGGTTATTCTGGAAATGAGGTTACATGATCTAAATTGCCTTTTCCCCCTCTGCTTCACACCCATTATAATAAATTTAAAATATTTAAATATTCTTCAGTAATATTTTAACTCTGGATCTGGTCAATATTGAGGTAAAATTGTTACTTTTCATTTAAAATTATATCCAGAACAATAGGATTGATTTGACCAAATCACCCTTTTATTCCAGGTATTCTGTCGCTGGTTTTCTTTGGAGGCATTTGGCATCCAACCTTCTACTTCAACGAAAAACTACCACTTCACCAACCAAGCTTGATCAAGACTTACAAACACGTGGAAACAAAAAGCTTAAATGTCTCTGACCAAAGGAAAGAGCATATAAAAAAGATCAGGCAAAGCATAAGTTACAATGAGGGCTGTGGGTAACTCTATAGTGTAAGTAGGTATTGACCTGTCCACTGAAATACTGAAACCTCTCCTGCAGCGCCAGGAAGGAAAATAAAGTGTTAGTAGAAGTTTCCTGTAATCCTTCCTCATCATGACATAGGATCCCTTGGGAAATCTGCTCTTTTAGGATTTCTCTTCTCTGTGGGGCGGCGCTGATCTTCCGAATGTGAATGTCGAATGTCATGTATTCTAGGCCCCTTAGTGAGTAACCTGATTCACCCAGATGCCATCTTCACAAGCAGGGCATCTGCTGGTGCCTTTCGTCTCCTATTCTGGTTTTACTTTTAAGCTGGCACATTAGACTCTTCATGGAAATGTTACAATTTAGCAAGACATAGCTGTTCCTTCAAAGGCCCAAACAACTTAAAGGGTGAATTAATTAAGTGAATTAAAGGAAAGAATCAGATTTAGTATTTCAGAGACATTAGGACAGATAGCATTTCAATTTTCACAGGTTTATGGAAGTCCAATTTACATATTACATAATTCATCCTGATAATGCAATAGTTTTAGTAAATTTATAGAGTTGTGCAGCCATCATCACAATCCAATTTTAGGCCACTTTTCTCTCTCCAAAAAGTTTTCTCTTGCCCAGTTAGTCCTCATTCCAGTGTGCAGCCCCAGGCAATCATCCATCTGCTTTTTGTGTCTATAAATTTGCCTTTTCTAGACCTAGCCTATAAATGATAAATTATACGAATCATAGAATGTGTGATTTTTTTGCATCTTTCACTTAGCATAATATTTTTTAGTTTTATTTATATCATTGCATATATTAGTATTTTGAGGGTTTTTTGGTAACTGGTGAATTTTTAACCAATTTTAATTTTTAACCAAGTATTTGGCATAGTATGGAAACACAGATCTAATTTACAACAGAAGTTTGACTTTACTATTATTAACAACTATATGTTAAGTGTTCTAATGAGAAACATTTGTCCTTTCACTTCTGAAACTATAATGGAGTATGAGCACTAAAATAATCAGAAGGATTTCTTCATAATTTTTGGAGAATTTTCCTCCATAGTTGCTTGCAGCTTCCACTAAACTTTTTTATGAAGATATGCTTGCAGTTTTTTTCTGAGTGGGCTATAACAGATAGAGTTAGCAGCCTTTCCTTTATATTAATAACTTCAGAGAGAGAAACTATGTTCCTGCTATGAATGTTTCATATAGACATGAGTAGTCCCCCAGGTTATATTAGATATGAAGAAAGGTAAAAAGATGTAAGGTAATACAAGATAGCAAACAAGGGCTTGATACACAGCAATGAAAAATACATGACCTAACTATACTTAACATTATAATGAATCATAGGAACATAATATTAAATGAAAAATCAAACCACAGAAGACTATATACAGTGTGATTATTTAGGGATATGTATATATGTGGTGAGATTATATAGAAATTGTTAAATACAAAACTCATAACTGATTATATCTTGGGGTAGTAGGGGGATGCGACTGGGAGACGCAAAAATAGATTCACTGGTTTTGTGAATGTTTTAGTTTTATGTTGAATGGTGGTTTCAGGGTGTTTGTCTTAGTCCATTTGGGCTGTTATAATGGAATACTGTAGACTGAGTGAGTTATAAAAAACCAATAATTAACTGCACAGTTCTAGAGGCTGAGAAATCCAAGATCAAAGCAGTAGCAGATTCCATGTCTAGTGAGAATCCCCTTTCTGGTTCTCAGAGGACTGCCTGCACTGTGTCCTCACACAGTTCAAGGGGCTAAGGAGCTCTGTAGGATCTCTTGTGCAAGGACACCAATCCCATTGGTGAGGGCTCTGCCCCATTATGACCAGTTCACCTTCCAAAGGCCCTGCTTTCAAATAACATCATGTTACTTGATTAACATGTTAATCTTATGTTAGGGATTAGCTTTTAACACATAAATTTGGGGAGAAGAAACAGTTTATAGCAGTGTTTCTTTTTTATCACTATGTTTCATAACATATGTATGTACTGCAAAATTTATTTTGCATGGATAAAACATTACATAATTATATCATATGATATTAACCATAAAACAAATTTTATATAACCATGTGAGTTTTAAAAAGTCATTAATTTAGTATGTCCTCTCAAATAATGTGAAAATGAATAAAGCCAGTCTTTGACAATACTGACTATTTCAAATGTTATCATTCAAAAGAAAACCTACTGTCCACTCTCCAGCAGTATGCCTGGAAGAACTACCTGTGATACCTTCAGTGAGGCCAAACAAGTTTTTACTGACTGGACTTAATGTTTTGAAGATGATTTTAGCCTTTGGGAATCAGAATCCCAGTCTCTTTCTCACTCACCTTTGGAACTTTTCACTACTCATTAAGCACCTCCATTAGAGAGGAGGGAAGGAAAGGAGAGGAGATGAAATTTAAAACGCCCAATGTTATTTCAGTGTTGGTTGGTAAGCTGTGCTGGTAAGAACTATGGGACAGACACTGATATTAGTGGCTATGCTAAATAGTTTTTGGTTATCTTGAAATTTACTTTAATGTGTCTTTTTTATATTATTTAGATAGAATTTCAAATAAAGTAGAGCTTTTGAATAGGTTCTGCATCAAATGACAGAAAACCCATCATAATTTAATCAAAAAAGGGGATTTATTGGCTCTTACAGGTGCAAAGTCCAAAGATATACAACAGTATTTCAATCAGCATGTCAGAGTTTAGTACTTACATTCAGCATTAGAAGTCAGCTCACATTTTTCTCTGCTTTCTGGTGGGTTGAATGCTGTATGAGGCTCCAGATGGAATCAGACTAACTGCCTGCAGTTCCAGTCATACCTTCTCCTGTGTATAACCTCAGAGGAAAAAGAGGCAATGTTCTTCCACAACTCCAGAGAAAGTTCTCATGTCAGTGCTATGATTCTGACAGGCTCACTGGGAACTGCACAGACTTGACCCTGATACATACAAAAAAAGGGGGGGAAAAAAAGATACTAAACCACATTCTTACACCATATACAAAAATTAACTCAAAATGGATTAAAGACTTAAATGTAAGACTCAAAACCATACAATTCCCAGAGGAAAACGTAAGGAGTAAACTCTGACATTGTTGGTAATTTTTTAACTTATATTTCTTCGGGCAAAGGAAACAAATGAAAAAAACAAATGAGACTACATCAAACTATAACATTTTTTCACAGCAAAGGAAACCATTAACAAAACAAAAAGACAATCTACTGAATGGAGAGGATATTCATCAATGATATATCTGATAAAGGGGTTAATATCCAAAATTTATACAGAATTCATACAACTCAACACCAAGCAAACAAATAAACAATCCAAATTTTAAAAAATGGGCAGAGGATTGGAACAGACACTTTTCCAAAGAGGATATACAGATAGATGGTAAGTAGACATGAAAAGACACTCAGTGTTACTAATTATCAGAGAAGTGCAAATTAAAATCACAATGAAGTATCACCTTACGCTTGTCAGAATGGCTATCATCAATAAATCAAAATATGTATTGGTGAGGATGTGGAAAAAAGAGACCCTTATGTATGTTTGGTGGGAATACAGATTGGTGCAGCCACTATGGAAAAATATAGTTTCCTCAAAATATTAAAAATGGAACTGCCATAGTAGGGGAGAAATGGAATAAATGTAATACAATTAAAGTAAAAAAAAATGGAACTGCCTTATGATGCGGCCTACTTCCAGGTATATACATGAATAAACCTAAAACACCACTTTGAAAGAATATGTGTACCCTTGCATGCAGTGTTATTAACAATAGTCAAGATAAGGAAGCTACTCAAGTGCCCATCAATAGATAAATAGATAAAGAAGATGAGGTACATATATAATAAAATATTGCCTAGCCATAAAAACAATTAAATATTGCCCTTTGCAACAGCATGGATGAATCTAGAAGGTATTATGTTAAGTGAAATAAGTCAGAGGAATATGAATACCATATGATTTCACTTATATGCTGAATCTAAAGAACAAAATAAATGAACAATCACAACTGAAACCGTCTCATAAAAACAGAGAACAGGCTGGTGTTTGCCAGAAGGGAGGAGCATTGGGGGATTGGGTGAAAAATGTAAAAGGAGAAAGAAGTACAATTTGTTTAGTTACCAAAGTTTAGTTAGTAAAGCTAGTCATGGGGATGTAAAGTACAGCATAGAGAATATAGTTGATAATACTGTAATAAAACTATGTGTGGTATCAGGTGGTTACTGGAAATATTACAGGGAATACTTTGAAAAGTATATGATTGTCTAATCACTATGTTCTACAGCTGAAATGAATAAAAAATAATTTTTAAGAATCTGTGGTTACCTGTTCTCTTTAGTCTTTTTCCAAGGCACGGAAGAAAATCTCGAGTAGGTCCTATCTGTGACAATCACTTCCACCTGTTCTCATCCTTGTAATTAGGATTCTTTCCTTACCAGTGCACTGAACTTATTCTTTTAGGGCATGGGTGGCAAACACAAGGCCTGAGGGCTGAATCCAGCCCTCCACTTTGTTTTATCGGCCTGGCACCTTATTGCTACCTAGCTCACTTACCTGTTAAGGAGTAGTTACATTTATACAGTCCTAAAATTACATCCAGCCCTTTAAAAGCAACTGCAAAGCTGATGTGACCCCCAGTAAAAATGAGTGTGACACCCCCGTTTTAGAATACTATTAAATTTCTAAGGATAAAAATAATGGCATTTTCTTTAGTTTTTGTCCTCTTTGGCTTTGTCCTATAAAACTGGTTGCTGGATTACTATTGGTTTATATAAAAATTATATACAGTTTATTACCATCGTGCTTAAGTAGTTCATAAATATAGTTTTATTGTAAAGCTTCAAACAAAGCAGAAGTATCCTAATCAAAATATGAAACACCCACTTCATATTTTTCTTAAGCTCTCTTCTCCTATGCGGTGGTCAACCTAAAAGTCCACCAAATGCTACATTCTGTACATATCAATCAGTCTAGATCTGTAGATACATGCATAAATATATATGAGGTCTGTCCTGAAAGTATCAAGCCAATCTCAATATAATTAAAACAGTTTGCATGGCTGACACTTTTGGGACAGACCTCATATCTTATATATATTATGCAATGCTTTATATTTTCATCTTACATATTGAGACACGCACTATATATATTTCTGTGATTTATTTGTATATTTAACAATATGGCTTAGAAACCTTTCCATGGTGGTAAGCATAGATCTACTTCATTTTAATGGTTGTGTAATAGTCTATGGTATTACTGTACCATAATTTCATCACTTGTTGATTGATGCACATTTTGATTGTTAACACTTTTTTTGTTATTTCAAATGACTACATCATTTTCTTTGTATATATATTTAATTTTTTTTCTTTGGATCCTGCGACATTACATAGTTTACATTATCTTCACATTATCTGTGATTATTTGTTTTATTTTCAAGAACAACAATTTATGTTCTGTTGCTGGTTTTCTCATTTCTTTCCTTTGGATTTAATGATCACATCTATTTTCAAGTGTTTATTATGATTTTTAAACATACGGTTTTCCAATTAGGTCTTTATTCTGAATTGAATTCCTAAAGTCTCCAGATGAATTTTCAACATGCCTCCTGGTCACTTTCATATAACATATCCCTCAGGCAGCATATCCACAACTTAGCTTTTTCACTTTCTCCTTCAAACTAACTTCTCTATGTCAACACTGATGATTAACAAGAAGGAAGAACTGAGACTACAGTGAACCAGACTTTCATAGGCTTCTAGTGTGTGCAAACTAGTCCAGGCCCAAGTTATGTAAGGGGATGACAATAAGGTTTTATAATAATGATAAAGCAAAACCTTAAAAAACCCTAAAAGGCAAGCATCAAATAGAGAAAATAGAATTGTAAGATATCAAAAATGATCTCTCAGAGCCTGCAGTTTTTGAAAAATTATGATGGTCAAAATCCAACCATCAAAAGAGGTTCCAACAGGTCATCTTTGGTTAGGATTCAATTCTTTTTGGATGGTGTGAACAGCCAAGTTGGTCAAAAACCCAGATGAACCTTGGCTGGTCTAAGAAAGGAGACTCTCTTCTCTGAGTCTTATAATATTATTGTAAAGAAGGACTGATATTCAGCTGGTAAGTACAGCAATGGCTATACCACTGGTTAAAATGTAAATACTTCTCCTCAGGCTGCTAAATACTCCAACTTTGCCACGTGCCTCCTCAGTCCTCCCTGGCACATCTACAGATCTCCCTGACTTAGCTATCAAAGCGCTCATACCTGGGACACCTAAGGGCCAGGAGGGTGGGGGAGCTTAGGAACTTCTTTCAGTGCTGCAGCTATCCACTTCTGTTTGTTCAACAATTCTGTTTGTTCAACAATTCCACTTGTTAAATATTTTGAATATTATTTGTCTAGGACCTGGAAAATTAGGTTAAAAATGAGAATAAGTATAGGAATGATGAAGGGACAAATTTAAGTTAAAGGTATTAATGCATTCTAATCCATTTAAATACAGTAGGAAGTTTTGTAATTATTGTGATCATTCATGAGTTGAAGTGTTTAAATATATCTAATGTATTACAGTAGATTTGTGATTTCAATTAAATGTGAGAATTTTAAGTAAAATTGAAATCATTATTGAAGTGGTTAAATTATAGGTTTTGATTGTGAATTGTACAATAGTGTTTGCTTTTAATAAAAGCGTAAAGTTAATAAACTGATCAATATACAAAGTACAATAGATAGTATTTTCATCCAAGCAGGACTCTCCTTAAATATATAAAATAATGCTATCAATGCCTATAACAACCCAGGCCTGCTGTCTGTCCTTCTGGCTCCTTTTATTCATAAGACAAATGTTTATTAGAATTTTCCATATGTCAAGTACCATATAAGGTACCTGTGACTTTTTTTGTTCACATGTCTCTTGTTCAGCTCATTTCCATTGTATTCATTAGGTTGATATGCAAGGTGTTTAGTTAGCCACCGCCCACTGCTTAGGGCCACAATTGTACCTACAAACTGTAAATCAACAGATGCAATGTTAGATGGGCTTTCTTTTTATTTCTTTCATTTTAAACACAGGCATTTCTTTGACTTAAGCTATTTTATAAATTTAAATTTGTGTTCCAAATAAAAATCTGAGTCTGTAGACTGCAAAATAAGTTTAAGCAGAAAAAGATCCTTAGTTTTTTGTGACCTTGTCTTCTTTCAGTGAACTGGCTGTTGGAGAGAAACGGGTAACTCTGAGGGCAGAATAGCACAGCTATAAATGATAATTTAATTTTTAGAAAACCTGATACTTTACATCCATATAAAAATGCACTTCTTAATAAAGTATATTAGGACAAATAAGCTATATCTCTACATCACTGTTGAACCTGAAGAAATTCCAAATGGATCAAAGATTTAAATGTAAAAATTAAAGCTGTAAAAACCACTAGAAGAAAAGTGAGGGAAAATAAAAAGCCACCTGGGAAGGTGGCTTTCTAAGCAAGTATAAAACCTGAAAGCCACGAAGGAAAAAACTGATGAATATGCTTCCATACACATTTTAAATGTAAACAAAATCAAAAGTCAGACTTTGAACAGGAAAACATTTGGAGATATGTGATAAAAAGGACTAACTTTATTAAGAATTGAACAAATCAATGTTAAAAAAAATCAAACTTAAAATAGCAACATGAATAGAAGATATGGAAGAAAGGATTTAATTTCCATCATGTAATGTTTCTGTATTTAAAAATTTTAATATATCTGTTATAAATCCTTTGAATAAAAAAGTAGAATACCACTACCCTGTGATAAACTCCTGTCATACATATCTTTCCAAATCTTTCCTACAAATATATTTCTCAGAAAATTGAATTATATTTTATAATTTATTTTACCTTACATGTTATAAATATCTTTTATGTCATTAAATGTTCTTCTATGACTTAATTGAATGGCAAAACCATTTTCATGCTGTATATACTTGTTTCTAATTTCTTCATTACTACAAATGTTCCATATGCAAAATCTTTGTGCATATTACTAATTCTTTCTATTGAATACATTCACCAAGATAGAACTGCTAGCATAAAAGGTACATGGATTTTTAAGTATTTCAGATATTCTTAGGTTGTTCTAATTTACACATTCTCAAGCTGTATTTGGAAATAGCTGTTTCATTGGATTTTTTGGTCAAAAGCAGATATTACTATTTTAAGAAATCTAAGTTAATCAGACTATTGGAAAAATATTGTATGATTGCTTTAGTATTATATAAATGACTACTGTTGAGACTGAATTTTAATATATGTAAGTACCAACTTTTGTGATTTTAGGCATCTATTTAGAGGAAATAGATGCTGCGCTTACTTGGCTAAAATGACTTTCTAGACTAGAAACAAATGATCTTATCATTTGAATTTCCATAATTACTATATTAGGTATTCTTACAACCAGTTTAGAAATAGTGTCACAGATAGTATTTTAAGTAAACTTTTAAGTAGCTCACTATTAGTCAAGAAATCTATATAAGCAAATTCACCTAGCAGTCAGACAAGCAAAAAATGAAAACTGATGAATCATCACAGAATTTGGATGGTTGTCCAGTGTTCCTGCTGGTAATAGACTTTTTACAAACGTTTCCTATACTTTTTTCCTAAGCGTTCTTCACATGCGAAACCGGGTAATTTAGAACTCTCCCTTCAGTGGGGTTGATTTTATTTCTAACAGTGAAGGGAAGACACTAACAGCTCGGTGTTACTTTGTCAATTAAACCAAGGTGGAAGAGGGGGAGGGTGGGCACAGTGATAAATGAGCAGTCATTTCAATGTTTTCTTTCCAGCAGAAATCAGAGCCAGATTACACGTTATCTTGCCCTGACTTTTAGCAAGATAGATAGCTGCGCAAAATTTTCGGGTTCAAATAGTCTCCATCAAAAGGAGGGTTTTACCTCATCTTCTGGCCACAATGAACTTTCATCTTTTAACTCAAGGGATCCAATTTCTTCTACTGAATAAGAAAGAATCTATTTAAATTACTCTCCTAGTCTTAGGTCTTTAACCAAAATAAAGGCAAACAATGAAAGACATTAACATCATTTCTTGATGCAGAGTGTTTTTTGTATGTATGTATTTATTTATTTAGCAATTGTTCCAAAAGAGCTGTTTCGGATCCTGAAAGCAAAGCGATCAGGTTTACTTGTCACCAACAGTCTGAGTTCCTGTTCAGAATCACGCATTTATTAGGTGTCTAGCCTTAAATGTTTGCAGTATCTGATAATACAATATTGGCCTTAAATCCAAGGCATCAATAAGTTACACGAAAGGCAACATACTATTGGGAAAAAAAATTCCTTTTGATTGCATTTCAAGTTAGGAATTTACCGGTTTATCTTTGTTGGTTAGTGCTTAGTACATATGTCTTGTTTTTTTTTTTTTTTTTTAACTTTAGTTTAAATTTCATATCTTAATAACAAATTAAAAGAAAAATTTAATTCAGAAATATAGAAAAAAGAATTTGGCGGTGGTTTGTTCTTTTCTCATTAGAGGTATGTGGGTTGGAGGCTTTGGAGTGGATCTCTTGCAGACTCAAAGACACCAAGTTCTAAGTCACCTTCAATTAAGTACCAGTAAGTACATTATTGTCGCCTTCCATATTACGTGGAATTAAATTTTAGGTTCACATCATGTCAGTGCTTAAAAAAGGAAGACAAAAACAAAAACAAAATACTTCTTAATTACCCCTTTGATATATGCCCCGGATGCTACCAGACCAAACTATTTTTACCAAGGTGGGCCCTCCAGGGTGGACTCAGAACTGGTCATCTGCAGGACAGCACTGCCAGGTCGCAGATTCGGTGACCTTTTTGAAACATGGCGGTAAGGGGACGCCAGGGAGTGAGCAGAAATCCCTGAAAGGCCTTCGGTCTGCAGCCCGATCCCCTCCAGCGAGGAGAGGGCATTTGGTGGGCAGGGGCCTCTGGCGGGCCGCAGGTGGAAACGCGCGTTTCTACCGTGGTGCTCGCCCCTTCCAGTTGGGAGCAGGTGGGAGGATCCTGCTTTCCGCTCCAGCACCGCCTGGGTCAGAGGGACTGTCCTCTCTCGCATTGCCCAGTCAATTTGTCAAGGTCCAGCGTCGGATAAATAGCTGTCTTCCCAGACCTTTATAGTGACTAATCCAAATAAATCGCAGTCACTTTTACTGAGCGCTTCAGCGGGCAGCCGGGCTTAATGGCTCTGCTCCCAGACCTCCAGGGAAGACTGGCCGTGGCCTTTGCGCCCACGTCTGCGCCCCTGGCTCGCCCTGGGGCTTCGGTGTCTCTTCCCGGGACTTGGGACCACTGGGAGCGGTTCAGTACACAGGCTCGATCTGCCGGCAGGAGTTGCACCCTGGGGACTTGGGTTAAAAAAAGAGGGCAAAGCCTCACCTTCTCTGGAGTTTTATCTGGAATTTGAACTCCCGACGTGATCTCCCCTTTAGAATCTTGTTTACTCCCTATCTTCCCACTCCTAACCCTGACTCTCTAAGCCTCAGAAATGTGAAGTATTTTCCACATCCCACTTGAAACTTGAAGTCCAATCAAACCGGATCTTACCGATTTCCTCCGAGAGTTTTAAAGCTTTGATCCCCACACGTAGGGCTCCATCTCCCTCACTCCCATCCTTCCCCTCTGGGAGCCCTCGGGATGCCTGGTTAAAATACCTGCTGGCGCCAGAGGAAATTCACTTGAAACAGATACCCGGGGGGTGTAAAACCAACATTCTGCTTCCAGGGTCATTTTCCTCCCCACCTTCTGCTCCATCAATTTGTCCCCTAGCGAGGCCAACTCCGGGAATTACTGTGAATCCTGAGTGCCGGTCTGGACGATTTGGAACCGCGTTAATAGACCCGATGATTGCTATCTTGCACGTTGCTTCCCCGGCTCTGCCCGCCTTGCTCCCTGCAGCCCTGGATCCTTGGCGTTGGTGAAATTAACGCGAGGGCCAGGACCAGGACCAGGACCAGGACCAGGACGAGTCCACAGGTAGCTTTTATAAAAGGATCCAGGCAGGTCTTCAAGCAAACCTCAACATAGCTAAAGGAAAATCGACATATTCCATTTGTTTCTTTAAAAAAAAAAAAAAAATCATTATTGAGTTAAAAAAAAAAAGAAAATCCAAGGAAGGTCCAAATCTCACTCATTTCATTTTGGTAATACTCAAGCACACTACTAGAGATATTTAGTAGGTAACACATGTTTGCAATAGATTTATTTGCAGATACCACTTACTTCTTATGTGTAAAATGGATTCACGAAGAAGGAACCTATGTTCCATTTCAGAGAAATCATAATTATGAGAGGAGTCAAACTTTCTTTTCCCAAATATTTGTAAGGGTGTTGAGTGGGTTTTATTTGAACAAATGAAAATATTGTTGTAACATTTCTTTCAACAAAATCAACACCTAATAGTCCAGTAACAAAATGTGATTTTTGTGTGTCTGTTTTATTTTTTAAAGATTTTATTTATTATTTTTTAGAGAGAGAGGAGGGGAGAGAGGCAGAGAGGGAGAGAGACATCAATGTATGGTTGCCTTTCACCTGCCTCCAGCTACAGGCTGGGCTGGAGACCTGGCTTGCATCCTGGTTATATGCCCTGGCTGGGAATTGGCCTTATTCACTGTACACCCAGGTAGGGCCTTATTCAATTTTCTTATCTAATATCTAATCTTTTTTCAAATTTTAGTTTACAAATCACTTGCCATGCATATAATTACTATGCAGAGCTCTTGAGCTTCATAAAACATGGGGGAAAAAGTATGTGCTGTGCTTATATTTGTAAAGAATAAGTTTGCTGGAGAGGTGGTGAATCTGTCTAGGTGATTTTAGTTGAAAATTCACCTGAAAATTGCTGTCTTTCAAGGGAGAAAGGGTGGCTATGGAGTTATTTTACGCTTGGCCCTGCCTTTGTGTGCTGAACAATACTCTAGGTTCTCAATAAATGCCCACAGGATTTATAAAGAAAGCTCTTACTCCAAGTTCCCTCACACTTAGAACTACCTAAAAGAGCTTAGCAGCTCACCTGGCTTGAGATTCAATTTTCAGCCAAGATCCCAGCTACCTCACCTTTGTTTTCTTTTCTTTCTACTGTGGCACCACTCATATGGCCATGCACTTCTGAAATTCTGCTGTACAGAGTTTCCCTATCTTATAAATGAGTTTTGGAGGATCTTGCCTGATTTGTTAGTCAGAGCTGGCATTAAATAGCCATAAGGTGGAGATATATACTGGGAGTTAGAAATAACTTCCTGAGAAGGAAAAGATGCCATATTTCAGAAGATTTAGAGCTTTTGGAGAAGCCAAAGTTGACATAAAATTTTTGTTATTTAAAGTATTTATTTATAAAATTTTCCAGTTTGCTTCTTTGCCACAAAGAAATGATAGCAAATGTCGGCATATAAAAATTGTAGTTTAAAGATGAAATCTTCTAGGTTCCAAAAAAGCTAGGGTGATTTTAAGAATGCCAAGGGGAATGTATGAAATACTATACAAATTAGAGCTAAATGTCAATGTAATATTTGCTGTTTTTTTTAAGAGAAGGAGGGACTAAGGGTAGGAGAGTTTCTCAGGATTACAAAATTAGAGCTCTGAGTTGCTCATGATGGGATTTATTTGATAGTTAAATTGTGCAAGGTCAGTTAACCAACTGAATTTTCTTTTCTCACTTCAGAGTATTTTTTGATGGGTGACAGAGCATAACAGTAATTTTTTGATATTATTAACTTACCCTGAAATTAAATTATTGACATCATGCAAGGTAAATGATTAGTTTCAGGCTAATCCTGACAAACATGAAAACAAAATTTTATTTTGGTGAAGTTGAGGCAAACTATTATAGTATTAGAACAGGAAACAGCAATAAGAAAGAAATGGAAAATAAATGATTAGGATAAAAACAATAATTTAATGCCAGTTGCAATAATTGTATCATGATTACCCTTTGTTGACTTAATTAAATTTTTTTTGTAACAGCTTCAGATATTTTTTTAAAGGAGAGATAAAAAAAAAACATTCCTTGAAATAGTTTGGAAACACAGGAATTACATTATCAAAAAAAAAAAAAAAAATTGGAGCCTCCAGTAACTTTCAAGTGAATCTGATTTGTGTAGTAAATAATTATGCCTCCAAATAACAAACCTAAGCCCAGGTTATTCAATCCTCCCTCAGACTTTTTGAAAACAACTTTATTGACATATAATCCATTTACCATACAATTCATTCTTCTGATATATACAATTCAAGTGTTTTTTTCTCTTTTTTGGTACATTCATGGGAGTGTGCAAACATTACAACAATCTAATTTAAAGTATTTTTATTCCTTTTCACTCCAGAGAAACCCCCTGCTTATTAACAGTCACTCCCATTCTCTCCTTTCACTACAGTTCTACGCAACCACTAGTGTACTTTTCTTATAGATTTGCCTATCCTGAACATCTCATGTAAATGGAGTTATAGAATGTGTGGGTTTCTTGTTACTAGCTCTTTTACTTAGCATAATGTCTTTGAAGTTTATCCCTGTTGCAGCATGTATCAGTATTTCATTTCATTTTACAGTTGAATAATATGCCATTACAGAAATACACCACATTTCATTTATCCATTTATCAGGTGAAGGGCATGAGGTTCTTTCCATGTTGGGGCCATCAGGAATAATGCTGCTATGGGCGCTTGTGTGTAAGTTTTTGCATGCTACTATGCTTTGATTTAATACTATTTGATCTATAGCTTCACGTGATAATATGAAAATTTGCTCTCCACCTTGAAATTCATACAATTCTAACCTAAGTGTTTCTAACAATTTACCAGTTTACAAATTGTTTTTCCTCATATATGTATCCGATTTATCTCTGAGAGGCACTAGAAGGGTAAAGAGTTATTTGATTGTCTATTCATTCGAACCAGTTAAAAGAGTCACCTGGAAAAGAGAAAAAAAGTTTTTCATTTGCATATAAGCAAATGAATAAAGTTAATCAAGTGAAACTCTATGCAAATATTAAGAATTAGCTATCTTTATTTCTGGACTTTACATCTAATGCAATTAGGATATTTCTTTTTTTCTTGACTCTGATAACCCTAAATTCTGGGGTGCTTGTTTACTATTGTAATCCTTATATTCTCACAGAATATTCATTTTACATGTTAGTTAGCATTTTTTTCATTTGGTAAGCAAGGCTTCTTAAGCCTTTTTTAGGTTTTGTTTTATCAGTAAGCATTTGACTTTCCTGACTGCCAATTCATTTGCATTTTTAAGAGGGTAGGTAGAATACTTAATGGTGTTGTGACTATCAAATGCAATGAACCTGGCTCCAAAACATATTTTAAAACAATTTCTTGTTTCCAAAGTAGAACTTCAAGGAAAACAGATAGTATGAAAATAGATGGACTAGACAGCTGTTAGCCCTTATAAGTGTTCTCTGTAGAAAAGGGTCATCCTTCATTCAACAGATATTTATTGATTGCCTGTCAGCACAAGACTGATATTGTTGATGTTGATGAGTTTCTTCTATTTGTTTTTTTAAAATATAGTTAAGGATTTACATTATTTCCATTATAATAAATAAAATACTGCTCATGACTGGGCCACTTTGAATTGTGGCATCCTTTGGGATTAAACTGCATAATATACTTAAGTATAATTCCCAAACAGCGTTAAAATCTCTTTGCTTTAGGATATTATTTATCATATAGATTTTATTACAGGTTCATCTAATATCTCTTAGAATGCCTGAGACTTTTCAGAACTCAAAAATTACATGGAACATAATCTGTGGCACACAGCAATTTACTATCTTTGAAATGCAGTTGATTCTGTTAAGAAACCATATAATTAACCTAATCCCAACTGAATTATGGTTTACATTGTACAGAGTGCATTCTAGAGCTGGTGGTTGTTACAACATAGTAATAACTGGAAATTGTAGATAATTCAGGAAAAGAAAATCCACTTGGGTAGCATAAGCAACGCTTTTGCAAAAATCTCAATGTATTTGATGTTTCAAAGGAAATGAAATAGATCTCATTCAATCTGCAAGGGAAATTTTAAAGAGGTAGATTCTAGTTATTTAGGTTCAGCTATTGTAGAAGGGTTAAAATCATAATCCACCTCCCAAATGCAATTGACTCTTATAATCTTAGCAGTCCAGATCCAGGATTATATTCCATTTAAAAAGAAAAAAAAAAAAGAGAACTTGCCTGAGCTATGTGAGGTGTGGCATTAATGCAATGAGATTCAACGGACTTCAGGGTTTTCCAATTCCCTTTGTCTCCAGTGTCAGTTTGATTAAATGCATCCATGTTTTAAACCCAGACACAAGCTATATTCCCAAAGTTCCTCTAAAAAATTGTAACGACAAAAAGTGACTTTGGAATTGGGTTGGATGAGTGGTTTGAGAATGGGATTTAGACATGGCCACATGAAGTCCTAGGGCATAAAATTCAGGTGAAGACACTCCACTCTGTTGACATCCAATTGGCCAAAGCTTCTGACCCCTTTTTCTGCTCTTGCACTTCCTGCAGAGACTCTGCCCAGTAGGCATCTCCCTGAACTTAGGGAAGCTTAGTTCCAAGAGTGCACTTGCACATGACAAAATATATTTTGGTGCTAAATACTATTGGAAGAAGCTCTAGTGCAATGAAGAATGTTAAAACTATTTAATGTGAGAAGTCCAGTGAGTTGCCAGAGCTGAACTATGGCAGGGTCAGGGGACCTGACCAGCCACCCGGATTCATGAGGGGTGCTTGGGACGGAACTGTGACCAGCAATGCTAACCTGCAGACTTCTGCTTTTCTGAAAGAGGTCAATTCTTTCAAGTGGATGAGTGGATCAAAAGACTATGGTACATTTGCACAATGGAATACTGCACAGCAGGAAGAAGGAACTCCTACCTTTTGTGACAGCAGGGATGGAACTGGAGAGTATTATGCTTAATAAAATAAGCCAGGCATCAAAAGACAAATACCATATGATCCACCTAATACAGGAGACTAATGAACAAAACAAACAAGAGGGCAAAATAGAACCAGAGGCATGGAAACAAGGAAAGACTGACAGGGACCAAAGGGGAAGGTGGATGGGGAGAAAAGGGGGAAGAAGAGGAACGGTCTAATAAAGGAACTAGTATAAATGACCTATGGATAACAGGGTGGGGATTGACTGGGGGAGTGGGGGTGGGGCATGTCAGTTGAGAGTAGGCAGCAGAAAAAATGGGGCAACTATAATAGAACAACAATAAATAGTATATTGAAAGAAAAAACTATTTAATGTGTTTGGGTAGCACAGGCATAGGATTCTTCATTGCAAAATGGTTCTCGGATAATTTTCTTTGCAGAAAAAAAAATGAGACCCCATTTCATTTTATGGATATAAATAAATTTAGTCTTAGTAGCTGTATATTTTTATCTTCTTAATTAAACAAAAAAATATAATTACATTTTATTTACATATTACAGGACAAGTGGTCTCCTGAAAACATACTCTCATAATAGGATACACTAATTTACTCTTATAGCCATATTGACATTAGTTGCACACAATTCATTTCCTTAAACCTTCAAATAGATTGTACTGGCTTCCAGTTAAGTTTAAAAGATGCAAAGCTGAGTGAATACATGAAAGAATGAATGATGGAATGAATATAAAATCTAGGCATCTGCTGTCTATAAAAGGGAAGAGAAAACTTAGCATGGTCTTTAGCAATCTAGATTTGTAATTTGCATTTCATTCTAAGAATACTTGTTATTTTCTCTCATCCCCTTGCACTACAATAATATTAATTACTATATTACTATCTGGGCAGTTAGAGAGTTGGGGCTACTTTACTATATAGGTTGTCAAGGCTCCTGTTCTGAGGAAAAGAGAATGAATAGAAATTGGAAAATAAACATGTATCTTATTGGGAATTTAGAAGTATTCACATAAGTCTTTTGGAGATTCTCTACTGAGGAAAAGAGAGTTGGATCATGAATAAAATACAGAGAAATGGCAAAGCAACTGGGGTGAACTGATCTTCAACCGTAGGCACCTAGGGCTCTGAGAGTTCAGAGGCAGGCCCTGAATTATAACAAGTGTCCTTTTTATAACTTTAGGGGTTGAAATGTCACAGGTAGAGTTTCCTTGACTAACTAATAGCATGATTGTCCAGTAAATGTTAACAATTGCTTCAACGTGCCAAGATGTACAACTCTTGGTGTGTGTGTGTATTTGGGGTGGTGGTGGTGAGGGATGTGGGGAAGAGGAAGGAGGGGGTATAAAATAATTTGAACTTGCTATTCCCTAGTAACTAGGCACAGAAGTGCTCAAATTTATTTTTTCTTCTTTAGGATTATTAGTGGGAAATAAAAAGAGAAAATTGTTAAGATATGAGTTTTGTAATGAGAGACACAATAAACAGTTTTCACTATAAGCAGTGTTTTAGCAGCATTACAAAATATAAACTGAATATATTTTTCCTCTGAGGGGAGGGAGATCTCAAACATTTTGTTTTTATTAACGCCTCTGTGTTTGAGAGCTGGACCTGGAAATTGGTGATATTTTATCTGCCATGAATTCTTAAGACTTTGAGAACTCTGGTTACATTTTTTCTCTTTTTTGATAGGCACATTTCATTCATTTAAGAAATATTTTAAAATGCAGAAAACACAAAGCAAAGAATAATTACAGCCATGATTCAATTCTGAAGTGATCTCATGATAAGGCAATTTTTAATAGATGATCTTTTAATGTCCAGTGAGCACATCACTTCCTGTGTATTACACATATTACGGGAAGATTAAGCATCTCATTGGGCAAAATAAGCGTGTGAATGAATGGCTCTTACAGCTTCTGTTACTTTGCATGGATAGAGCTGGCATTAGAACAAATAGAACAAATAGATAAACATTTGACTCTTTTGTTCTCCAATTTTGAAACTGAGGGGAGTATATACAGCCAGTGGTAAGAGCTACATGTTGTTTTATTTTAGAGGAAATGAACTTTTAAAGTACTATCTGTGTTCCTCTTGGTTGTAAAAAGTTCAAAATATGTGCTAAAACAATAAATAATTCATTTTTTCCTTTATGGTCTTTACTAGTGTAAAGAAGAGTGGAAAGCTGAGCAAATATTTATTTGGTCCAACTGAAGCTTTCTTACAAAATAAAAAATACTGCCCTCAATATTTTTCATTTCAAATAAACCAAACTTGACAGATTAAATCTCATTTATATTATCACCCAAAACTGGGAAAAAGCATACACCATGATTTTAGTTTAAAATACTTATTATTGTACATAATTTTATAAATTATTCAAGTCAGGGTTTTAAAAATCTAACTAACAGAATATTAACTGAACAATTCAGTTGAGTGTGATTTCTTGTATTTAATATTTGCACAAACTTCCAATAATTATCTAGATAGCCTTTATTTGTTTTTTCTTGCCACTGACCCATAGGATATACTTAAAAAAAAAACAAATCAGCCCCCTTCCTGATAAGAAGAGAAACCAAGAAGACCATCTACAAGAACTAAGTTTTGAGGAGTTTTTTGTTTTTTAACATGCATCAAAATATGTTAATATACATTGCCTTGGGCATATGAGATGTGTTCTTTCTTTAAATTTGATGACATTTATATAAAAACAGTAAACAAAGACCCTACTTTCTTTGTCTTTAAAAATAAAGACCTAGTAAAAATGGAAATTCCAGAAATATTTGTTTTTTAGAATGAGATCAATTTAAATTTTTCCAGTGCATAACAAAATATTTCAAAAAAATTTAATCATTAAACTTAACATACCATGTTTTAGAAAATACATGAGAACAACCTGGATTTAGGGGTTTAGACCAAGTCTTTGAAGTATCCTAAATCTCCTTGGGACATAAAAGACTGTTTATAACTAACAGTTGCTTTGTAGAAACAATGTTGACGAGATGTTTTAAAATTTTCCTGTTAAATTTTTATTAGAATATGTGGGTAGGGAAAAGGGAGCATCTGTATTGCAAGATGACTTCATAAAATTGATTTACTTAATCCCAGAAATGGGGAACAGAATGCTCACTAAGGAAGAGATTTATCAGTTGCTCATATACAGGAAGCAATGGAAATTTGAAAAGCTGTATCAACTTTAGGTGGGCCTACTAATTTCTGAGTATTAGTATAAGATAAGTGACATAGCATCTTTAGTAGATTTTTTGTGGGTCTTGTGATATTAATAGAACTCAGTATTGGTGCATCCAACTTGGAGAGGAAACTAGGAGACTATTAAATATATCAAACCTACTAATATATGTTTGTCTGCTATGTTTTACTTTTAAATCAATCAGCTCTACATAGAAACTGCATTTGGAAATAACGTCTGGGTTAATAGTTGGAGCTGCTGACAGGGAGAGACTTTTTTTCTACGAAAAACATTTCACCATCTTGCTGTGTTATGTAAGTTCTTTAATTTTAACATTTGCTTTGCAACTCATCTGCTTTTGGCTATAAGCTTTTGTAAGTGAACGGGAAGAAATGGAGGTAGACTCAACAAAAATATAACCTAAAATGTTGATTTCTTTTTCCTCAGCTCAGACTTAGTCTGTTGGTCATTTATGATATTAATTACATCTTCTAGAAAAATGTGAACAGAAATTTGTACCACCTGCTAAATTATAAATTAATTTCTAAAAATGTTATCTTAGTTTTAATTAGTAGGAGAGTCAATGAGAAAGAAAATACAAAATACTTGGCATTTTACTTATATTATTAACATATATTTTATTATATTAGTATATTATAGGTACATTTATTGAATATAAATATATATGAATTATATTTAATTGTTATTGTTCTAATCACATATGCAACTGTAGACTTTTCAAAACTGGTGCAGTGACCTTCTGGCCTTTCCATTCCCATTCTCTTCAGATTGATTATTCAGATTAACGACTTATATCCTCTAGTATTTTGTTCTCATATCTAAAAATATCACTCATGATACAATAAATGTATTTTGTTCTATTCTCACTTAGATTTCTAAGGCTTTATTATTAGAGAATAATATTCCTAGATTTTTTCCTTTTGTAAGAAAATGATTTTATTAATTCATTTTTAGGGAGAGGGGCGGGGAAGAAAAGAGGAGAGGTCAGTCAATTGTCTCTAGAGCACCCCTCTGGTTGCTGGGGACCTGGCCAACAACTCAGGCATGTACCCTGGCTGGGAATCAAACCAGCAACCTTTTGGTTTGCAGGCTGGCATTTGATCCATTGAACCATACCAGCCAGGGCAGATTTCTTAATAATCTGAAAATTCTATATTTAAGTTAGTGGGTGATTTGAGAAAAGGTGTGCTTTGGGAGGGAAAGGTTGCTTATCAATTTTTTTTTTTTATCCACAACACTGTATGTACATCTGACAAATTGGACATATTCATGCTTATTGTATAATATCTAATTAATCTTATCATAAAAATTGCATTTTTACTCCTTTAAATATATTAAGTAAATTGGCCCTGGCTGGTGTGGCTCGGTGGATTGGTGCCAGCCTGTGAACCCAAGTGTCGCTCATTCGATTCCCAGTTAGGGCACATACCCAGGTTGCAAGCCAGGTTTCCAGCCAGGTTCCCAGCTGGAGGCAA
The DNA here is from genome assembly GCA_004026585.1 of Noctilio leporinus. NCBI lineage: Eukaryota > Metazoa > Chordata > Mammalia > Chiroptera > Noctilionidae > Noctilio > Noctilio leporinus. Next base: position 263,973 of record PVIW01000170.1, on the reverse strand, counting down.
GTGAAAGGCAACCATACACTGATGATCCTTTCCCTTTCTTCCTTCCTCCCTTACCCTCTCTCTAAAACTAATGAATGAAATATTTTTAAAAAGGCAATAAAAATGCATTTGGTATGATATCATTTTTCTAAAAAATATATACATATAGAGATTTAAAAGGATCTATATCCAGTACTAGTGGGACTATGAATGGTTTAAAGAGATTTCCCTTTACTTATCTGTACTTACTAATTTTTTCACTGTAAATTTTAGTTGCTTTTATAATTAGAAGTGTAAAGTTATTTTCTTCACATTAAATTATTAAAAAACCAGACTTGAATACAGGAAGGTAGTCACACTGGGTCTTGACAGAATGAAGTACACTTGATGCTTTATTCAGGGGTTGGGTCTGGAGCCATGCTCTTGTCTGAGAGCTGGTACTGGGTGTGGACAGGATGATTATAATTCAGAATCTATGAATGTGCACCCTACAAAGGACCCCAGAGGTCACTGCTAAGGCAGCCTTCTTATCCATCCTACAGATGAAGTCACTCACCCAAGTTCACACGCCTGCATGGCTGACAATGGTTTGGAGAGGTCTTATTCCAGAGGTCACACACTTATGAAATGTGTCATATCAGTCCTGCAGAATTACACAATAGTTAAAAAATTTGGAATTAGTGTAGGAATTTAGCAATCAGGAGTATTCACATAAAAAATCAGATATCTAGGTTGTCTTGAAATAACTTTGAAAAGCCGCACTTAGTTTTTTGTTTGTTATTTTTTTTCATAAGTTGACTGATGAATTGGGATAGTAATTGCTCATTTTCTGAGGGCCACCTGCTTTTTATTCTCCCTTGGCCTCATAGAAACCACCTGGCCCTATAGGAGTTTACAACTCCTGTGTACTGGCAAAAACAGTGGTGCTGTGAGGATGTGACTCCTCATTGATAATAACTAGGATTGCCAAACACCATTTCTCAGAATGCCAAAGTTTTCCTCTCCTACTTCTGTTATTTGGGAATCAACACGGGGGAGTGAAAAAAAACAAATAAACCCAAACCACAAGTTGAAATACTTAGAATCAACCTAAGTCAGAAAACAGGGTAAGAGTGTGGGTGGAGTTGAAGAGTGTGGGTTCGTTAAAACTATGACACACGAATAGGCAGGGAACAAAAAGCATCAGAGGTGATGATGTTGCCTATTGGATATTCCTAAAACTGAAGCCCAATTTTTAGAAAGAAGGAGAAGGTAACACTGCCTATTTCTTCAAATCATAAATCTTCCACTTATATTCATTGGTACAGCTATTAATAAATGAACTACACCTCTGAAGGTAATCTGCTGCAAAGCACATGATGTGAAAAAATGCATTGATAAATCTCAACTTTTTGGTTAAAGATGGTGTTTTAGTTGTAATGTCACTTGTAGACTGTCCTCTTCTGTAAGCAAATTATCAAGGTTTTTTAGAGATACCTACATATTTGCATCTCACTAAACCTTTCCAAGATGGAAGTGGATCCCAACACAGATGTTAACATCATAAATAAGGGTGAGTAGCAGGACAGTAGAACATTTTATTCCGAGATAGAGGGGAACCATATATATTCAAATGGGATGTTAAATAAGGTATGTGTTTTTTCCATTCTCTGTAACGCTGACACTTATACCTTAAAGACATTAAAAATTTGGATTTATTTTGAGGTTTCATTATCCATTGTCACACAGGTTAAAACTTTTACATGTGCTGTGTTTAAAGATTCCAAAGGGTTTTTGCTGATTTAATATTTTTCTAGAATAATTTTCATATCTTGGCCCTGAATGACAAAATACCTCTCTTACAGTAGATTCATCATTATAGCTGCATTATTTGACCTGAACTCGATGATAACCAGTTTTATTTCCCGGAAAACATTAATCTAAGCAGAAGCATTCAGAACATGTGTGTAGAATCATTTCTCCTAGTACACATCTATCTCATTAATTTCACTTCCAAACATCTCACCAAATGTTCTCTAGCAAACTTTTCTTGTTCATCTAAGTAGGAGAGTCCTCTTCTGTCCTGCATGACTGTTTACATAGCCTGCTGATCAATTTTGTTTGGATTTTTAGAAGCTGTCATGGCTATTTAACTGAAAGGCAATTTTTAAAGCACATCCCTTTAAACATATTTTTTCTGGTTTTATTTAAAATTTAATAATTAGAAAATGAGGACTTGATTCCTAAATAGTTTTGACTTAAAAACATATGGTTTAAACACACACACACACACACACACACACACACACACAATGCATAGCTGTGGCTTTTGGCCAACGTTTATGCCTTACATGTCATTTGTGAATACTTTCAAATAAAAAATGTGCAGAATTGCATTTATTTTTTAGCCTCATAGATATCATAAAAGCTGTTTCCATGCTTATTCTAAGCCAGTTCTGTAAAAAGATATAATGCTAGTTAACTTTTAAACAAGTCAAGACTCTTAAACAGGGCTGTGTTAGATGATCACATCTGGCCATTCTTTGCATTAAAAGGATTATTCTCAATGTTTTGCAATGTCCGCTACTTAGACATCCAAAACATCAATAACAGAATAAAACAGGTCACTAGAGGGAAAATAATAGCATTGAAATACACTTTAACATTGTTTTTTAGGGTTTTAGGTTCATGAATTCCTCTAAGGATCCAATCAAAGCCATTGAGCCCTCTTCTGTGAAATACCTGCCAAATTTAAATATTCAGCAAAACTCAACACACTTCTGTGCTCATGGATCACAAGTTAGCAGCCCCTGTAACAAACAGATATGCTTTATATATCATATAGAGTATGTATATATGCACATATGAGGTATGTCCCGAAAGTATCAGACCAATGTCAATATAATCAGAACAATTTGCTTGGTCATTACTTTTGGGACAGACCTCTATATGCTATAGAATATACATAAAGATTTTTTAAAAACTTGAAAATTTTGGTTGTTTCTGTCTAAGGGTATGTTTAATCCATGGGATGCAGGTAGATGTGCTAACTTTTAGGAATCAATATTTTAATAAAATAAAAGTTATGTTAAAAACAAAACAATAAAAACAAACATTGACATAAAGGTAGTTTATCTAACTACAACTGGTGAAACTTTCTACCTAATCCCCTTTAACATTCCTTATCCCTAGTTTTTATTTCAAATGTTCATGAGATGCCTCTTCTCTACATAGGTTTGTAAAAAATAAATTTTAGATCCTTTATGTACTCAGTAACATTCAGTTTAAAATGTTTCCAATATTCCTTATAATTTCTTCTTTAAGGACAAAAGAAATTTAGAAGGCTGTTCTATAACTGCAGAATTAGTTAGAAATGTTTTATATATAATGTGCTTATAATTTTCAGATATTTGGAGGTTTTACTTATCTTTTTTTATTGCTTTCTTTTTAATTAATTCCATTTTTTTTTTTTTTTTTTTGTTGTTGTTAGAAACCTTGCTGTGTATAATTTCAGTCCTTTGGGATTTATTGTCATATGATTTTTATATAACCTATTTTAGTGAATGTGTTAGGTGCACTTGAAAGATTGTAGTTGTTGGTTATAGTGTTTGTATATGTCAAGTCAAGCTGGTTGATATGTACTTACTAATTTTTATCTATTCATTCTGTCAGTTATTGAGACTGGAGTGTCAAAGTTCCCATGTACAATTGTTGTATTGGGTTGAATGATATTTCTCCAAATTCACGTCTATCCAGAATCTGTAAATGTTACCTTATTAAAAAATTGGGTCTTAGTATAAGATAAGGTTGTAGTGGATAAGGGTGGGTCTAGTCCAAAGATTGATATCCTTGTAAGACTAAAAAAATTGAACAGATACACAAAGGGAAGATGACCATGTGAAGATAGAAGCAGAGATTAGAATTATGAAATCACAAGCCAAGAAATGGAAAGGCTTCCTGGCAACTATTAGAAACCTGAAGTGATGAGGAACATTCTTCCCTAGGCCTTGTGACCTTGATTCTGACCTAGGCCCTTCCAATACTGTGATTTCAAACTCCTAGCCTTTGGAACTCTCAAACAATGAATTTCTACTGTTTTAAGGAAAAAATGGCTCTGGAATATTAAAAAAATTTTTTTTTAATTTTTAAAAAAGATTTTACTTATTATTTTTTGAGAGAGGGGGAGGGAGAGAGGCAGAGAGGGAGAGAGACAGAGAGGGAGAGAGACATCAATGTATGGTTGCCTTTCACCTGCCTCCAACTATGCACCTGGCTGGAGACCTGGCTTGCAAACTCATTATGTGCCCTGGCTGGGGAATCCAACCATCGACCTTTGGGTTCACAGGTTAAAGATTTTTTAAAATTTCTTTTTTTATTGTTCTACTACAGTTATCCCATTATTCTCCCTTTGCTCTCCCCTGTTCCACCTCCACTCCTTTCCCACAGTCAGTCCCCACCCTGTTGTCCATGTCCATGGATCATTTTTACTAGTTCCCCCTGTACCTCTGGTCACTGTCAGTGTGTTCCTTGTTTCCATGCCTGCAGTTCTATTTTGCTTGTTTGTTTGTTTTGTTCATTAGGTTCCTGTAGTAGGTGACAACTGTGATAGAACAACAATAAATAAGTAAATAAATAAACCCGCAAATGTATGCAGCCCTGTGTTCATAGCAGCACTATTTACAATAGCCAAGTGCTGGAAATAGCCTGTTTTGAAGTTTTGAAGAAGCAAAAATGTTCTCCATGTTGTTGATAAATCAAGAAATAGTCAGGTGCTTTGCCTAGTATAGTATTCCTATTGTATGCATGTAAGTACGTACGTATAGGGCTATATTATAAAGACTTTCCACACGATAGTAAATATTTGCTGCACTTTAAATTATAGGGTAAAATTCTAACAATGGTAAGGACACAAAGATGAAAGCTCTTACCCAAATCTTGACTTAGATCATTAGTTATCAATCACAGAATGACTCTGCGCCAAATTCTGGGCAGTGTGGTGTATGTACCTCTTGAGAAGTCACACAGAATAGAAGCAGCTCTCTTCTCACGGTCCTCCCAGCTTAGTGCCGGAGAAAGACATAACCAGCAACACATAGTTGATCAGTACTCTTCTTAATGCAAAACAAGTACAATGTTTTGGAACTACTTCCCGATTAATGTTTCTTTATTGGCCAGCTAAATTTCTCACCGGGCTTAATGGATCCAGGAAAGAAGCTGGCTTTAGATACTGGGAATGAGGGTAAAGTCAAGTCCGATTGTTGCAAGAGGAAAACCGGCCCTTTCCATCCTTGGAGAGTAAGAATAGGAAGAGAGAATAAAGGGAGCAAGGGAATGGGACACCTGTGTCCCAAATCCTTTCTCCTGGGGTAGAAAATCAGGGTCGGGCGTCTCTTTGGCCTGGGAAAGAGCTGGTAACTAGAGGGGGCTGTGGGCTGTGGGTTTTGGTCCAGGGAGAGGCGCTCTTATCGACTGTGTTGGGCTCCATGGGTCGGCGCTAGGGGCGCAGAAGCGGGGAGCGCTCACTGAGTCTTGACTTAACAGAGGAGTGACCAGTGGTGTCCGGGCACAGGGAGCCAGCGAATGCACATAGGCGCCTAGCACAGATGCAAGCTGGATGCCTTCCCTGTCAAACCTGGCGCCCGAACCTGAGAGCGCGCGGTGCGCCCACCGGGAAATGGCGCCCTCTGTAGGAGAAGAGGAGAGAGGGAGAACTCGAAGAGACCTCTTGCCTGGGAAGAAATAAAAGCAAAAACTCCCATGCTGTTTGCCAGTTTATTTTGTTCCACATATAGAGAATTGTATACTTGAAACCAATACTATTTTAACCGATGCCACTCCAAATCATTTTTAAAAGCAACTACTCCTGAGTATTTGTGCAAAGGCGACTGCTTTTAAAGAGGCGAGGGGAAGCTGTGAATTGCCAAGTTAAAGGGAATGCCTTACCATTCCTCCCTGCACCTCGCTCACAGGGTGGGAGTGTATTAAGAAAAATGAAGGCAGTTTGTCCTTATTTGGGCCCTTTGTGACCCAAAGAGGCCACATTTTCTTTTCACTTGTTCTTAAATCAGCTAGCAGGATAAAGGCAACTTAAGGAGCATGTCTTACGTATTTTCATTTTTTCTCCCACTTGTCCCTGCAAGCAAGGTTAAGCCTCTGCATAAAGAAAATAAAATGTAGCTAGGAGTAAAGTACCCCTAAAATTAAGATTTCTAACTGCTCTTCCTAAGGTTGTATCAGAAAAGTCACACCCAATTTCTTGATATCTTACATTTTATTCTAATCATACATCTGATTCATAAAGGTCTAAATGTGATTTCTCCCTGCCCTTACTACCTCTTTGATGGTTTGAATCTTCTCATTAAAATAAAGCAAAAAGTATAACTGATTTTTAGTGTAGTTGATGGCCACCAAGGGAAAAGTCAGCAAGGGAACCTTCTAGAGCACTGGCTCTTCTTGCACAGAATTAGGGCTGTCTTTCTCCACAGGGCATCAGTTAGGCAGGGCTCCACCATAAGTAGGCTAAGAAGGAAGAAAATAAATAATAGAGAATTAGAAGTCTAACCAGAAGCTATTTTAATTGCACCATACTGCAACTTTTATGTTGTCTGAGAGATAAAACCATACTTAGAGTTTAACCTTATTTTTATTTTAAATTCTATATAGAAGACATCATTTTTTGAGGGAGGGGATTTTTATATCTTTTAAAAGTATACCTGACCAAGTGCTGAATAACATACTTAAAAAACAGGAATGATAAGAACAGACTAATTTCACATCTGATTTTAAGAAAACATCCTTGGTCTTTTTATTAGGTAAAATAAGAATAAAAACATGTAATTTTGCCTGTCCTTTGAGAAGGCGCTGTACGAAGGGCAATAAAGAACCAGTACTCCCTTTACTTAGGCCCCTGCAGTAATCTTTTTCTTCTTCTTGTGAAGGGCTATTAAAACTACATTAGGAGAGGTAGTTGAGCTTCCTAAGAGGCCTATGCTTTGGGTATGTGTATTTGTTTGGGAGCGTGTGTGCTTGTGTGTGTGTGTGTGTGTGTGTGTGTGTGTATGTGTATTGGGCAAGGGTGGTCCATCTTCCAGGAAAGAAATGAGGCATGAGCCACACAACTTTTGGGGAATGAAGTAGGAGTGTGAAGAACCAACAGGCCTCCAAAACCCTCCATGCAGCCAAAGGTGTGGAAACACTAAAATATGTAGAAAATACCACATATGTTTCAGATGGGGTATTGTGACCAGGGATTTGACAATGCACATTGTTTTTTTATTTTATTTTATTTTATTTCAGAAGACCAATTATTATTTATCTCCCAAACAGGGTTAGCAAACATAGAAACTTGTATCTCAACTAATTCTCCTTCTTTAAAAAATTATAGATATATGTAAGATAAGAATATTTCTCTCATCTCTATTTATATCTTTAACCATATTTCTGTATGTTCTTTTTCACCTGATTACATATGGCTTTCCACTGCCTGGGTGAGTGCTTTGCACAGAGTAGCACTCAATTAATTCTGTATCTGTCCTCTGAGACATCTGAAAATCACCCATAAATTTTTGCTACTTTCTTTTTTAAGGTGATGCTATTACATTTTAAAATGTGTAAAGGTATTTCAAAATAGGCAGAGGATTAGTAGTTGACAGTGCTAAGGTAACATGTAAGTGCTTACTGTGCTGAATAATACTAGGTACCCCTAGTATTATTCTGATACTTACCAGTCTGATTCTTACCAGCCTGAAAATATTGGCAGTGTTTGATCTTCCCATGAGTCAGACTCTGTGGTAGCATGTACTATTTAATTTATTTTTATAATAACCTTACAAGGTAGAAACTACTTTCAAGTCTACCTTAAACTGAGAAAGCTGAAGCTTGGAAAGATTAAGTAATGAGCTTTAAGTCACATTGCTAGTAAGCGATGACACCAGGATTTGAGCAGGAAGCCTTGGTCTTAACTGCTTTTATCTTTCCCTTTTTAAAGAAGAATTATTTGAAGGATTTTTTCCCCCAATTACAGTTGATGTACAATATTATATTACTTTCAGCCTTACTATTGTTTTAAACATTTATGTAATTTATACAGTGATCATCTCAATAAATCTACTACCTATCTGACATCAGGTTTCTTAGAGATGAGTCAAACCAATACTCTAATCAATACCCTCCACTGACTTTCCATTTCAGTCATAGAAAAATCCTAAATCTCTCTTCTCACATACAAGGCTCTTGATGTCCTAGTATTCCTGTTACTCTGATATTACCTCCTACCACTTGCCAGCCCTCCACCAGCTATAGCTGTCCCTCTGCTGGTCCTTCAACTCTCCAGGCAAAAGAGGCAGGGCCTTTGCAGTTGCTGTTTTCTCTCTTGGGAATACCAACCCCCCGCCCCCCTCCAGATATATACATGGTTTAGTCTCTCACTTTCTTGTGTGTAGTCAATCATCACATTTGGTGATTCTGATTATCCCACTCTAAGCTGCCACCTTCCTTCCTACCCCAAGTTCAACACTTTTTATTCTTCTTCCCTTATCATTTATATTTTGGGGTGTCTATGCATATTTTGAAACTTATTCATTTGTTAATGGTCATTTTCCCTCCTTAAATTATAAGCTTCATTGCAGCTAACTATTTTTATTATTTTTTAATTTTAACTTGCATTTAGAACAGAACCTGGCATAGGAATGGGTTCTCAATAGGTATTTGAACAAATAACAAGAGCTTAAGAAACTTGTCCAAGTTCACACATTTAGTAATAGGCAAAGTGAGGCTTCCTTACAAATCCAGTGCTGGGTTTATCCACATATCAAATGCATAAAGTATCTTCCCCGGCTCTTCTTCTAAGTCTGTTGGTATTTAATTATAATAGGTCGGGTGAATGTGCATAAACAAACCAAACAGGAAAAAGGCAGCATTTGTTACTGTCTCTTAAAGTGGGATACTTTAAAGTGAGATCAAATCAGAGGCCAGGTCAGGGAAAGGGGACACTGGTCTTTAACAGAAAGGGAGTTGACAAGTGATGAAGTAAAGAATGTGCTGATGTTTCTAGGCTGCATGAGGGGCAAAGTGTGGGAAGGTCCTGGATGAAGTTGGTGTTGGGTTAATTAATTAGGGTGGGATGCCTGGACATGAAGGGGAGGAAGGAACCGAGGGGACTGATTTGGAGTGGACCAGAGTCTCAAGTAGCAGTTACAAAGGATCCTGGAGGCACAGGAAGGATGGGAGAAGTGCTGGGTACAGTGTAATTTGGCCAGTGGCCAGAGAAACATGTCAGATATTAGTAAAAACAGGCCGCAGCTGCTGCTCTTTACAAGCTACATGTCAGGCCTTTCCTACCCGCTCACCCTGCCCCCCATCTTATGTCCTGTAAGCAACATTTTCTTCCTAAGACAACCAGTCATAACTCAGTTCTCACTTGAGGGCATAAGAGAGGGCGAGGGGATGTTCTGGCTTCGTCATGCATGGGAAAGGGCTCCCAGCATTAGTGAAAACTCACTGTCTCCCTAAATCAACCTCATTTCCTTCCCAGGATAATGAAAAAACTTGGTGGCCATTTTCTTTAATCTCATGATTTCTACAACTTCTAAACTATCCACAAGTATTTTCTTAGTTCTTCCTCAAAATCTATTTGTGCAGTTTGTATATTTCTCCATCTTAGAAAAAAGTTTCCAGAAAGTTCAGAGTAAAACATATTTATTAGAATAAATCTACTTACATGGCTACAGACACATACATATTCCAGGGCAGTTTACACTTGGCAAGAACAAAGCTATTTAAAGGTAATACATATTGTTATTGAATAATACAATTTGGCTGAACCGCTTAGTAACATTTCCCCCTCCTTCTTCTCTTCTTCTTCCCCCATCCCAGCACAAAGCTTAAATAGGGATTATGTGCTTGGGCTTTGAAACCACATGGACCTGGATTTGATTGCAGGATCTGCCACTCCCCAGCTGGGCAACCATGGTCAGATTATCCACCCTTTATGTTCCTCAGTTTTCTTAATCTGTAAAATGAGGGTAAAAATAATTCTTGGCTAAAAGGGCTTTAGTAATGTTTAATTGAGTACCTATATGTATATAGAATAAAGCAATATTAGATGTTGCATATTACTATTATTTATAGACATTATAAACACTTAAATGGTTTTTGTGGTATCTTAACCTGTTAGGAATGGTACTTAGAAAAAAACGCATAAAGAGTTACTGAAATAATTTTTACCATGTTGAGGAAGCAGGAACATAATTATAGTTCTCACCAACTGAGAGTTCTTGTTATTGAAATATGCTAATGTCTATGCAATATGTGAAACTTTTCTACTTAGGGAAATAAAAGTCTACATAAAATAAGAGCAAGTTTAACGTTTGGAAAGTAAATTCTATTAATTTTTTTCTCTTTATGAGCTTTTCTCTGTGACACTGCTCAGATGCCGAGTGCAGTTTTTCCTGCGAGCAGCACTTATGTGCGTTCCGAGATGGTATAAGGCATAAGGAGCACAAGTCCCAAGCCATGTGCACTGTTGAAGATAAGAGAGCTGATGGCTTATCAAGTACACCTGCTAAAATGAGAACTTGGTGCCCTGCTTGGTGTGACTCTGTTGGCTGGGCACCATCATGCAAAATGAGAAAGATTGCTGTTTTGATTCTGGTCAGGGCACATCCTTAGGTTATGGCAGGGTTTGGTCAACTGATTAATGTTCTTTCTCTCTCTTTCTTCCCTTCTCGCCCTCTGTCTAAAACAAACAAACAAGTGAACAAACAAACAAACTATGAGACTTTAAGTCAGTCTTTCAAAAATTTTCAAACATGAATTGATCCCTAACTTCTGAGGATATTTCAAGCATGTATAATGATTGTGAAAAATGCTGAAGGTGAACTAAATCCTATGAAAGTCATTAATGCGTAAATTTACCTCAAATTGCCAATTTTGAGTATTGTTTGTTTGTTTGTTTGTTTGTTTTTTGTATGTAAACTAAAATAAATGGTTGAGCATTAATCAGATTCTGGACACTGTTACAGGGGCTGGATATAGAATGCTGAACAACACAAGTTTGGACTCAACAGGAAATGTTGTCTCATGGGAGAGGAACAAATTACATTAATCTAATTCTAACACATGTGGGAATACTATGGTATTCATGCCAGCATATTGCAGGGGTGGGGATGGCCTTGAAGGATGACTAGAGTTAGAAAGTCTCAATCAAAGAACAGAAGGTGGTCTGTTGAAGCAAAAGTGTAGGTTGCAGAGTGGAGACTGTCATGGCCTGTGGCTGGAAAAATGGAGTGGGAGGGTTCATTTGACAAACATTTCACAAGACTTGGTGACTAACCACTGCATAGGTTTAGGAGGCTAAGAACTGAACATGATGTGGCTTGTGTTTGTGACATTAACAGAGATAAGTGACACAGCATAAGATTGTTTTTGTTTTGTTTTGTTAGGCAAGAATGTATGTTACTGGTAATTCAGATTGGGACCTGTTGAGTTTGAATATCTTGTCACTGTACAATTAAAACTATTTTAGCCTTACTATCTCTGGTGTTCAGTTAGTCACAGCATCCTCTTGATTTCCATTTGCACTGTGCCAGTTACCTCATGGTTTCTCTGGCCCAATTTTACTTCTTGGAGCTCTTGGTTTCTAAGTTGAGTGACAAATAAGAGAATTAATTAGCACTACTTCAAATAAAATAAAACCAGCTCTTTCTGTTATTCGAATTGGACCCCACATCCAGAAAGTGTAACCCATTCCTCTTGAGATTGGTAGTCCAGATGACTCCCGAGGGCCTTGCAAACTTCCAGACCCCTAACAAGGCCCAAAAATTAGCAAAGGAAATTAAACTGTCCATTTTAGCACAGCCAGAAATTTCTCTTGACACATTCTTTCTCCTGAGAATTATGCACAAGTCCAAAAAGATTAAACAGTTTGACATATACTAAATAAAACCTGAGACTTTAAAAATCACTTAAATATGCACATTGCTAGTGGTTTAGCAAGAAGTGCTTATATGTTTCTTTTTGCTCTATTTCTTAATAGAGCAAAAATCAGCTTTGGGTCCTCTATTAATGGATATGTGACATCTTGGGCTATGCTCATAGTTTGCTTATTGTTTAAATCCTCAGCTGAGGACATTTTTTTCATTGCTTTTAGAGAGAGAAAGGAAGAGGGGGAGGGGAGAGAGAGAGACAGACAGACGTACCTCTATGTGCAATATGTGAGAGAGAAATATTGATTGATTGCTCCCATAAACGCTCTGACCAGGATGGAACAGGCAGGGTCACAATGTGCATATTAAACTCAAAGCTTCAATTCCTACTACTGAAGGATGAGTTATTTTTTTCTTTGAAAAATGTATTTTAAAATTACAATATAAAATGTAAACATGTAGAAGTGCCATATATGAAACACAAGCACATTTCAAGCGTTTTGAGGCAAATGAAGGTACATCTTTTTTTTTGGTTTGTCAGTTTGCATTTAGATGTCAGAGTATTTTAAAGTACATATAACTGTGACCAGTGCATAATGTTAGAGAATAGCTATCCAATTTGTGGATGCAAGATATCAATAAACTTTAAAATATTTCCACTAACTTCTTACCTGTGTTCATGCTATAGTTTATTTGTATATTTCTTTTTTCAGAATGAGGATAGAAAATGAATTAAGCTCAAATGAATTAATTTTGTTCCTTCAATGTAACTTAAGATTTAAATTACTTCACAAACTGGAATTAAGCTTCTGTTGATATGTGAATTTATATTTATTTATGCCAGTTTTCCAAATTACTATGTGTTATTGAATAATGGATTTAAATTATGGGAGCCATCTATATTTAAATGCTGAAATATCGTTATTGAAGAGAAAGAAACATAGAATGTAAATGATTTGATAATATGCCTTTTTATAAGTAGTTGAAAGTATACTTATTTATAATCACCAAATATTTTTAACTATCTGTTGAAAAAAATATTTTTGCTCTCCCAACAAATTAAGACAACATTGCTGGTTGTTCTGCTCACATAGCAAGTGTTTGTCTCTGGCACAATGTTATCTACTACTTTTTCTTTTTCTTTTTTCTTTTTGTTTTTTAATATTAAATCTGGAGACTTCATGATTACAAAAAAATAAAAAAATTATTTTGCATCATATAAAGTTTTATTTAAAAACAATTTTAATACTTGAGTTCATTTAAAACTATATTTGAAAGAATTTCAGACTTGACTAATGTTCTTACATCCAACTTCCTGTTACTTTTTAATAATTTCATTTTTAATTATTTAAAATTTAAGCCATATTAATATAGACCATAATCATAGTGAAGTTAATTATTTACTATTTGATAAAAACTGTCACATTATTTTCGATTGATCATTTTCATTTTATTTTTTCTCAGTTGATGTTATTATGTACAACCGGTTCTACATAGATTATAGACAAGTGGAATTTTCCTTCAGAGAGGTTCATCCTCTGTGTCTCATCATGGGCAAAGACCCCACTGCAAAGCCTCTTCCCATGTTCTGGATTTATCTTTCTTTCTCCCTGTTAAAGCATTTTAAATCTTTCTCTTAGTTCTAGATTCTGTTCCTAGACTATCATTAAGACATGACCAAAACAGCTCAATTATGAATTCTACAATTTCAGACATCATCATTCTATAATGGCAAACCAAAGTACCTAATGTTAGTGGAGAAAAAGATCAGAAACTTTTTTTTAAAAGAAGCCTTTCCAGTATTTCCCCAAATCACACATGAAGGACCTGGTTGCCTGTTTTGGTACTATATTTCTATAATAACCCCACAATGTGTTTTACGGTCCCAGGTTGAAGCCATACAGGAGTGCTACCTTTATTGGCATTTTCATACTCCAGGACAGTGGTTCTCCAGTCCTACTACTCCACCCCCAGCAATGTTGGGAGACATTTTTCATTGTCACAGCTGTGGAAGTGCTGTGGGCACCTAGTGAGTAGAGGCCAAGGATGCTGTGCAACATCTTATAATGCAAAGGGCAAACTTTTATAGTAAAGAATTACTTAGCTCCAAATGTGAAGGATGCCAAGGTTGAGAATATAGTAATTAATCTAGATGAAAGGCTTTTTTAAACATCTGGAGTCAGAGGTGAAACATATTTTGATTCTCTACCAACTATTTATGAAATGGTCTACTTTTATTATTATTAGTTTTGCTTAGGTAGAAATAAAGGATTAAAATAAAAATACAAATTTGGATTTAAATGAAATAGTCTAATAAATCAAATGGGTAACTTCTGAGTCTTGCCCTGATCATTAATACTATAGTTTTACAAATAAATGACTAGTGTCTTTTAGTGTTATTTCCCCTCTCAGATTCTTTATATTTCCTCTGATTTGAGACAAACAAGTCAGCAGGAGTCTTGAGTTTATGTGAATGTACAATATTTATTTATGCTTACTATATTTTCCTCTACATCTCTAAGTTACATCTTTCTATGTTTGAGCTCCTTGAGGCTTTCCATGGTTTGTGTCATTCATTATTTTATTCATTAAATCAACAAGTGTCTATTGAGTGTCAACTGATCTAGACATTGTTCTACATCTTTGTCCTATAGTAGTGAATAAGACAAAAATTTGTACAGTCAAGAAGTGAATGTTCTAGTGGAGTGAGAGAAATAATAAACAACAATATATCAGCAAATTATGTAGGTATGAGAGTCATGGACATAAGTAAAGAAGGAAAGAAGTTGTGAGGCTGGGTTGAAATTTTAACTACATTGACCAGGTAAAGTTTCACTGAGAAGGTGACATTTGAGCAAACACATGAAGAAAAGTGAGTGAGCCATGTGGATATCTGGGAAAAGTCTATTCTAGAAACTACAAGCACAAAGTTCTGGAGACTGGAATGTACTTGCTAAATGTGAAGACAGAGAATTCATGCGGCTGGAGGAGAATGAGCTACAAATGGAGAAGAAGGCAATAGAGTCAGGAGGTGATGGATGAGAAGATCAAGTTAGACTTTATATGGCTTTTACTCTCAATGAGTTGGGGACCTATTTGAGAGTTTTCAGCAGAAGCATGTCAAGATCTGACTTGTGCTTTAAAATGATCACTTTTGGATACTACATGGAGAATAGACTAGGAAGGAAAGAGTAGAAGCAGGGAGACAGTAAGGAATCTCTAGATGGTGATCTGGGCCAAGATGCTAGCATTGAAAAGTGGTTTATTAATTTATTGATTCACTGATGGATTTGATTTGAGAAAACAAGAGGAGCCATGAGTTTTAGCTGGAGTGACTAGAAGACTTGTAGGATGGGTAACTTTATTATTTATTGAATAGCTGAGTTTTCTTCTATGTAGAGTTCTTTCTGTGAGAATATAATACACTTTTGTTTTATTGACATTGAGAGGCCATGTGACTTGCTTGACCAGTAATGCATAAGCAGAAGATTTAAATGACAACATTTGGTTTGCTGTGCCATTTTTTCCTTCAGTCACAAAACCAGCAATGCTCCAGCTGAAGGCCGCTCTGGAAGTTTGGTTCCTAGAGCAAAGCTAATGTGGATTATAACTGTAGGAGACACACAGAGGATATGTAGCAAGAAATAAACCCTTGTTGTTAAAAGTTGGTAAAAATGCAGGTTACTTAACACTGCAGCAAATCCCCAGCTTAGCCTAACTAGTGGAAGTATAGTTGGCATTAACTGAGATGGAGACATCCACAGAAACACAGATTTTGGGTGTGTGTGGAGCAAACAGGAGCTCTGTTTTGCTGTATAAACTTTGAGATGCTTAATAGACATCCAAGTAGAGCTGTTGAATAGTTAGTTGGATATAAGGAGCTGGGGTTCAAGGAAGATGGACTGGCTAAGGATATCCACTGAGAGTCATCATCCTGAGATTGAACACAATTACCAAGTGAGTGAGTACATAGATAAGAAGTTTAGGAACTGAGCCCTGGAGTATTCCAACAACTAACAAATGGAAGCAGTCAGCAACTGGAAGACCAAGAGGCTTGGTATCCTGGAAGCACAGTGTACAAAGTGTTTCAGGGATGATCATGGTGTTGGTAAGTTAAGTGGAATCAGAACTGAGAACTGACCTTGGTGTTGTGGAGGTCACTGATGACCTTGATAGGAATAGTAGGGGAGGTGGTCTGGAGGAAAGTTTGAATGAGATGGGTGTCTACTAGAGAAAATGGTAGAAGAGTGAAAGAACAAGTGTAGAGGACTCCTTCTAGGAGTTTTCCTGTAATAGGTAGGTAAGACATGATAACTAAAGGGGGAAGTGGGGTCAAAAGGGTTTTTGTGGTTATTCCTTCATCAGATCAATTAAATAACAGTTTATTGATATGCGATGGGAATGATGTAAAAAGGAGGGAAACAACTGCTGAGGCATAAGAGAGAGGGTAAAATTGCTGGAGAGATGCCATTTAACAGGTGAAAATGGATGAGATGTGGTATACAAATGGAGATGTTGATCTTTGAAAGGCCCATATATTGTTCATTTATAAGAACAGGATGGAAAAAAAAGATGTGGATACAGATGGAGGTACAAGGGTAGATGTAGGTGGAGTGAGAGCTTGTGGAACTTCTGATTGCTTCTGCTTTGTTCTTTTTCTTTTTCATTAAAATTGGAAACAAGGGTATCACTAAGAATGAGGATGGGTAAGTAGCTGTTGGAGATTTGACATAGTTGTGTGTTTTTCTCAATCCATGTTCAGCTGAATGTGGAGTAGATATAGAAAGATGCCTTTAACCACAGATGGAGATTGTCCTAGCAAATCCAACAATGTGGAAGACAAAAGGTTTAAGGTATATTCAGGGGTGTAATTACAATAGAATTTTAGTTGGATAAGAAGGGAAGTAAGGACTGAGAGACAGTGAAAAAGTAATACTATAAATGGATTATTGAAGTTGGAGTACTAAAAGGAATAAACCACAAAAATAGAAGCTGTTGGTTAGAAAATGACTGCCAAAACTAGATGGCAGAAAAGCTGCAGTAATCCCTAATGATAAGGTTTAGGGTGTATCTATGGAGTGAGCACTGAGTAGGGTATAGGACAAGGCCTGAGAATTTTTTGATTCTGAAATTGCTCTAGCTAATTCAAATTCTTTCCTCAAACATTCCCTCTTATTTAAGCACCTCAATTAAACTCACTGTATTTCTTGTGAGTTCAGTCATTCTATACTTCAAGTTATAAAAACAGATTTCACAGTTTAGTTAAATTAATAATAAAAGCATAATGAGGGATCACCGTGGCTTACTTTAGATTTATACAAAATAAAAAGTTACAAAGTCACATTAAATAAGCACAGATTTTGGTGGTTATTATCATAGTTCCCACTTAATTATCTGCAGGGGATACAATTCAAGACCCTCATTGGATGCCTGAAACCATGGATAGTACTGAACCTTATAGATACTATGTTTTTTCCTGTACACACATACCTACAATAAAGTTTAATTTATAAATTAGGCACAGTAAGAGATTAACAATAACTAATAATGAAATAAAAACAATACACTGTAATAAATATGTGAATGTGGTCTCTCTCAAATTATTTTATTGTATTGTAATCACTCTTCTTATGATAATGAGATATGATACAATGCTATGTGATGATACTCAGGTATTCAGAAAGACCATGACTTATAACTCATGAATTGTTTATTTCTGGAATTTTCCATTTAATATTTTCAGACTGCAATTGACCATAGGTCATAAACTGTGGAACCATGCATGCATGAAGACTACTTGTATTTTAGTAATTGAGGTGGGTTCCTACCATAGATGACCCAGTCAATAATTAAAATCTCTAAATATAGCTCTGGCCAATGGGGCTCAGTTGGTTGGTGTCATTTCATAAACTAGAAAGTCAAGGGTTCAATTCCTAATCAAGGCAAAGGCCTGGTTGGTAGGAAGGAATGGTAACAGATTAATGTTTCTCCTCTCTTTCTCCCTCCCTTCCTCTCTCTCTAAAATCAATAAGCATGTCCTCCACTGAGGACAAAGAAAATCTCTAAATATACCAGACAGTTGAAAATTGGTTATTGTTCACTATTTGGCTTAAAGTCACTTTTTATACATTGTTATCTTGGGATATCATCTCTCTCAGCATCATCCGCTGATTTACTGTTATTCTTAAGACATTGGCTAATGTTGTTTCAGTCATTAATTATTATGTTATGGAAATTAGAAAGAGAAAAGAGGTACTTAATTACCAAGAATGATGAGTCTGTTTCTTTCTCTTTCTAATCTTAAACCCTGTAAAAATCTGATTTCTTTTTTCTTGAAAAATCAGAAATATAAATTAGTTTTGAACCTCCAAGGCAGCAAGTAAATTTTGGGTGTTTAGAAAAGGTTAACAGTGATAAATGAACTTAGGTGAAAAAATAATTGCAAACAGTTTCAAGTCACTTTTTACATTAAAGGTGGGCCTTATTACTAGGTAGAAAGTACAACTGACTTGTAAAGTGACATGTATATCTCATACAATCCAAAAGTTTGGATTACATTTTTCCCAAATGATTTCCCATTAATGAAAATTCATTATGTATTCACAATTTATAGTATATATTATATAAACTTAATTATACGCACTGATTTTGAGGTTGTTAAAGGTTTCTGTAGCAAAAACTGTTTTTTGTCTCATAAATGCTCTTCTATTTCTCTTTAATACAGACATTTGATTTTATCTTAGCGCTTAGCAACTTGGAGTAAAACTTCATTTTTCAGGTTTAGTTGTAGCCAAGTGATACTCAGTTGACTCAGTTGATTAAGTTGGGGGATTTTAGGTGGTTCTTCCTAACAGTCTTCTTTAAAATGAATATTTTCATTCCTTCCTTTTCTCCCTCCTTCTAGATGCCTGGAATGCAAATGTGAGGCTGTCTTAGATGAAGAGGTGAAGGCATCAGGATTGGCAGAGAAGAGCTGGAGGGCACCTGGGTTGATGAAGAGTTCACGAAGCAACTGTCAGCCAGGACTTCCCATTTTCAATCTTGTTGACAGAACAAAATCTTGTTTGTGTACATCACTATTTTCCCAGTCTCCCTTAATTATAGCAAATTTGATTCCTCATAGGTAAAATAAACATCATTCATTCTCATCCCACCCATCCGCCTTTTAAAGAAAGTTTTCTTTTATTAACCACTCTTGAAACATCCTTGTTTCTCTATAGCTTCTTAGGAAAAGAAAAAAATTATGTGCTCCATTTCCCCCCACTAACTTTATTAAGATATAAATGCCATATAATGTTGTGTTAGTTTAACATGTACAACAATAAATAGTTTTACCTATGTATGTATTGTGAAATGATTTATCACAATAAGTTTAATATCTATCACTACAGATAGTCACAAAATGTTTTCCTTGTGATGAGAACTTTTAAGATCTACTCTCTTAGCAACTTAATATGCATTATACATAAAATAGTCAACTATAGTTACCATGCTGTATTTTATATTTCTAGGACTTAGTTACCATGTTAGTGGAAGTTTGTACTTTTGAACACCTCCACTCATTTCACCCACCACCCCCTCTGGCAATCACCAATCTGTTTTCTGTTTCTATAAGTTCATTTTCAAAAGATTCTCTATATAAATAAGATTATACAGTGTACTTTTTTCTCTGTCTGCCTTAGTTCCCTTAGTATAATGCCTTCATGGTCCATCCATGCTGTTATAAATGGCAAAGTTTCCTTTTTATGGCTGAGTATTTTCTTTATCCATTAATGGACATTTAAATTATTTTCATGTCATGGTTTATATAAGTAATGCTGTAATAAACATAGGGTATGGTTATCTCTTTGAGGTAGTGATTTCATTTCCTTCAAATATATAGTTGGAAGTGGAATTGCTGGATCATATGGTAGTTTTATTTTTAATATTTTGAGGAACGTCTTTTTAAAAAAAAATTTAGTGTTTTCCATGGTGGCTGGGCCGATATGCATTCCCTAGGGCATTGTTTTTTGTCACAAGGTTTCTAGCCTTGGTCTTCCACATCTATGACAGCAGTTCAATCCTATGTGATTAAGTAATAGCTCAAACAGTAGTTCTAAATGAGATTGAGGGTGGGGGAGTTGTAGAATCAGCCTGGGGAGGTTTTCCAAGGCATGCATTCCTACCTCAATTATCTGAGATGCTGATATTCTCCGACCGACTCCCATTGGAGAAACACTTATCTATAGCACATCCGCAAGTTTTCATTTGCTTCCAATTGGCAAAATTTAAACTAATGCTTAAAAACTAGGAATTTTGCTAAGCGAAAGACTAGAGTGTTAGAATGTTGTAGAAAAGAGATATTTTAAAAAATATTTTGAAATCCACTTAGAGTTTCACAACCTTTTTACTTAACAATATTTTGAATCTTAGTTCAAGAAGCCCAGTCATGTATCCGTAAGCAACTATAATTTTTCCCCCACTAAGATCTTCCTAGACTCACTTCTTCAGGAACATGGGGAGGGAGTAGGGGGGAAGGTAATGTGCATACACATCTGTCACACCACTATTTTTCTTTTTACTCTCATGCTTTCAGTAATCCTTACTAAATGTTATGGCATGTGCTGCTGTGCTAGGCACTGTTTGCACTTGCCAATGGCAAAACACAGTTAGTTATCTCTTGTTTCCATCGAAAGCTCTTCCAGTACTCCGTGGGAGGAACCAGTGTCTTCTTTTTCACTCTCTTGGTGGGTGGCCTGTTGAGTTGAGCTGACACCACGCAGCATGGACTCATTTAACGAAGCTGTAATTGTCCTACGCCTGTGTTATTTCTTCCTTTGTCTGCAACACGACGCGGGGATAGAGAAGACAAAAAATGGATCACAGTGTGTCTGAAATATTTGATGAAAAAGTAATAATGTTGGGGATAGGGAAAGCCCTTTGGAATAAAAACTATCCAACAAGAAACGAAACAAAAAGAAAGGGATCAGGGTTATGTAATAAGGAAATAACTTCAGCTCAGCCATGTATTACCTAGCAGCAGCATCGCAGATTTTTAAAACTGAAGAAGTAGTTATATATGGCCTTGTGTCATCAGTTGTGTTTCTTCTCCAACTACAGAGAAGGCTCTTTGACGTTCAGATGAAAATATTATACTTGTTAGGCTGTTTCCCCTCCTATTGCTTAGACTTAGGCTTTAAGTAATGGCCTTGACAATCTTTGGGGAAAGAAGTGTAAGACTGCCACAGGCAGGACTCTGTTTTCACAGGAAAATTCCTTTCTACCCAGTAGCAACACTATTTGGATTCCTCTTTACTGGCTGTTCTTCTCCCTGCAGCCATACCATGTTGGCCCTGTCTTTTTAAGAAAATACTGGGCACTGGGGCCCAGCTCCTGGCAAATCTTGACTTCTCCAGGTCTTCATTCAGTAAAGAAGCCTTGACTCAGCCCTAGTCGAGCATGCAGTGACTCACTTCTCCAGTAGGGGCGCTGGCCACACTATGTTTGGTTTAATCTGACATTCCCTTTGGGTCCAGGATTCAGTTTGTGAAGTTACTTCTGCAGGCAATCACTCCTTAAAGGCATTTTTATCTTATATTGAATCTTTATTTTATTTATACAACACACTTATTTTATATACAGCATCCTTGCAATAATTAGTAGTTTTCACATAAGCAAAGAGCTCCTGGGGCTCTGAAGTTATTTTTCCATCCATACCCTGAAGTTCTTAACATATGATTTAAGATATAGGCTCCTCAGAATAAGGTTAGTAATCCTGAAGAGCTGTAGTCATCCTTGCCGAAGAAGTTGTTGTTGCTCTATTTGGTTTGACTCTGCCTGTACCCATCTATCTTTGCCTATTTTTAAAAGGGCATTTATATTTAATGTGTTATGAATGAGGCATTTTCCTTTCTTCTTTAGCTGGTAGCCTAGGCAAGTATTGACATTACAGTGACGTTACCCATTTTGCAAAGAGCATCTGGTTGCCTTTCCTCCTCTCCCACCGCCAACACACTTAGTATGTGTACAGTGGGTTGCCCAGGTATCCAGGCTCATTAAACACACAGTGAGAAGTTGAGAATGAGAGAAAGAGGTCAAAATCTTTGTGGGTGTCTTCCAGGGAAGCTAAAAGGCAAAAGGATCAAGGTTTCCCTGTGTGTGTTTAAAATTTTTTTTAAGTGTAATAAGGCACTTTTTATGTTCAGTGTGTCCAAGTGTTGTTAACAGGATGAGAAACATTCTTTGTTCACACTCTTTTGTAGCCTTGAATGGAAAATGTTGAAGTTCTTGTCTTTCTTTTTCATTGCAACCCATGGAAAGGTTATTTCAAATTCACTTGGCAATATTCAGACAAGCTATTTCCTAATCCTCAAAATAGCTTTTGTTTTGAGTATTTCCCAAAAGTCTTAAAATATGTTCATGAACTGCATATATACTTCATTTACTAAGCTTTTGGATTTTAAAATCCTTAAAGGAAAAATAAAATTTGAAGAACAAAGACTTTTAAATATTGTAAATCTGGATGAGCTGAAAAGAACATGCTTCCTAAAAATACAAAGTAGTATGAATTTATACTCAAAAGAGAATATCGCAGATACTAGGAAGTTTAATATTTCTTATTCCTACTGTGATTAATACTAAATTTTAAACTTTCTTTTAAAGATTTTATTTATTATTTTTAGAGTGAGGGGAAGAGAGAGAGGCAGAGAGAGAGAGAAACATCAATGTATGGTTGCCTTTCACCTGCTTCCAGCTACGGATCTGGCTGGAGACCTGGCTTGCAACCTGGTTATGTGCCCTGGCTGGGAATCAAACCAGTGACCTTTGGGTTTGCAGGCCGGTGCCTATCCACTGAGCTGCCAGCCAGGGCAATTTTTAACTTTTAAATCACAGAATATTTTTATGTCAAATAAAATTACTCATTGGGTAACAAATAAGAATTTGAAAACCTTTCTTCAAGGGTTTTACAGGGTATGAATTGTTCTCCTAAGGAACCATATTCTGTTTTCTAAAATGGCAAAGTCATTCCTTTCCTCATTCAACATACACCTGTTGAGCATCAAAGGGCATTGTGCTAGCATTGGTAATATAATAGTGGGAGAAATAAACATGAATCCAGTAATCACACACATGACTATATAACCACAGATTGTGTTTAGTGTTATGTAGGAAAAGCATAGGGATTCTTGAGCGACCTGATTTAGGCCAAGCAACAGAGAAGAACCTTGTGAATAACAAGGTGGAACAGCATGTGTGAGAACCTGAAAGAAGGTCAGTGGGTCCAGGACACAGAAGTTAAGGAAGGAAGTGTCTCACCAGATACATTGGGTCTGGATCTGTCAAGGTCTAAAATCTTGTTAAGGACTTTGATCTTTATACTTTGGCCCAAGTAAGTTCCTTAAGAGTTTCAAGCAAAGAGGTGGCAAGACCATATTTGACCATTTAAAAATGTCACTCCTGCTATATTGTGGAGGATAAATTAGAGACAGAAATAAGACTGGATGAGGAAAAACCTGATAGGGGTCCATTAAAATTGTTCAAGTGAGAATTGATAGCAGTAGCAGTGGAAAGAGAGGGAGGTAGAGAGGTTTAGGGGCCTTCTAGAAGATAAAATCAATAGGAAAGTTCCTAGAGTTATCGTCTAGTGAACCTCAGAATTGTGGGCAAAATCCCAAGTTGATGAGAAGCCCATCTTCTTTACTGTTGAGGGGCAATAGCATTTATGTGACAACAGCAGAGGTGACTGCTGAAGAAGGTAGACAAGTAATAGGCCATCACATGGTAAATGTTTTAGTCAGGAACAGGAAAGCCAGAGTTTCTGCAAGATAGCAGCCAAGCTAAGGTCGGCAGCAACAGCTGGGAGTTCTCTTGGGAAAGCTTGCTGGATGAAGCAACAAAGCATGACATTCAATACTGGTTATATATGGAGTGGCTCATGATTTCCCAGGCAGCTCCGTGTATGCCCCAAAGGAGGCCAAGAGAACGAGATCTGCCAAGTCACCTGGCTTACCTTCTGAGTCCCCTGTGTTCTCAAAACTGCTCTCTACTCTGCAACACAACAGTCAAGATTCCTCATCTTTCCTCCACTAAATAGAAGTTGGTGTTCTATGAAGAATTTGGAACGAAGACTCAGAAGACCTGGGTTAAATGCTATCTCTGAACTTGTCTAGTGGTATATATTTTAGAAGCACAGTTTCCCTCCTAATTAAAATATGATTGAAAGAATCTACAACCTTGCAGGGTTGTTGTGAAGATTAGGTACCTAATGGGTACTCCACAAATGGTAGCAACTATAATAACAATTATTTTTATTGTTAAATATCCTTTATTGTCCATTCTTACTTTTACACAGTTTCTCTTTTTGAGACTTTTCCACAGCAATAGCTTCTGCTTTATATTCATTTGATAAATACTATACAGTTAATAGGTGTCAAACCTCATACAAGTCAATGGAAATGAGAGAAGACCAACATCATCTCTGTCCTTGGAGACCTTAGACCTAGAGAGTAAAAGGCTATGTCCACTGTGTGGCAGGGACAACAGACTGTCCACCAAAAAGCCACACCCTTTTATTCTTTTCTGAACACACGGCAGATTACATTTGACAACCTCCCTTTCAGGAGGCTGTGTGACTCATTAATGGAATGTGAACAGAAATGATATGTGCGTTACTCTGGACCAAGGTTTCTAAGAGGTAGGTGTGCTTTCTTTACTCTCTTTTTCTGGATGATACGGATGATAATCAGAAGGATCACAGGAGAAAGGCAAAGCCAAAAGAGGGAGGGTACCCAGATCCCTGATTTATCATGTGGGAGGGAATCTTTTTCTGCCCAGAAAATTGACCTTAGACTGTTTTCTGAACACCAATAGCAAAAATACCTTCTACTGTGTTTGGGTCATTAAGTCATTAAATTTTTTATGCTTATTTGTTACAGCAGTAAGCTACTGGGCTACATCCCTTTGCAGCCCCAATATTTTTGCTCCATTGTAATCAGTGGCCTTACAACATTTCTTTGTTCATCTCACAATGTTGAAATGAAAACTGAATTTACAATTCCCAAAAGAATTCTCTGGCTTACCTCTTTCTAATAATGGCATCGCCATTGTACATACAGGCTATCCAGGCATCACACAGAGGATTTCGCGTTTTCTTTCTTTTTCCCAGATTTAATCGGTCTCCCATTTCTGTACCTCTTCCTTTGTGATCCATCTGGAAGCTGACCTTTCCTCTCCATCCTGTCTGGTACTATCAACAACACTAAAAAAGGTGTCCTTGTCAAGAGGTAAAGAAACTAAGATTCAAGTCCTGCACTCTTGCATGAGGCTGTGCTCTGGAGAAGAGCAGCCATTTTGTAATTTGCATAAAGATGACAGAAGTAGTGCTTCTTTTCCAATCTTCCACAATCTTTTTTGAGGGTTAGAGAAGACCCTACTGAGGCAATGATGAACATTTACTCATTTGTAACATTCTCACCAGTCTCCTCCACTCCCAATCTATCCTGAGAGTCCCTGCTACATTAACCTTTCAGCCCTGGTGAATAGCACAGTGGATAAGATGCCAGCCTGTGAACCCAAAGGTCACTGGTTTGATTCCCAGCCAGGGCACATAACCAGGTTGCAAGCCAGGTCTCCAGCCAGGTCTGTAGCTGGAAGCAGGTGAAAGGCAACCATACACTGATGTTTCTCTCCCTCTCTCCTTTCCTCTTTCTCTGGAAATAATAAAAAAGAAAGAAAGAAAAAAAACCCAACATTGGTACTGTCACCTCCTTCTTAAGGTTAGTGGCTCCACTTTGTCCATCAGAGTGACCCCTGTTGTGTTGTATTCAAAACTTACAGTGCTCTAGAATCATCTCATTCCTCCAACCTTTTCTTCTTTTATTTTCCCCATATTTGTCAATGTACACATATTTGCCCTTTGGGAGGGGAAAATTCTTTGTTGTACCATGATGTCGCAAGAATTACAGACCCGTTAGCTACTCTGAACCCATCTGTTAAATGCCAGGACCCTCCAGACATAGTGGCAACAGCAAACATGTCCGTAAATTGTGGAGATGTGGTCAGGACTGCTCTTGATTGATAACTTCTAAGTTGACACCACCAGCAAAGCACATTATGTATTTCTTGAGTACCCCTCTGTTTTTCCCGTATTCAACCTAACAACTCTCTTAGGTAAGTGTCATTTTTTCCCTGATTTTATAAATGAGAAAACTTTGGCTCTGGGAAGTGAAATGATGTAATTAAGGGTACAGAGCTATTGAGTGAAAGAAACCTGGCTCAAAATGTACACTTGTACACTTCATCCAAACTGGGCTACTTGGTGCTTCCTAATATGCTTTGTTCTATCCTGATTTTTCTCATTTGTATATTATGCATAGAATACCCCAAATTTATTTCACAAAATTCTTTTCTTTAAGCATGAGTTGAGACACTGTCCCCTTCAGGCCCTCTTCTCTGACAACACTAACCAGGGGTCATTTCTGGTTTACTGGGGTGCTTTCTCTGCCAGTCAGCCTGTTTCACAGCTTGCTTTGGACTGTGCTACATTCATGTTCCTCTTTTCTTGTGTTGGGCCACATGCTCCCAAAGGACTGGGCTTTATTTCATTGTTGCTCATAATTTATAGCACTGTTTCTTGCATGTGGTTAAATGTACTAAACATACATGAAAAGGGAGAATATAGCTTAGTGGAAATAACATGAGGTTTAGAGTTATTTTTAAATCTAAACTATGCCACTTGTGGCTGTTGGTCTTGCACGTGTATTATAGCTTCCTGAGCTTCTGTTAACTCATCTGTAAAATGTGCTAATAATATTGAACACAATGGGTTGAAATAAGGAGTAAATAAGAATGTATAAAATATTGAGTACATTGTAGGACAGTTAATGGGAACTATTAAAAGTAATAATGAAAAGAGTTATATATTAGGCCCTTAAAACAGTCAACAAAAACATTTTTCAGTGTTGACCTAAACATTTGCCTGAAAGTCCAGGATTGCATTATCTATTTGTGACCAAGCCTGGGGTTGTTGCTTATGAAATGGTTTTGGTTTGAATTCTCCATTTTCTCATACTAGTCTGGTGGTTTCTGAGCCTGAGAAAGCTTAGAGATATTGAGAAGGCTTTTCTTAATATTTCCCATTAAGCTTTTGTATAAACTTGGTTATCTAGATACAGTGAAAGTTGGGAAAGAAAAAGAATATGCTCATTCTGATCCTCATTCACAGGAATCTTACTAGGCTGTTGAACATATTACTATCAGAATGAAAATTATGATATTAATCCAATCAATTATCTGTTCATATGCCCAGATATGTATTTCTCCATCCATCCATCCATCCATCCATCCATCCATCCATCCATCTACCCATCCTTCTATTTGTCCATCTGCCATTTGACAATTTAAAGTGCTACGAGTATATCTGTGTCATGTACGGAAATGTAAATATAATGA
Organism: Noctilio leporinus; assembly: GCA_004026585.1. Lineage (NCBI taxonomy): Eukaryota > Metazoa > Chordata > Mammalia > Chiroptera > Noctilionidae > Noctilio > Noctilio leporinus. The sequence continues at coordinate 236,662 of PVIW01000170.1, read as the reverse complement.
AGAAGACAGTTCCTCACCTTAACAACATCATAGTCAAAGAGGTCAGAGAGAGACACAACAAGTAAAATGAACATAGTTATCAAGCCAATTAAAGAAGCATGTATAAAATTCAGACTCTTGGGTCTTGACCCTTCTGATAGAGTTGAGTTCTATTTTAAAAATCTTTTAAAAAACCAATAGAAAAGAGCTTGCTTACTTTGATAAAATAAAAGCAAAACAGGATCACCCATTGTGAAAGCTAATGGTGAAATTAGAATAGTCCACAGAAGGTCACCTTCATTTCTGACACCAATTGCAAATTTAGTGGTTTCCCTAAACTACCCTCAGGTTTGATAATTCACTAAAAAGGTCCACAGAAGTCACTAAAAGTTTTATGGCCATGGTTATGGTTTTGATGGGCAAAAGATACAGATTAAAATCAGTTAAAAAAAAAAAAAAAGATGCATGGGGCAGAGTCCAGGAGTGTACCAAACATGGAGCTTCTAGTTGTCCTTTGTCCTTAGAGTCTGGATAGAATTTTACCCCCAGTATGGATATGTGACAGTAGCATTGACTATTGCCAACCAGTGAAGCTCTTCTGATGTTGGTGCCCAGAGTTGTTATTGGGGGCTCTATCATGTAAGCATGATTGATTGCCCACATGGTTAATCTCAGCCTCCAGTCTCTCCAAAGGTCAACTGATACTGCATGACCCAAAGCCCCCAGTCTAAGTATTTTATTACTGTATGGTGTGGCCAACCCCCACTCTAAATCACATTGTTAGACTATTCAGTGTGACTTAAGACCCAAAGCAAACAAATACATTGAAATCAGGGATGACATTCCAAGACCCTGGAGATGCCCTTCAATCAGACAAAGGCAAAGACCTGATTTGTCTTTGGAGAAGGTGAAATTCTTTACTATAAGTCCATGTATAATATTTTAAACAAAATATGGTAATTTATAGTAATTTTTCATTTTTATTATCTATTACAACCATCTATCTAAATAAGTTTTTGAAGTTCTGCTCAAAGTTTGGGGATAAAGTGATTAAGAAGAGTTTAGTAGATTAACAGATATATTATATGGGATATTTGTTGTGAATAATGAAAATACACCAAGTCTGGCTTAAACCAAAAAATGGGGGGGATTTATTTTGAGGATAAGGGGTAGTTCATGAAATTCAAAGTCAAAAAAATTATTCTTTCTTTCCATCTTTATGTATGTGCTTTTTTTGTTCCTCAAGCCCAGAAGGGAAAAATTGGTCAATTAGTGATTCAAGATACATATCATTTAAGTCAAGTAAAGCAGACAGTGATGATTTCTTTCTTGGTCTTGTTTCCAGATTTCTTCCAAAATGAATCTGAGATGCTCAACTTGGAAAAGCTACATACCTCTGACCAATCAACTTTAACCAATATGCAATAGGGCCACAAGATGCAAATAGGTGGCTAGGAGCCCAGAGAAATACAGGAAGAGAAATATCTTACTAACTGTTGACTATAGAGATCCATATGGACTACAACAGAAGATCACTTATTAAATGAAATGTAAAGAAAGGGTTTATGCTAAGCTTAAAAAACAAGCTAATGGGTAAGACTAATGAATAAATCCTGGGATTTCAAAAAGGCTGTTTATATTCTATTTAGTGACACATTTTCAGTGTTATATGATGTCAGACTATGCATTAGAGTGAGAAAGACATGGTATTTAGATACAGAAGAACTATGTCTTAGCCTGTTACTTTTGTTGAAGTTAATTATCTTTTTGGAACTTTTGTTAACTTATTTATCAAATAGGGAAATTCCCCACTCGTGAAGTTATAATGAATAACAAATGAGATCATGTATGTGAAAATGTGAAAATACATTCTAAAATGTTGAACACACATTAATTATTATCTTTTGTAAATAGCTCCCCAATATTTATACTTCTATACTTGAACAAATGTATATATACATTTAATCAATTTATTAAATATTTTGAACTTAAAATTATACATGGTTCTTTGTGCACAGATTAATTTTAACACCACAAAAATGTTTCTTAGGGAACAACAAGACTTGTTAAACAATGACTCATCAAACCAGATGGAGATTGTTTTTAATGCTAAATAGATAGTTAATTAGGGCTAATGTGATACATTTCAACAATTTATTTAATATACCAGAAATTTACATTTCAATTCTAAAAGTTGAATATTATGTGCCAAGAATTGTGTTTTTCCTTAAGAGAAAAAGGCAAATCAATTTAATACCATAATTTGGTATTAAATTGTGGTTGGGCAGAATTTATTTAGGGTAACAAATGTAACTGATATATCTTATCTCATCTTGGAGTAGATAGCCTTTAAATTAGATGACCACGAACACCATATCTACCCATAAAATCCTACATCTTTCTCAGAGTTCTTCTTCCAGTGATAGCCCCCACATCCTCCATGAGGGCTTTTTTACAGTCCAAATCTGAGTTACTTACTGTTGTTCCAGTGAGAGAAAAGGGGGGCTTAAGAGTCCCATTCCTATGACTTCCACCAAAACTCATATATTTGGGTCTTTCTAGGGGTAATCTCATTGCTTGCTGAAGAAAAGTCCACTCATGGTGTCTCCAGATATAAGGAAAATTCAGAGAGCCTAGCCCCGCTGTGCTACTCTCACTTGCCCTAACCACACACTTATGAGGCAATAGTTATTGCCTCTTGGGAAAACCTAGAAGACCAAGAATGTTGGATCTGAAGGGCTTGCTAGCCTCAGTGGCATACTGTGTCAGTCCTTTCTCAAACCTTCACAGCCCAGCACCAGAATATGTGACATGCAGTACAGAGGAAAAATCCCATTTTTTCACACAGAGATGGAGAGGACACTTTATTTCTTAAAGATAGTTAGGAAGATATATTATGCAGGATGCTTTAAAACTAAAATAATTGTCCCATCTCATTCACAGTGAACAAAAATACTGTCTTCTACAAACCATTATTCTTCACTACTGTTCATATCCTTACTTTCTCTTTGCAACTCTGACCATTCATACTTGGGACAGCTTGGTTACACAAAGAAGATAACAAATTCCATGAAGAAACTCAGAAACGGAAATCTGACAAATAGAATAAACAAATTTATCATATTTCCAAAGGGAAAACATGAAGAGTTTGCCAAAGGCACTGAAAGATTTACTAACTTCGGGCTATGTGAGTGTAAAATAGCTTCTAGGAATTTCGGTCATTTCCTCATATAACACTGCTAAGTTACAGAGGGATCAGACAAATAAACAAAATGTTTACAAATAACTCAGAACAGTTACGGGCCTTTGGCCTTATCCACCATCTTCGCAATTGCTCCTCATCTCAATTTATCCTTTATTTCCTAACAGAAGAATATTACATCTGTTTATTATTTAATCCAGGCAGATTTCCTCTAAAGGCTACATTCTCATGTATCTTCTTTGATATAATGGATATATTGGTTTATATCAAAACTGTGCAAGTTATGCACAAGTAAAAGAATATAAAAGATATTAAGATATTAATTACATCACTCCCTCTCTTAGACTCATTTGCCTGAATGATTCTCCATGTAAAAGTTTATTTTGATACTACTAAATTTGATGTAGTTTCTGTTGCATTACAACTCTCTGGGAGCCCCAAAAGCCTGACAAAACATAGTACTGTGATTTAAACTGCTCTTTCTGGAGTTCCTTAAATTGTTTTGCTTGCATCTTTAATAAAACAATACAAAACAAAACAAAACAACATGTCACAGCTGGAATCAAGTTGTGGCATGCCTCATTAGTGAAACTTCCCAGATGAGAAGTTAAAAATATGAGAAATAAAAATTTAAGTCGCTGGTGTTAATATCAAATAGATTGTTTCATTTTGTTCATGGTATCTGTCTAGTCGATTCTGTGCAGAAAGAGAAAGCTATTTCACCTGCAGGTAAGGTATTGGATTTGTCTCATCTCTGCCTACAATCCATAGCATCCAATTCTGCTCTGAAAGAATTTCACATTTGTTACTCAAGTTATTTGTCTACTTTTTCATAAGGTTGGAAGAGGCAAGTTTTCTATGCACATGATTCAAGTGAGTGAATTGGGCTCCTATCAGTTTTGAATGATATTTGAAAGAATTTCTTTAACATTCATGTTTTAGAGGGGAGTGGCCACAAGCAGTAGAAGGGTGTAGGAAGAGTGATCATAATGAGACCATCTGCATTTCCCCAGGTGTATTTGCTTTTCTCCTCTTTGAGAAAGCAAATTTATATCATGTCTTCTGTCATCAAAATTTCAACTCCACCTTCTCTTTCTGCATTATCAGCTGGTGACCTCACTTATTTCACTGAGAAACTAGAAGCATTCAGGAGAGAATGACCTCATCTTCCCATAACCAAACTGACCAGCCTTTACATATGCTTGTGCGTCACCTTCCCTCCTATTACAAAGATGAGCTCTGTGCTCCTATAAGGGCTCTGATTCCATTCCCTCTCAGCAACTATCATCCCTTTTCTTCTGCATCATTGTTTTATCTCTCTCAACTAGATTATTCCCACAGACTTCAAGTATAGTAACTCCTGTCTGAAGGGAAAACAAACCTTCTCTGTTTCTACAGCCATCTTTAGTCCATTTCTTCACTCTTCTTTAGTAAAATCTTTGGGATGATTTGTGCATGCTCAATATGTCCTTAATATTTAGAATTGACTTCAGTAAGATTTTCACTCCATCAGAGAAAATACTCTTGTCAATGGGACCACTGGTTTCCAACTTGCTAAGGCAACGGTCAGCTCCTGCACTGAACCCCAAACCCTTGCTTGAGCTCTGAGCAGTGTTTGGCATGGTTATTTAGTTTATGTAGGGGAACAAATAACCTAAATTTGTTGATGGCTCTCTCCTTAAATATTTTTTTCTTTTAGCACCTAAATATTAGTAAACTCGGTGCTATTTCCCTTCTACTAGCTCCTTTTCCCCAACCTGACCTCTACATATTAGCCCATCTTACGTTTCAGGTCTCACTCCTCTTTTTCTTCTATTACACACCTTTTCTAGCTAACCTTATTTTTAAATTTTTTAAAATTTTATTTATTATTTCCAGAGAGAGTAGGGGAGAGAGGCAGAGAGGGAGAGAAACATCAATGGATAGTTGCCTTTCACCTGCCTCCAGCTATGAACCTGGCTGAAAACCTGGCTTACAACCTGGTTATGTACCCTGGTTGGGAATTGAACCAGGGTTTGCAGACCGGAACCTTATTCACTGTGCTACCAGTAACCTTATTTTGTGTATGGCTTAAAACACCTTCAATATGCTCAAGTTTGTATTTTTCAGCTACTTCCTTCCTGAGATTCAGACTTGTGTATGTAACTATTTATTTTAAATTTCCACTTGGATGGCTAGTAGGCATATCAAATCTAACACAGCCAAAATAAATCCTTGGTAGTCCCACCCAAAACAGATTTTATCCCAAGTTTCTCCCACTGAATAAGTGGCATTATTTTTTTTGCTCAGGTCCTCACATTTAGAATGATAATATATTCTCACCTTTCTCCCATTCAACACCCAATCTATTAGCAAATGCTGTTGGGTCTGCCTTCCTAAAATTCCTTGAACTCGACCACTTCTCACCATTGTCACTGCTCCCATGATACATGGATTCCCATAATAGCCTCTTAAATAGGCTTCCTCATTCCTCTGTGCTAGCCCTACCTTCAATTTCCTGTTGGCTCCTATTTTATTCTGTATCACTTGGCTCTTGTAAAACTCTTCTACCACTTTCTTTCTGACTCCCTCCACTCAAGCCACGCTTGTCTTCTTGGCTTTCTTCAAACCATCTGAGCCTTTACACAGCTAATCCTTTACTGTGGAATGTTCCTCTCTCACTCCTCCCTATAATCCAGGTCTCTGCTCAGATATCACTCCTTCAAAGAGAGCTTCTCTAACGGCATGATTAAAAATATCTCCATACTTTTTATCATTATCTTTTCCCTTACTAGTTTTGTATTCTTCATAGATGCTATTACCCCTTGATCTTATGTTGTTTATTTAACTTTGGTTGTTTATGTCTTGTCTTTTTCAATGAAATGTCCATTCATTGTTATGTTCTTCACGCTTTGCTTCTTAAAACACATTTTCCTCCTGGCACCTGGGACGCTGCTTTTTCAATATTTCTTTTACCTTCCCCAACCTCACATCAGACTTTGCACTGAATAACACCAAGACAATGGCCCTAGGTCAAATAACAGGGAAATGTTGCCCTCTCAGTAGAAGTCAGAGGAAGCTCAAGTTATGGATGTCTAGTATGGGGCCAGCCTTATGTAAAAATGGCAGTTGAGAGTTCTGTTAGGAGAAGTGACAAAACTGGACATTCAGTGCTGATTTTAAAATTGAGTGGGTCATGTCTCTAGTATTATTTTGTTCATCCGTTTATTTTGTTCATTAGATTCCACATGTGAGTGAGATCATATGGTAGTTGTCAACAATAAAAAAAAAAGAAAAATATTGAGTAGGTCAGACTTTCCCAGCTGTGCTCCAAAACAATCCTTCCTCCTCTTAAATGCAACATGCTGTAAGGGTAGATGAGGTTTTCAGATGAAACACATGGCCTTGTTGACCTATCTCTTATGTCATCTTTTCCCCTTTTATTGTTTATTCTTTCACTTTGTGAAGTTTAATTTTAGTAAGTGGCAATAGTAATGCATTAGAGAATAGAATAGGTGTAACAGACTTTGCATGCAAGAATCTGAGAATATAAATAATGAGCTAAATAAATAAATAAATAAAAGACTTTTCTGGAGTCTACAGGCTAATGGGAGAGACTGAATTTAATCACACATGTGCCCACATACATACATGCATGCACACACATAGTTATACACTAGAATGGAGTCACAGAAAAAAAAAATGACTGTGCAGTGATATCATCCAATAATCCAAGAGGTCAGGGTTGGTTTCCTTAGAGCTCACATTGGAAGATTAAGAGTTCATCACTAATTTGTTAACTTGGGTCACATTATTCCCCATTTGCACGTTGGGACTCTTGTTTGTACAGAACTTAAGTCAGGTTATATCCCCTTTAAATTATTTCTTAAAATTTACTAATGGAGTTTACTACTGTGAGTCCAAAGTCAAATCTGCTAAAGCAGCAGAGGAAGGGTGAGAGGAGTGGTGTCTCTGTTGTTTATAGATTATCAAGTTGATATAAATGGTTAAGATATTAAGTCTTGATTTCTATGGAGACAAAGGCAACATGCTGGAAAACACATTTTGTGTGATGTAGACACAAGTCAGCTATTTCCCCAAGATGACCCAGAATAGGAGTCTCAAATGCCCAACGTCTTCCTGGAGTGATGATGGGCACTACTAATTATTGATATTTTTCCTTCTTGTGGAATCAGCATAGCCCAGAATCCTTCTTAAGAGTGTCTTAGGGCCATGGTTGGTGGCACAGTGGATAAGGAGCTGGCCTTTGAACCCAAAGGTTGCTGGTTTGACTCACCAGCCAGGGCACATAACCAGGTTGCAAGCCAGGTCCCCAGCCAGATCTGTAGCTAGAGGCAGGTGAAAGGCAACCATCTCTGTCTCTGTCCCTTCCCCTCTCTCTAAAAATAATAAATAAAATCTTTAAAAAAAAGAGAGTGTCTTAGGCATGCTCCATCAAATGGCTGCAATTGGCATGAAATACAAATATAATGCTAATATCAGTGTAAGTATATTTATGCTAGTTGTGATGTCAATTAATAATTCCAGTATTTGAGTGCATTGAGTTACGGTGAAGTTATGTTGTCACAATAACCAGATCCTGGTAATCTTAGGGCAGTAACTTTAAAACATCAAAACAGAATCTCATACTTACCTTTTCAATGAAAAATTTCAAAAGTGAGATGGAATCATAACCATATAACCATATAACCATGTAATATGGTAACATATAATCATATTACATAGGAATTAGTGGATTTGCAGCTGGATATAGTGCCTACTTCTTGGTCACTCCCTACAGAAAATCCTGGGGCATCTGTGGAATCCTACCTACTAAGACACATATTCTGAAAACCACTGTTTCAGATGGTTGTCCTTCTATTTTTAAAATCATAATTCATAGTCCCAGGGTTCATGAGTTATAAGATCCAAATTAGTTGAATGGGTGACTATGGGCCAGGATCTTCCAAGATTGCGAGAATGGCTTTGGTCTGAAATCTCTTCATGTCTCAGATCTTGGTGGATAAAGCCACTTGGCCACAAATCAACCACGATTAAGATTTAAACCATTTTTGAATTACAGACACTCCTTAAAAAAATGAATGAAATCTATTTAAATTCCTTTAAAATAATGCATATATACAAATAGTCCTCTTATTTGACACAATAGTTCAAGGAATTTATGAAACTTCAGAAACCCCAGGTTAAAATCCTCTAATTTAGAAACAGAGTCAGTGTAGAAGATGAAGATCACTGAGCATCTGCAGGTAAAGAAAGAATAATGTAGCCTATATGGAACCAGGAGTATTGGAAAGGGCAAGAGTTTTCCATATAGCAGTGTTCAGAATTTCTTTTAAAGGACCAGCACTTATCAGGGAAGGTCCTGGTGAATATTCTTTATATTCTAAATATAAATATGAATTTGTCTTCATTATTTCTCCCCTCTCTTCTCTGCAGCCATCCCAGTCTTCAGCCATTAAAGATAGTTTTGAGTGGAACTTGGAAAATACACAACGAGGTGGCTATAGGAAATGGGGATTCTGTTTGGAAATTCAACTTGTGTTTGATCCAAAGACAAAAGTGGTTCAGCAAGGACATGGCCCTAACCACCTTGCTCACAAAGACTGTCTTTGGCTGGTTCACCAGATAGGCTTTATCCCAATGCAATAAGGTGGCATCCCTAAGGTCTGTGCTGTGGCTCCATGAGAATTGCTAAATCTTTGTTTCAGGATCTTGGCTTTTTTAGCCGAGGTGAACACTAGTACTTCAACTTAGTAGAAAGATCATAAAGTTTAAAATAACCAGAATTGAGCCCTGGCTGGTGGCTCAGTGGATAGGCCTGTGAACCCGAACGTCACTGATGCAATTCCCAATCAGGGCACATAATGAGGTTGCAATCCAAGGTCTCCAGCCAAGTCCATAGCTGGAGGCAGGTGAAAGGCAACCAAACATTGATGTTTCTCTCCCTTTCCTCCTCCCTCCCTGCCCTTCTCTTTGAAAATAATGAATAAAATCTTAAAAAAAATAAAAAGAATCAGAATTGAAACGTTGTGCTTCAAAGCTCTGATTCTTTTTGATGGGGAAGAGGGAAGAATTATGGCCTTATATGGGGTCCAGGGATTAGCCATGAAATGCTCCATCCAGTAATGCTAGTGTTGGGCAAGTAGCCTGAAATGGGCAGTAATTGGCTCATATGTGCTGCTGGTGAGGGACACACAGGTATATATGTAGATGGAAGAAAGTTGGGTCAGATGACTCAGCTGGGGCATGATGACCTGACTTAGAAATGAGATCATGAAATCTCTCATAGAATTGGAGGGGAAGAAAGGCAGAAAAGTTGTTACTAATAAAGAATCAATCACAGGAATAAAGTGGCTCCTTTTCTAGATAAAGGAACCCTTACGGAGAAACCTGGAGATGAATGGCATGGGAAGTGGACAGGGAAAAGAATCCTCAACCATGAAGCCATGGTAAGATATTGGTGCAGCCAAATGAGTAGTGAAGCAAGGGTTGAGGCATGGCAAACAAAAACAGCTGGTGTCTCTTATTAGTAGACAAGGTGTCTCAGCACAGTCTGATTCTGCTTCAGAATCAGATTTCCTTTTATAACCAAATGGTTCAGCATTTCCTAGACAGTGTATTGGCTATATCTGCACTTGGTTTTAGTTTTATTTATTTATGTATTTATTTTTAAATTTAATTTTATTGTTGTTGTATTATATCCATCCCCTTTTTCTCCCATCTGTCCCCTTCCCCACCCACCCACTCCCCTGCAACGTCAATCCCACTTGTTGTCCATGTCCATGGTTCTTCCATACTAGGCACTTGGTTTTAAATGGGCCATTTCTTGGAGAGCTCAACACTTGAGACCTCTGTAAATTGACATGGAGGGAAAAAAAAAAACACAGTAGGACATATAAGTATACTTAAGAAATTAAATAACAGGTGAGAAAGCAAACTAGAAGCTACCGGAACTTCATCTAAAGCAAGTTAACAGGCTTTAGGTATTGAAGGAAAGGAGAGGAGAGGAAGAATGTAAGTTTAAAGTGAAAAAACTGAAGAATAAACATTCGTAATACTATGGGTTGGTGCTTACGTTCTTCAAATTGTGATATACAAAATTAACTTTTCAATAAAAATAGTGAACTTTTTAAATAAAGCTTTACTTTTTAGTAAAATTATGCTTCCATCAAGAAAACATAGCTTAGAGGAAAAGAGGTCATTATTTGTGTCAGCTTTGGAAAATTCTATTTGTTTGGAGCCAAAGACACAAAGGCACACCATCTACCTGGTAGCAATGTGCCTTAATTTCATAACAGCCTTCCTTTTTAAGAAAGTAAACCTGCGAATTGTGTTACTCAGCTTTCAAATATACATACCTCCTTGGTTCAATGAACATCTTCTTCCACCAGGGCTGGTCATACAATTTACATGGGCCCAGTACAAAATGGAAATGCCAGGCCCTTTGTTCAAAGAGGGGAAAAAGATGTTTCCCTTTCTTTTCTTTTCTTTTTTTTTTTTTTTAAAGATTTTATTTTATTATTTTTAGAAAGAGGGGAAGAGAGAGAGGCAGAGAGGGAGAGAGACATCAATGTATGGTTGCTTTTCACCTGCCTCCAGCCACAGAGCTGACTGGAGACCTGGCTTACCACCTATTTATGTTGCCCTGGCTGGGAATCGAACCTGTGACCTTTGGGTTCAGAGGCCAGCGCCTTATCCACTGTGCTACCAACCAGGGCTCTCCTTTCTTTGTTTTTTAATATAAACCTTCACCTGCACAGGAATTCTCAGTGGGCAAATGCAGACCCTGATGAGCAGGGCATTCAAGGCCCTGCCTGACCAGCTTCTCTTGAAGCAAAGGTGGCCACAACCACTGGTCAGGAGTGGGGCTCAGGCAGCTGACACCCCCTCACTCTCACCAGGGAGGCAGAGGTGGGGGGATGCAGGAATACTCCAAAGCAGAGACCCTAAACCGCTATCTCATTCTCCATGGTCCCATCAGACTTCAAAACACCAATTCAAAGAGAAAATTATTAAGATGGCGACCACAGATCCTTGACTCTAGGTGTATGTGAGGAGGGAGGGGGACCTTCTGAGCAGGCCTGTGCAATTGCACTAGTGAAATGCTATTAAAGCTGGCCTTGCCTCTCATATCATCAGAAATTCTTATATATTCATTCTCTTTGGTTAAAAATCACTTTGTTATAAATCGGTGTAGGGTGTTCTTCAGTGGGGTCGCCATCAAAACCGTCTCTGGAATTCTTTAGAAGCAGATTCCTGGGTCACCTCACAGAGACTTCTGCTGGTTCAGTTATTCATTCTTTCACATAGTTATTGAATATCTGCTATGTTCTAGGCCTTGGGGTAGATGTTATGAGCAGTGAAGAAGAAAACAGACAACATCTTTGTCCTCATGGCCTTCAGCATCCACTGGGGGAGATCAAGCTTAAGGAAGTAACAAAAATCTACGGATTGTGGAAAGGGTGGTGAAGGGAATAAACTCAAGCAAAAGAGTCACTGGGAAGAGTTCAGCTTGGAGTGGAGGACAGATATTTAAATCCTGGAGTAAAATTTATTTCAGAACATTTATTCCTAAGAATCTCCTCAGGTAATTCTGATTATTAATCAGGTTTGAATCTAAGTAAAAGTCTAACTACTGCCTATTCTTACCATGCTAGAGGAACTTGGCAAATTCACCATCTGTAGTTTGTTTTATGAAATAAATATGAAAAACTATTATAATAAAGAATAATAATAAATATGTTTTCATATTATACATTTCCTCTAGAGATTTTTCCATCTCTTAGTTACAGATCCACAGATCTATTAATCTTCCAAATGCAGTGATGGCACATTTCATGGGCACCGATAAAGTATATTAGAGACCTAAGCAACGTTGTAGTGTATGACAGAAACATGACCTTAAAAACCACATCCCTTAAATCTCAGATTGTGACAGACCACAGATGTCATCGCATGTCCCTAACACTTAATATTGAACAAGAAGCATCCTTGTTTCCTTCATAAAATCACTTAAATCTATCACAGTATAATTAATGGTGGCTGTACAAATTGGTCAGTTTTAGCGTAGTGACTTTTTAATCTTAATACAAAAAAGCTGTGGGAGACAGTGTCATTCTTCAAAATGCCTAACAAAACCTAAATGCATGTCTCAATTGGTTCCTTCTTCTGTTTCATGACTTTGCTCACTATAGCTCCACGACTGTGCAAGAACATGAGTAATTGGGCCCCAAAGCCTCTGCTTATGAAACCTAGGGGCAGAAGAGATGGGTTTACCCTTCCACTGTAAAAAAAGTAGAACACTTCGAGGCTACAACAAGGTTGTCTGCTTCAGAGAAGGCTTAACATTTATTTCTCCAGGTTCACTAGACTAGGCCTTTACAGTGTAAAAACACCTCAGTCTAAGTTTGGGATTTAGATGCTTTTAAGCTGTAATAGCAAATAAACTTGCAGTTCACCTGTCCCCCAAAGGCAAAGGTAGAACCTTCCTAGTTCCAATGTCACACATCAAGGGTTTCTCATTTGGCTTCATATTGGGTACCCTTGAACTTCAATTTTTCTCCCATACTTCATGAGTCTGTAAAGACTTTTGTTCAGCTTCTCAGGTTTTTCTGGTTGTTTCACTTCAGAGTTTCTGATGTTCTAGAGGAGTGCTTAAGGCCTGGGCTCCATTCTTCGAGTATTTTTCTTTTTTAAATATTGAAGAGAAAGACTATACTTTCAGGGATCATTTCTATAGTTCGTTAAATATTGAAGAGAGAATTAGTAAAACAAAGGAAGAATCTGAAAAATATCACCCAGAATGCAAGCATGAGAAAAATACTCATAGGAAATATAAAGTCTGGTTAAGGTTCTTGGAGCCTAAATGGGGAAGTTCTAGCAGATACCTCATTAGAGTTGCAGAAATAGAGTGAATGATAGCAAGACAGTATTCAAGCAGAATATGCTAACAACTTTCCAAATTAAGTTAATGAAAGACATTGGTCATTAGGACATCCCCTATAGGATACATGAAAAAAAGAGTCAATATCTAGATTCATTGTGTTGGAAGCGGAAATAAAGAAACAAAACTTAATCAGACCAAGTGGAAAGCAAGAAGGAGGAGGAGGAGAGAAGGGGGAAGAGGAGAAGGAGAAGAAGGAGAAGGAAAAGGGGAAGAAAATAACTATGATTGCAAAAGCAGGAAATGTAGCACAAAATAAAATTGTAGAAATAAACCCATATTTGTCAGTAATAATAATTACTACAGATTCAATAGACTTGACAGTTAAGTCACATATTACTAAATGGAATGAAAAGAAAGTTCTAAAATATAAGCACACAAAAAGGTCAAAAGTAAAACAAAAAGGGGAAAGCTATACTAAGTCAATATCTAACAAAATAATAATGGAACTATAGGCTACTTCCCAGTCAAGGAGTCTTTGGGGCAAAAGAGTTACAAGCATAAAGGAGATTGCTACATGTGTAAACTTTGTAGTAGCATAGCCTCAAAATGGCTGAGGTCATAATGGAGAAATCTACAAGAGTATAAGGATTTGCAAACTTCTCACAGTAATTGATAAATAAAGTACCCCGTAATTTTTGTATGTATATAAAATTTACATAACATTGTTAACAAACTTTACATGAAAACTAAATAACCCCAAAGAGGGCTTGCATCTTATTCTAAATCACATAAGGAACAGTTGTTAAAACTGACCCTATCCCAAAACATAATTTCATTAAAATTGTTATTGTTTTAATCATTTTCTATTGTTAGTAGTATCAAATATATATGTAGAAAAATCCATACTTTTGAAAATTAATTTTTAAAAGCTTTCTAAATAACTCACTTAAAGATAATTAATAAATGGTGTATATCCAAATTGTGAGATGTAACTGAAACACACTTTATAGTAAATTTATAGCTTTAAATGGTTATACTAAGAAAGAAGAAAGCTGAAAATAAATGAGCTAAGCAACTTTAGAAGTTAGAAGAACAACAAAATAAACACAAAGAAAGTCGAAGGAAGGAAACTATAAAGATAAGAGTGGAAATTAATCAAATGGAAAACAAATATACAGTAGAGAGAATCAACTAAGGCAAAAGTTCATTTTCTGAAAAAACTAATAAAATAGACATTTTTTAGATTATAAGAAAAGATGAAACAGTACAAATAAACAATATTGGAAATGTAAAAGAAGACAACTATAGATGCTGTTGAGACTACGTATGTAAAACTATGAAATACATGTTTTCAAAACACATAAACACTTAGCAAAAAGAAAATTTCTTAGAAAAACTCCAACTTAAATTATTCAAGAAAAAACAAAATGCTTGATTTTTTTCCCTAGTCATAAATAAATTAATCAAGGTTAGAAATGTACTCATTAAAAAACCAATTCCAGATGGTTTTAGAAGTAATTTAATTCAGAGTCAAGGAACATTATTTCATTTTTATTCCAATTTTTCTGGAAGATCAAAAAGAGGAACACCCGAACATTTTTTAAAAATGAAACTAGTTTAATCTTGTTATCTAGTCAGACAAGGAAGCTATTACATATAAAATAATGGGCTAATTTTATTTATGATCATAGATATAAATTACTAAATAAAATAAACTTAAAGTTTGATCAAGTTTAAACCGGGTTTCCCAGAAATAAAAATTTTATTGAACATTAAAGAATTTCTTAATTTAATTGCTCATATTAGAAGGTGAATGAAGACCACTTTTCAAAGTATATCATCAGTATGTCATTAATGCAAAAACTTTTGAGTACACTGATAATAGAAGGTGTCTTAGTTTGAGTTCCCACAGCAGGAGGCTGAGGCAGAGATTCAGTGAAGTGTTTTTGGTAGGTGATCCCAGGAAACATTTAGGAGATGAATCCCACAGACAAAGGTTTTAGCAAAACATAATTATCTATCTATCTATCTATCATCTATCTCTAATCCATCTATCTGCTTGTTTTGCATATGTTAACCATTTATACAAACTTTTCGAGTAGGCAAAACAGTATTGTACATTGCTTAGGGATAGCTGCATATATAATAATAGTGTAAAGCAATGAAAGGGAATGATGCACATGAAGTTCAGAATAGTATTTAGCTCTGGTGTTGAGTGCATGGTAGATATCCTTGAGGGGTAGTCAACCAGGGTCTGAACTCTATTAGTTCATGCTCTTTATGCTTTCCAAAATGATGCCTTTAAAAAGTAAAAAAGAAAGAAATCTACACTAAAGATACATGTTAATATCAAAGAAATAGAAAACATTACTATAAAAAAATAATATAGTTATATACCAAATATAACTGAAAGATTACTGAAATAAGCAAGAATAGAAGAAAATAGGACATGGTATTAAATAAGAACAAATATCTATGGATGAAATAAACATATAATTGAGAATTTATAAAGATTATACATTTATAAATTTGAAATGTTGTAGAAATATAAAATGTCAAAATTGACACTAGAAGACATTTTTGAAAACTTGACTACGTTACTAACCATTAAAAAGACAGAGTAATAGAAAAATATTCTGTACATTCCTATGATAAGCTCTAGACCCAGAAAGTTTCCAGGTAAACATTTATGAAGCTATTTTGAAGAACAGTGTGGTACTTTATAGTACAATTGAAAATATACTATATAAATGAGCTTTTTCACTTGTAAGTTTGTTCCCTAGAAAAACATATATATCTGTCTGCAAGACAATATGCAGAAAAATGTATAGCCTTGATTGTAATAGGCAAGAACAAAAAACATCACATAGGAATGTTAATAATTAAAATATGATGAATTCAGACAATTTATTTAGCAATTAACATAAATGACATTGCTTTATGCATATCAATATGACTGGAACTCAAAACATAATGTTAAGTAACAAAGCTATTAGCCAAATAATAGTTGGTATGTTATCAGTATGATGAAATAAATTACAAGCATGAAATTCTTTCTAGAATGAAGTAAAGTCATAATCCTAGACATTTTCTGGCAGAGAAGATTAGGAGGAGGAATGGAGATTGTTGTCAAGGGACCTTTCATTTTACCTATAAGTCTTTGACTTTATCTCTTTCCTTTCTCTTTGGCTTTTTTTCTGCAAAGCCCTCCCTTTTCATTTTTCCTCCTTTTTTATTTCTTTTCTCTTGTTTCCCTCCTTCCCTCAACTCAAATCCACTGGAGAATATGAGATATAAATAAAACTTTAGTTTTCATTAAGAGTTAAATTTCTTTGTTTTAGGTCTCCTGTGAATGTGTATGATCAAATTAAGTAATTCCATTTATTATGAATATATGTTCTCTGTTCCCAAACAGAGGTGAAGTTTTATGGAGGAAAGAATCGTGTCTTTGATGTGACATCTTACAATTTCCCACAGTGCATGTAATACAAATGATACGTTACAAATGTTGACATTCAACAACCACAAACAAATTTCACTTGATGACTTCAGTAATAAAATATATGAGTCTAAATCAATAGTTGCCTGGATGATACTTCATAAAATAACATGTGATCTAGCTGTAAACGTTTCTATCAGGCATTACTTTAGTATTTTTTCTTCTAGGGTTTAAGAAACATAGCTATTCATTATCCTGAATGTAGACTTTAGGACAATATACGACAAGTAAAAATTACAAAAAAAAAAAAAAAAAAGTTATGTTATACTCTGGCCTTGCATTTGAAGTAGAGAAGCAATGTCAAAAATTTAAATAATGCTTTCTATTACTCTGTTTAAATGAAGTTGTTTAAACACTTAACTGTATAAATATGTGGTTGATATTACTGCAAACACCAATCAGAGTTAATATAGATACTGTTTTCTGACACTTCCCTTGAATAATGTTCTTTATCTGGCTACGTTTCACTCCGTGTTAGCAGAAGGTGAATTATGAAGAAACTGGGTTAAATATACAAATCTATTTTAGTTTTAAAAGAGTGAAAAATGTAACTTGTCTATGGAGCAATTTAATAGCTAAAAAAGTAGTTTTATATCAGGTGTAGGCCTAGAAATCTTCAATGTACTTGTATTTTTAAATCAGGAATAAACTATTGAGATTTTCCAAGATTGAAGATTCAGTCTTATAAGCCCTGGACGTTTGGATGTTTTTCTTGTCATATCCGAGTCATGCTAGTTCACATGGCCAAGTCTGAAATGATTTCAAATTACTGAAATTTCCCCTCTCTTTCATGTTTTAGTTTAGTCCAAATTGGGTCACTACAACTTGGTATTGCTGAACTATAGGCTTAAAAATAAACTCTATAGAGATACATAGTTTTCACCTTCAATTTTTTTTTAAGTGTGTGAAATTTAAAGTTTGAGGTTTGACTGCTCTTTTTGAATTTTGAGTTTTGACACAAATTTCAATATAAAGTCTCCATTTTCTTTCATAAAAAATCCATAAGAAAGAAAAACTATCATGAATGTTAGAACTATTTCAATAGAAAAAATTGACCTAAATATTTTCTATCAAAACTACATTCTAAGAGAGTGAATAGAACATTACTCTTAATAAGAAAAGAGGCCTGTGACAGGTGATTTCAGCATGTTTTAAGGATGGATGAAGAGCAGTCATTTTGATGGATGGCATGCTTTAATAAAGAGCAAGACCTTTTATCGCAAAGTTGAAAATCAAGTTGTGGTCATGGATACACTATTGAATGCCTCATGAGCAGCAAAAGCTACTAATATCTTATTAATGCAATTTCATGACAAACAATTTAAAAATTTTTGTGGACCAGTAATTCAGAAAGGGCTTGGAGGGGTAAATCTTGTTTGGAGCCTGCCATGCTGTTGCTATTAGATCACAGTTAGGGGCCCAACTGTCTGAAAGCTCAGTTGGGCCAGAGGTACAAGATGCCTCACTCACAAATCAGGCAACTGATGTCACCTATTCACTAGGAGGGCATGTAGGGCTCTTGATTGAATGAATGTCTATGTGTGGCCTTCCCAACATGGCAGTGGTAGAAGAGTGAGACTTATTTTACAGTGCCTGGTTTCTTCCAGACAGTGTCCCAAGGGGGCCATACAGAAGCTGTATGGCCATTTCTGACTTAGTTATGGATGTGACATCACTATACCTTACCCTACTGGCTAGAGCAACCATAATTCTTTCTGGTTACAGGGGAATGGGATACAGACCCCACTTTTTGGCAGTGGGAATGTCAAAGAATTTTGGGACTATGTATTAAATCTACCACACAAGGGTAAACATATCAACAAATTACCTCAGCAGCCTGTTTATTTATGGATTTGACAGCAGAATAAATTGCTCGCTTGAACAATGTCCTTCAGGCCAGGTTGATTAAATTATTTCTGTAGCTGTGCCAACTGTGGTCCGTATAGTGGTCTGTGTTTTCTTCGAACCGTGGGACTGCTGAAACAGCTGGCTGCAAAATATTAGGCTTAACATCCTGGCAAAAGAAAATAGAGTGCTCAGCAAGGCATATCTCGTGACAAAAAGAATTTTCAGAACTTTATCTTTCCATTTAGACGTGTGGCTTACCCAATCTTTTTTTTTTTTTTTTCGCCTTAGTTTATTGAATAACCGCAAGGGGTACACCTAGACTCTGCAGGTTTTCTTATGCAGTGATGATGGGGATTCAGGCAGTTCTGGCAGGAGAACGTCTTGGCTTGCATAGTAAGTAACAGCCCTATATGTGTTTTACAAAGATAAGCAGCTGAAATCAGAAGAATGCAGATCTGAGTTTTTCTTGTTGGGAAAAATGACTAGGGTCCACCATAAACAGCTATCTGTATAACATATCAAGACTGTCATTAAATCCAGGGGTGACACTTGAGAAGCTTACTGGGAAACTAGTGGCTTTCAACCTGAAGGGAAAAAGGTTTTGCAAGTTTGCAGCAACTTTATACTGCGCTTTCTCATTAAGGTGGTTGGCATCACTGTTGCTTAGTTTGGCACAGGGCCTTCGGCACAGGGTAGAATTGCAGAACATCCAGGGTATTAAATTATTAAGTTAATGTGATATCAGAAAGGAATTTGAAGTGCTGAAAATTATTTCACTTAAGATAAAGATAAAAAGAAATCAGAGTCCCCTCCTTGTTAGTCCTCCCATAATCTTATCTCTGTCCAGGTCAGCCTTGTCCTTTCCTGGTGGTCTGGCGACCTACCCCTCCTCTGCCTGCTGGCTCTCCTCCCGTTTAGCTTCAGTGAAATACTGGATCCCCTAATCCCTCCCCACGTTGTTGAGGTTTCTATAGTGTGCTCCCTTCGCCTTCTCAACGTAACTGGAACATTAATTTGCTCTGAGGACTCTCCCTTCCTCAAACCTATCAGGAGGGGAGGCTACATTCCTCCCCTTCTGCAGACCTCAGGTTAGAAGATTGGGCCAGATTTTCTCTTACTTGACTTCTCTATGGTATTGGCATAAATGTATAATTTCTCCTTCTTGTTTTTTCTTTTAAGATTTTATTTATTGTTTTCAGAGAAAAGGGCAAGGAGAGAGTCAGAGAGGGAGAGAGACATCAATGTATGGTTGCCTTTCACCTGCCTCCAGTTGGGGACCTAACTGGAGACCTGGCTTGCAACCAGGTTATGTGCCTTGCCTGGGAATTGAACCAGCAACCCTTGGGCTTGCAGGCTGGCACCTATCCACTAAGCCATGCCAGCCAGGGCTATAATATATCCTTCTTGAAACTCTATTCTATTGGCTCTCAGTGAGTTTTTCTTTTTGATTATATCTTTTCTTTATAGACCTTCTCTTTGGGTTCCTTCCCTTTGTCCTGTCCTCTTAGGGGTATTTGGTATTCTTCTGGATTTTTCCCTGGAGAAAATCATGTCCATAATCTTCAAATTTCTTCATCTTTTCACCCCATGCTTTCTTGATACACTTACTCTTTTTGTCTGTCATCCTTGGCTTAGCTACTGGTATATTCATCCCCTTGGCCACCAAACTGAAAATCTCAGGACCAACTTTCATCCCAAGGTTTAGGTAGTGTCCACATATAGTAGGTACTACTTCTAAATATTTCTTTATTCAAATTTTGTCATCCAATAGCTTCCATCATTGTAATTAAGACATTACCTTCTCTAATCTGACCTCAGGAGCCTCCTACTTGATTTCACCCCCTTCAGGTTGTCGCACCACCAACCCATTCTCCATATTGAAGCCAGACTGATTTTTCTACTACATACATGGGATTGTTCTACTTTCTTTTTTCAAAGTCCCCATCCATTCTCTGTTTTTTTTGCATGATTAAATTCATCAAACCACCCTAGCTTTCTGGGTTTACATCCTGCTTTGTCTTCTCAACTTAATAGGACAGACAGCTAGCCACAACTTAAAAATACAACATGGCATTCTCGTTCATATCTATGTGCAGACTGTATATTCACAATACCTGGAAGAGTTTTCATCTTTCTTTCTCTGAGGAACAATTCTTTTCAAAATATGTTTCAAATATTACCTCCTTTGTTGAGCCTTTTCTACTCTAGTATCCACATGGGATAGGAAATAGGAACAGAGGCAGAGAGTAGAAAAAATGTTTTTGTTTTTTAAAAAATATTTTATTTAATTTTAGAAAGAGGGGAAGGGAGGGAGAAAGATGAAGAGAAACATCAATGTGTGGTTGCCTCTTGTGTGCCCCCAGCTGGGGACCTGGCCTGCAACCCAGGCATGTACCTTGACTGGGAATTGAACCAGTGACCCTGTGGTTCACAGGCTGGCACCAATCCACTAAGCCACATTAGCCAGGGGAAATGTTTTTATTTATTTTCTTTCTAAAGTGCTCAAGACAGGTACACTTTAGTATTGATATCCATGGAAATATATGCACATAGGGGTTAGAAAGAAAGGGAGTGGGCTCTGCAGATAATTATTTGAGGACTACGGCCTCTGAAGATGTACCAAATGAGAACTAGGTAAAAATGAATACAAGATATTAAATGATTTATATTTTTCCAAGCTAATATTATTTTTCAATGTGTTAAAAAGAAAATTCAATGATTTTGATTTTTACTACTTTAGTCTGTCTTACCATATTATTCACAACTCAGTCAAAACCTTTAAAGTCATATAAGTAGGAATACAGGGTTAGGGAAAAGTAGGTTTACAATAGTTTGTATGAAAATAATACTATAATTAATAATAATACAAAAATAAACTATGAGTTTTACTTACAACTGTAAGCATACTTTTTCCTTACCCTGTATTTATTTTGATGTATTTATAGAAATTTAAAAAATGCTCTTTAAAGTTTTAGAGTTTTGGGGTAGGTTGGTATTCAATTGTAAAATTTACAACGTTCCAAATGAGTCAACATTTAAAAAATTAAACTACAAAAGCATTAAGGTATTGGTGAAAAATTTTAAAAAGATACAAAATAAACCTGAAAATTGGAAGCAAATCAGTAATATTTGTTGAGTAGGACAAACTATACCTTTTTTATAGGACACCTCAAAAATAGGTTAGGGGCTGAAATTTCAGAGAGGGGTTTTGAGGATGTTCTAGGTCAACTTCTAGTTGTAGAAGGAGCAAGTGATTAACTATAGCTAAGGACAAAGCAGAATTAGATCCAGTGACATTTCCAAGTCCTCTCTTTCTTTTCATTTTCACTATCACCTGTAAGAATGAAATGAGTGCTTGATTACCAATGAAGGCACAAAACCACCCAATTGATGACCTCAAGGTACTGGCAGCTAGCATGCTTTATTAAGGAAGGAGGGATTCACTAAATTGTGTCTCTATCACTTTCCCAAGAATGGGCCCCCTGAGGTCTAACACTGTAGAGCTAGAGGCATAAAATGTGATAAATACCCTGAAAGTATAGTTTGGGCCTCTAACATGAGGAGTTACAAGGAACATAACTTAGAGGCAATTAGGAAGGATGTGCTTATCTTAGGTTTTCCCAGATTATATATAACCTTGCATTCTAGTATAAAACTGCCAAAGCCAGGAATAGTTTGGTTTATTTTGGGGGGGGGGGAGTAGAGAGGGCCAACATTCAGACAAGTCAATTAAGGAAGAAATTCTTGCTTAAGAATTATCTTTATGACTCTTAATTGTACACTGTTCTCTATTTTCTATTTATTAAATAAAAATTATTATTCATGGACAAGTCACTCCTTTTTGTGCTCCAGCTTTAAGTTTTACTCCAAACGAAAGAAGGATCTGCTTTAACTCAGAAGTTTTTGAAGATTTCCAGATCCGGGGCCCTTCCCTTTCTCCCACTAGTACTTATCCAAAGCTGAGGTATCCGGCTCAGGGCTTTTTTGAGAGAAAGCCCTTTGATTGTTCTGCATTTGGCCAGCTTCCAGCTCTGCTGCATGATGATTAATTGTGCTTTTACCCCAAAAAAGTTCAGAAACCCTTAAATTATTCTTGAAAAACAGAAAGTGTTATCAGACTTTATACACAATTGAAAGCCCAGATAATGACCAGCTTTTCCTACCTCTACACAGATGCTGCTACAAAGAGACCAATCACCAGTTGCATGGAAGAGATACAGATCTAGCACACAAAGTGCAACGTGCATTACTGGTGTCTTCTCTGGGTACCGTTGCATACCTCTACCTCATGTCATTTCCTGCCTGTTCCTCTGCAATTTCTAAATATCCAGATATTTATTTGAATTTTCAATGAACCAAATCTGGAGCTTTATACTTTTTTGAGGAAGGGAAGGTGGCTAAGGTACATTTGCTTCTGTTGTTCATTTTATTGAAAACAAGATAAGGACTCTGATAAACACCAGAAAAAAATAGCACAGTGAAAGAATGAAATAAAGTTCAGGTGAAAAGTAGAGGATAGGGAAAAAGACTATTTCAATTTTGGAGATGATAAAAGTTGGTTCTTACATTTCTTTGAAGTATATGAGGGGATATCCCCCCACCCCCCAAAAAAAACCACAGAATTTACTTTAAAAACAATGTATTTATTCTTACATGTTTAAACTTCAGTCACCTTCAAAGTGCTCTCCATTTGATGCAGTACATCTACTGAGAAGTTTTTTCTACTGCTCTCAACAGTGTTTGAACTTGTTGATTTTGATGCCTTTCATTGCTTCTGCTGTTTTTGGTTTCACTACTTCCACCTTGGCCAAACATTTCTGTCTGAGGACATTTTTTTCATCTAGGGAAATCAAAGAAAGTTGCTCAGGTGAGATGAGGTTAATAGGGCAGGTGGGGCATGGGGGTCATGCCCTTTTTGGTCAAAAACTGCAGAACACTCAGCGTGGTGTGGGCAGGTGTGCTTGAAAATCACCCATCATGAAACAGGCAAATATGTTGGAGTTTTCAAAAATGCTTCACTGAAGCTGAACGCAACCTCTCACAACAACACCAGATGGCCCATTGATACAGATGAGTTCCTAGAACACTCACCTAGCAGGGGAAGCTATTCTACAAGGGTCCACTCTCCCGAAGATAATTCTGTCATTTTTCTAGGTCCCCTCTTGGATAGTATATATTATGTTATGGAGTAAATTATAAGTTGCTATCTATCTACTATAGCAGGAAGTCCCATTTTTAGGTATTTTCTTTCAATAGAGAACTAAAAACTAATTTCTTTTTTTAAATTAAATTAATTTTATTTTTGTATTACATTCATCCCATTCCTGCCCCCCCACCACTCTCTGCTTCTAATTTCTTATATTTCTCCAAATCAAATCACTTCTTTCTTTGTAGCTTTTTTGATTCTCTTTTCCCCAAATTGGTTCAGTCTCCATATTCAAGCTTTTTCCTTTGTAGGACTCACACTGTGGATTCCAGCTATGAAAGGAACCTTTCCCAACTCTAAATGACACGCAGTTTCTTGGCTTTAGCCACATTCAGATAGACAAAATGCCTGGTCAGCCACAAGCAAGTCTGATTTTGCTTGGGAGTAGATTGATCGATGCTGACAAAACCTCAGCTACCCTAGTGATTTGTTCATGGAGTTGGTACTTGATCCTCATTAGACTCATCCACTGTTTTTGTCATAGTGTTTTTAGCTCCCTTTCTTACTGGCCTAGTTAGTAAGGTTTATTTAATTATTAATTTACCAGTCTAAAATACACCAGCTGCTAAGGGATATAAAAAGAATGTGATGATGTGTCTTGCTCTTTGGAACTCAAGGTCTATTTGGGACTGCAGAAAAGTAAACAGGCAATTATACCTTTCTAAGTGCTGGGACAGAGGCAGAACAGTGTGTTAGGTAGTTACCAAAGGAGGACACTTAACCCAGCTGTAACAATAAGGGAGGCTTCCCTGAAAATGTGGTAGGTAAGGAGAGAACTATAGGATGAGTTGGATTAAGCCCAGCAAAACCTGAAGGAAACATCAGAGGTGAAAGCTTGGAGAAGAGGGGGCATGATGTATCTCAGGAGAGGAAAGTAATTCAACATCAGTAAATCATAGGACATGTTTAGCAGGGGCGGGGAAGGAACAGAGAGGCTGGAGAGGGCTTTCTGAAGCACAAGAGTCACTATGAACTTGACCTGGAAGACTGATATGGTGGAATTTGTGTTTTAAAAAAGCTCCTGAGGGCTACAGGAAGGTGAATAGATTGGTGGAGCATAGTTTGGAGGCTGCTGCACTAGCCTGGGCAAGAGGATGCAGAGGAGTGAGCAGCCAGGAGAGCAGTTTACTAGTCAGAATTGATGGACTTGATGACTGATGAGATGCCGGGACTGAGGGGTGGAAGGAAGCATACAGGACCCCTCAGCTCTTGGGTTGAACAGCTGAATGAACTTGATGCCTTTTCCTATGCTAGGAAAGAAGGAGTATCTGGTTCTCCTAGTTCCCTATAGTCAGCCATCATTTCTGAACAATTCTTTTCATCCTAACTGGCCATACCTTATTCTCATTCCCCTATGTTTCTGTAGGCTGTGGTCAACATTACCTTCAGAAGTTTCTGGTTTTGTTCCATGTTAGAGGCGCTTAATTTTTCTTATGTGGAAACCTTGGTCTCACAAAGTTCCTGCATTTGTTATCTACTTTCTTCTGTCAGAAATGCCCCCCGCTCTTCACTGTTCAGGCAAACTTTGCCCATCTATTTGGGCCCTGATCAGCCATGACCCTCAGTGGAGCCATGAAGAGTTCCTATAAGTGGAAAATGTGGTTCCACCCCATTCTTCCACATCTCCTTGCTCCTACGAGGTCTGTCCCGAAAGTATCAGCTGTGCAAATGGTTTTAATTATACTGACTTTGGCTTGATACTTCCGGGACAGACCTTGTACATCCACAAGAGGACTTACTTCTTCATGTGTTGTCTGTTTCCTTCCTCTTTTCTTTCCCCCATCCCAACCCATCACACAGAATTATGGTTGGCTCCCTGAAGGCAGCTAATTATATGTCTTATTCATATTTCTATTATTATCATCAAAGGGAGGGCACTGTGATATTAGTATTCAATAAGAGTTTAATGAAGAATTATGAATCAACTTCCCATGTGCTTTTTTTTTTTTTTTAACAAATTGCTTCCAAGGTCCATTTCTCAGCTAATCTTATTCATTAGTGATTTGCCAATACATACTTGAGTTCTTATAAAAATTATCATTTTTCAGGCTACACTTGAAGACATTTTTTCATTGCTTTTTAGAGAGCGAGACAGGGAAAGAGGAAGGAAGAGTGAGGAACATTGATGAGAAGGAAGCATCGATATTGGTTGCCTCTTGTACGTGCCTGAACTGGGGACAAAACACACAATCTATGCATGTGCCCTGATTAGAAACTGAACCCTTAGCCTTCGGTTATGGGATGATGCTTCGACTAGGCCCTACTGGCTAGGGCAACAATTGTCTTTTTATGTGAATAATTGAGCTGACTCTATGGCACTCTTGAGTTTGTTTGAAACACCTAAGTTCCTAAGAACAGATTAGTGTTGTATATGTGCAGCGGTGGCTGCAATTTTCTAATCTACCCCTGAAGACTAGAAACATGGGGTTAGTTGTGACATCTCAGGCAAATTACATCTTTCTAAGTCTTGTTTTCCACCAATATAAAGTGGTAATAATCCCTCTCCCATTTATTTATTACAAGAATTAATTGTGCAAATGCATTTAGAGCATTTTGCATAGTACCTGGTGTAGTAAAAATACTCAGTAAATTCCATCTATTCTTGCTTTTTCCCTATAATTATTTAAACTTTGTATAAAATTTTTATTCTAGCAGACTGGTGATTGTATGTGTGTGCATGTGTGTATGTGTGCATTTAGCAGATGTTGATAATTTCATTAAAAAAGTAGTGTGTATTATATGCATCATATTTGTCAAGAGTGCTTTCATGGTCTGCACATTTGTGTTTAGCAATAAACTTGCGAACTCTCTTATTTTGCTGATTTGTCATCTACTTTTTGCTTTATATATCTCTTCTTGATCCAGTGGGAATCATACTTTCTATTTCTTTGGATCTTTAAAGTACCAAATACTATGTTTTGTGCTTGTTAGGCCTTCAATAAATATCTGAACAACTAGCCTTGCTCCCTTGACCTGGAGATAAGAGAGAAATAGGTCTAATTTATTGTGTATAAAGAGCCATAAGCCTCTGGAGGGGGAGAAAAAGGAGTCAAGGAGGATTATTTCCCACCAGTGCAGAAAGCTTTGAGAACCCTCTTGGCTGCTTCTCTGAAGTTGGAGGGTGTTCTTTTTCCTTCCCAGTGCTCTCAGTGCAGCTATGAAAGTGAATTCTTGAGGAAAGATAGAAGCTGATCTGAGGTCCCTACACTAACCTCTATGGCTGTAGGATTCAGACATCAAGCCTGTGGGTCAGAAATTACAAAGTCCTTTAAAGACTCATGTGGTTGAAGGCACCGGGGTATGTTTCCTAATTTGAAATCCACAGACTACTCTGAGTACAAATTCTAAAAGGGCAAAGCATGTTTCTTTCCTCCTGCTTTTCCTTCTTTCCCTTCCTTCCTTCTTCCCTCCCTTCTTTCTTTCTTTCTTTTTTTTTTTTTAAATATTTTATTTTATTATTTTTAGAAAGAGGGGAAGGGAGAGAGGCAGAGAGGGAGAAAGACGTCAATGTATGGTTGCTTTTCACCTCCCTCCAGCCACAGACCTGACTGGAGACCTGGTTTGCAACCTGGTTATGTGCCCTGGCTGGGGAATCGAACCTGCAGCCTTTGGGTTCGCAGGCCGGCGCCTTATCCACCGTGCTACCAGCCAGGGCCCTTCTTTCTTTCATTTCTTGTCTCTTCCCTTCCTTTTATCCTCCCTTCTTTTTATTTTACTCTTTAGGAACGTTTTTACTATTTTTAATGATGCATGCTTATTACATAAATATTAAAATATATGTATAACTTTAATCATTCCTTTTTTATTAATTTATTATTGATATATTACAATTGTTTCACTTTTCTCCCATTGCTCTTTCCTGCCCTACCCACCCCATCCCCTTTCCCAGTCAATCCCCACCTCATTGTTCATATTAGAATAAGATATCTTATGTTTATAGTCCCTGTGTGCAAAATAAGTGCTACATTTCTAATAGACAGGGTGGTTCAGGCTGGCTTTAGAAGCTTCTTCATGCCACAGGGTTACTCTGTTGAGATCTGCATGGTAAGATTCTGTTATCTCAAGATCTCCCTCTCCCTTTATTGAATGAAATTTACCCAGATGTGAGGTGACAGAGCTATGACATTTATTGCTCCTTGGTCTCAGTCATTGTTCCTCCCAGCTCTGTATGTGTGTTTGAAGTTGTGTGATAGCAAGACATTCCCAGAAAAGCACAGCTCATCATTCCAGATCATTTGCATGGGCGTAGTCCTCTGGATCTAGTCCTTAAGCTCTCTTAGAAAAGCTACTTCTAAGAAGGCACAAAGAGTTTTATGTACCCACATAAATTCTATTTCTTTTTTTCTTTTGAAATTTACACACATAACCCAATTCGAAGAAACAGCTCTGGTAAGTTTAATTAAACAAGATACACATGGTACCCTTAGAGTTTGGCTCTCAAAGTATTGTTCATCTTTTCTTGGCCTGGAATATGTTGCCACTTTGCTTTTGGGAAAGTATCATAGAAACTTTGGATAGTGGAGAACACCTGTACTTTGCAGAAAAGTATCATTGGGCATGTACAGTGGAGACTGAAAGTTACTTGAGTATCCAGAAGACCATATTGCTCTAAAAGTGCACTTACAGGTTTCAAAGCTCAATGGATATAAATATTAACAAAATAATTACAGGATTAATTTAGGGGCTTGAAGCTATTAAACCAAGTTAGTCATTTTATACATTTTACTAATACAATCCCATTGTCATTAGAAAATTTAGGAAGTTAAATTCAGAATAAGTATGTTGCAGCACATGGCCTATAGTATATGCTTACTTAAGATTGGTTGAATTGGTAAGTAAATGATTGAATGTATTGGCACCATGCCTATGTACAAGGTCTGTCCAGAAGGTATCCAACCATGTCATATGGAAAATAGAGACATTTATTAAAGATGATACAAGATACAAGAAACATTGTACATAGGACAATATCACCTCAGTCCTTGCCAGAATAGGCATCTTGGGACCTCACATAGTTCTCCCAGTCATCATCAGCTGCCCCATTGTATTTTCCTGAATGTCATCAATAGTCCAAAATCTCTTGCCTTTCAAAGGTGATTTTAGTTTTGGGAAAAGCCAGGAGTCACAGGGTACCAAATCTGGTCTGTAGCTGGGCTGAGTCACCTGGGTAGTTTGATGTTTTGCCAAAAACTCTGCATGAGATGTGATGCACGAGCTGGCACATTGCGGTGATGAAGCTGCCAGTCACCAGTTGCCCAGAGCTATGGCCTTCTGAACCATCTGAATAGTTCTCGTGGAGGAATGTTCAAGCTTAACACAACATTTGCTACAGATTCATCACACGACTTGCTCAGTCATTTTGAACGTGATAGCCACACAGTACACATGCTCACTCAATGATGCTTGCAGCCCCCACTGACCAGCACAGTGAAGTCATCTTGTTTGTATATGTGCATTCTGGTCCACTCTCCTTGGCTGATTGATTACATTGATATCACATAAACCTTTGTTGTCTCTCAATTTATCCCAAGATCTCCTACGTATTTTTCTCAATGATTCCTCCAGTTTCTTTAGCTTTGACATTTAGACTAAAGTGTGCATATTTCTGGGGAAAATTATAATAACATTACAGTTTATATTAATATTATCACTATTAGTTCACAGCATCTAAGGAATAATGACATTAAACCCTATGTATAAGACACAAAGTCAAGCAACCGTTTTTTGAAAACCATTAATCATAAACACTAATATTTTAAGAGCTTTTGTTTTATGCTAAAAAAGCATACATGAAAGAGATTTTTAAAAAGGAGTCACCTGTTTCATAGATTAAAAAAAAGTAGTTAGGAAAATTCACTAGGTTTTGCATAGAAAACCAGTGGTAGGTGAAAGCTAGAAACTCAGGAAGGAATTTACTTCTTCATCCTGTGCTTAACCAATTGGAGACAGGCTGTCTACAGGCTCTATTCTCTTTTTAATGGCTATAAAGTGAATGAACTCAAAGAACAGTCTGGGGTCCTGTGGAGATTGATATGAAAAAGGACAGGGGAAGAAAAGATTCCTCATTAATGGCTTTATATTCTAGTGATAGGGCTGTGGGGTGGAAAGGTCACCTTGGAAAGTAAAGTGAAATATAGAGCATGCAGGACAATTATCTTGCTATCTGACTCAGAGACATGAGGCTTCACGTTATCCTCTGTCCGTTTATTTTTTTCCTCCTAGTTTTCCTTTTATTTTTAGATAAATGTGAGTCAGACAGATGAGGCAAGAGTAATTTTTAGAAACTCATTTTCTTTGCAAGCTTTTGGGAACAGAGTTTTGCTTTCTTTAGGGTCTGATTGAAAGTGCTATTTGATTGGAAAGGAAGACCACACGAAAACAGGCATTAAGTCAGATTTTGGGGAAACAGCTAAAATACCTTATTAAAAGTATACTAGCCTATAATCAAACAAAATTTAAAACTTAATTTGAAAATCAAAGTTAAAGTTGTCTCCAGATAACCGGGAAAGAAAAAAGAAAAAAGACATTGTAACTCTGAAAGGCTTTCTTAGTTTAACCAAGGAAAATGGGATTAGAAGGTAACTATTTGGGTGACTCTGTTCTTAGTTACAGGTCCCTTATAAATGAACAACTTAATTTTCAACATTTACTTGTTCAGGAATATTTTATTTAAAAATAGGTGAATGATTCCCTCTGAAAGTTTATTGGTGATATTTGAATAAAATCCACTTCCAGGGTGTAGTTGAAGATGTGGATCAGTGGGCATAATTGCTTCTGTACCAGAAAGGACACAATCTTAGAGCTCAAGAAGGTGGTCAAAGCATCTGTGAGGTTGTTGGTCAGTACACGGTGGCTGCCCAACAAGGTGAGCGAGGTGCAGGCTGGGTCACTAGTGCAGTCTCCCTGGACCACTGCAGGGATGTCTATCTGGTTATTGGGTTCAGTTCCAACACTGGTCAGGAGGTCCAAGGAAGCCTTCAGGTTGACCACTTTCCCAATGAGAGGCAGGATCAGGGTGATGTTCATGGTGACAAGGAACCTCTGGTGAAGATCTTTGGCTTTAGGGGTCAGTTTGACTTTGACATCGAGGATGTGGAAATTACTGTTTTTCAAACCCATAGACTTGTCTTTAACTGAAAGGATATTTGAAAGGGCAAATTTGTTCACCAAATTTTCTGCTTCTTGGACCTTTTGCTTGGCCAGTTGCCAAACTCTGGACTCCTGAAGAGGGCAGATGAGGAGGACCTGCTGCGATGCCCGCAGCTGATTAATCCCAGCTGATTAATGCCCCCAGCTGATTAACAGTCTCAGCACAAAGGAGGAAATGAGCAGCTCTGCTAGGGTTGAGATGGAACGTGCCCGCCAAGAGTTTACGAAGGAGGAGAAAAATGTCCATTGAGTTGGGTCTTCCAAGTTGACAAAACAACTGGAGGTAATCAGAGCCGGAAGGAAAAACTTCCACAAAATGTCTTGAAACAATGTCATAGAAGATGTGTTTTTAGGATTGCCAGGTGAACTATAGAATACCCAATTAAATTAGAATTTTAGATAAACAACCTAAAATGTGTTAAAGTTAGTATACCTTATGCAATATTTGGAACATATTTATACTAAAACATTTTTTATGGTTTACCTTACATGCACATTTAACTGGGCATTCTGTTAATGTGTTTGCTAAATGTGGCCATGCTATGTTTTTGGACGTTGGTGGAGGCAAGGGTAAGGCTGAGAGCACCAGGAGAGGTGCTGAGAGAGTTAAGTTGAGGCTTACAGAGAACTGGTCTTTGCCCTCCATCGGATAAACAAGGTTAAAACCTGGATTCCCCTGCTAATGAATATCTGGTTTTCCTGTGACTGGGGTGATTTATGCCACTTAGTCAAAAACAACAAACAACTGAACAAAGCATTGTGTCTAATGAAAAGGACTTTTCTGTTGAAAGAGTCATATAATAAAATGACTTCCCACAAACTTTCAAATAAACTACCAGTGCTGATTATTCTTTTCTGCAAAAAGGAAAGGAGAAAATGAGGAAATGCTTGGGTTAGAAAACAAAGAATGAAATAAAACCAGTAGGGCACATATATGGTACATATGTGTTTTCTGTTTAATTTTTAAGTGGGGGGAAAAAGATAGATGGAATTGTATTATCCCCATACAAATCCTATCTAAATTAAACCAAACCTACTTTTCTCTGATTCAGTAAGTAGCATGGAATTCTTCCCAGAGTCACAGAAGACATAGCCCTTGAGGACAATTGGGAATTATCCTGTGGAAGGTAGGTGGCATTTTACATTTATTTAAAATTTTAATGGTGATATACATTTAAAAAGCTATTTTGTTACTGTATCTTGGTTTAAAAGTGTCCAGTGTGTCTATGATATGGAATCATGAAGCATGTCTCCTACATTGGTTGTGATGGCTTGAAAGGAGGCACCTAAACATTACAAAATAACGTTTAGAAAATAAAATGGTTGGTGAGAGCAGTGACTGCGAACCAATTTAGGTTTTTCTCTCCCACTGTGTGTCTGTTATTTACGTTTCTCCTTATCCCAGAAAGGATTTAAAGCAGCTCATAAATATGTGCGAGACCGATCACTCCTACACGTGTAACTGCTCAAGTATTTTGATGATTGTATGGTTCAGAGTTAAATGCAAAGACTTCTTTCTCTATGATTAGTGTGTGTGTGCTTCTGGGGAAAGTTGTACTAATTGTTATATTTTGCCAAGAATGTTATTTTATTTTTATTATTTTATAATGTCTATTGAACAAAAGCATAAATCCTATAAGAACCATAGTTAAGCAAGCGTATTGTGAAGGCTGTTAAATAGAAAAATTCTATTTGATTTGGATAATTCATGTTGGTTTCACTTTTATTTAATATGAATTCCACAGTTGTTTGCTTAAGTCTGTCTTTACATTAAATGAAGTTAAGGAAAGACAAAAAAGCTAATTTTGGTAAACACAGTCCGAATTTCATCATCAATACTTTCTTATAAAAACCAGATAAATAACCAAAAATAGATGTTGGCCATAAGGAATAATTTTAACTTGCTTTGTTTCCTGGATTATTTTTCCCTTGTTAGGCATGATATTCTTACTTTAAAATAATAAAGTACTATCAGTAAACATGGATGTAAGTTGAAAAGAAGTTAGTCTTTTTAAAAATCTTGGCCTATTTGAGATCTTGCCTCACTTGGGAAAAAAGTTAAACTATAGCAAGAATAGTTTAGGGTCCCAACTTGGCCATACTAGAATGGATTGCCTTCCTGATGTTGTTTTCAATGGTTTGGTAACCATCTTGTCACATGAATTGTGCTTTTACTGAATCTGATGGTGACAATACTGAGCTCCAAATGAATTTGACCAGTTGTACAAATGGTGGAACCTCACAGAATGAAGGTTAGTAGGACAACAAATACATAGCTCTGTCCTTGGGATCAGAAAACCAACTGGAAACATAGTTCCTAGTAAAAATTCGGGGTAAAAATGGCCCAGGGCTTTTAGGTAATAGTGAGTTCAATATACATCAACAGAGTGGTGGGGCTGCCATAAATCTAATAGGATTCAGGTCAGTTTTATAGAAAGCAATTGAGGCTAAAGAGAATGTGATAACCCCACTCAACATTCCACAGTTGTCACAACTTATTTTTAAATTCCAAGTTTATATTAAGGCACCACATTTTAAGAAAGCATGTTTTTTTAAACTTATTTTTCATTTTATTACGTATTGGTTCCATGTGTAAAGCTTAGTGGTTAGACAATTATATACTTTTCATAATGTTTCCCTCAATATTTCCAATAACACAATATTACTGGCTGTATTTCCTATGCTGGACTTTATATATTTGTAACTATTTTGTAACTAACCATTTGCACTTTATAGTCCCTTCACCACTTTCACTCAGTTCTCCAATCCCCTTGCAAAAGAGAGGGCATGCTTTTAAAAAACAAAAAGATGTACTTGGTGAGAGGTTAGACATAAAACCATGTCAAAAGAAGAAAAAACTACTGAAACACAAGGTATTTTATCTGAAGGAAAGAAGAGCTTCATTGTTAAAGAAGAAAAAGTTTATTCTCTCTGCTGTCAAATGTATACAAGGACCAATAAATGGACGTTCCCATATAAAGATGGACTTACAGTCAATTTTGTGTAGATAGAATGGGCTGTGTTAGGGAGTGAGCACCTATTACCCGTTGGAGAGGCCGGAGACAGCTGACTTACACATTAGTCCCTTCATAATCTGGCATTCTACAATTTAAAGG
Organism: Noctilio leporinus; assembly: GCA_004026585.1. Classification (NCBI taxonomy): domain Eukaryota; kingdom Metazoa; phylum Chordata; class Mammalia; order Chiroptera; family Noctilionidae; genus Noctilio; species Noctilio leporinus. Next base: position 202,777 of record PVIW01000170.1, on the reverse strand, counting down.
ATGTTTAGAATATTTACATATGTTTTTTTGGGTGTGCCTACCTTCTTCAGCAATCAGTTATTTTAAGAAATTTAATGACATTACAGAAAACCCCAAAAACATCAAACTAACTTTGTTATTAACATAGACAAAGCAACTGGTTTATTGAACTAGAAAATTCACTTTTGATGTTCAGATATTTAGGAGATGTGACTTGTTTTTCTGATAATTGGGTCATCCTGCCTACATGCATAAATTTAATATAATTCTCAAAATAAATAGGCAAAATGAATTACTACAAACACATAAAACCATTATTAAAACAGTTTGTAAAGTACATTAGCTGTAAATTCCATTACAATTAGAAATTTTATGTTGGTTGCATTTATTCTGTCTTTCTAGTCTTTTAACATTCAGTGAAAAATCTCTAGATGACAAATGCTTGTGTTGTCCTAGCCAATGTTTCACTAGCTTCCAAGAATATTTGATATTATAAATACCCATATGACAAAATAACTCAGTCCCTTAAGGTTTGTTTTAATAAGATTCATAAAATCAATTCTATAATTTTTTTCCTTCCTATCAACAACCCCTCTGGTTTATAGTTGTTAGCCACCAGCTGGCTTTTTTCCTCCACCACAAATGACTTTAAACTGTAAGATAATTCTACAAAAAAGAGATTCTCTCCAAAAGTTTCATGGAGCCAACTATGTCAGCAATGGAAAGAACTAGTACATTTTGTTTTGAAAATAATAATAAAAAAAGTTCTAGATCCGGCAATTGGCCTACTTAACTCCCAAATATTCTTGACTCCAGAGTTTTAAGTGAATAAGCTTACCTTTTTTTTTTCATGTATTTATAAAAATATGAGGTAAAAATTTATTCCATCTTTAAATAACACCCCTTATATTGGTAATTACATGAAAATATAAAATGTAGAATGTCAAATTATAGCACAATAGTGTATACATTTCGTCATCTAAATTAGATGGTTAGATGTTGCTGAACTTCTGTAACTAGGAGTCAAAATCATGACAAGAGTTTTGGTATATTCAATAGTTAAAATATCTTGGTGTTCAATCTCATTAATATCTTGCTTTTGTTCATGTTTTCATATCTTAATAGTATTATAAGATATACTTCATTCCAGAATTTAGAAATCAATTATAAAAACACAACTAGATTCATCCAGCCAAGGACTTTTAGGCAGAAAATCAGGTGGCATGCTGTCTTTACTGGTATATTTTCTCAATAAACACAAGCTAGTTCAATCCACTGCTTTCCAGGTAAAATGCCATGTTGGAGTTGAATGTATGAGGGTACTCTGCAGTAATCTAGGCATGTAAGATATGAACTCAGGGACTTGACAAATTCATGAGGGTTGAAAAATTGTGTTGCAAGAACTAGATCTTTGGTTCTCTAGGAGACAAAAAGAGAGGCTGCCTGTTACTCTGTGTTCTGACAAACTGCTACCACATTAAAGTCTCACTTGAAAGTATTTCAGTGTGTACTGTGTTGTCTAATTGAAGAACACATTTGTACATTTGGAACATGCAGTTTTGCAAAACAAAGCACTGCTAAATATGAGTTCTCATGGTTACATATCACTTTAATAGAGCCACCAGCACTAAATGCCATAACTTTAAATTCATGACAAAGAGCTTAAAGTCTGCATGTTGAATAGTTCCATCTTAATTACTTACTAAGAAAAGCCTGTGGAAAATTAGATTCACCCCACCAGGCAATAAACATATCAAGCCAAACAAAATTTAAACTGGAGAACAATCAACCCCTTTTCTTTGTTCTTTCAAAGGAGAAGCAGATTAGACCTTTAAAAAAAGAAAAAGATCAAGAGCATTTTATGGGAAATTCAGAAAGAAAACTATTTGGACTGAAATCAAAATGTTATGAATAGTACTTTTAAAGTAATGACACATATCAGCAGTATTTGTAACCATAAGAACAATGTGATAAATTTTAATCACTTGGGACTCCAGCTCTGTGGGAAGTGCTTACTACACAGACATCATTTATAGGTTTCCAGTTATGACCTATGTCTAAAAGACATTTTAATGATAACTAGAGAAAGTAGATAGATTGTCTTCCTAGAGTGTTGAAGTTCCTGCTTGTTGTCATCCTCAGCTCTATTAAAGAGTAGAGACTTTCAAAGGTACTCTTCAGCCTAGCAATCAGGATGCAAGACCAAAGGGATGGAGCCAGCTAAGATAAAATATGCCAGAAACGCACACTCCTCAGGATTTCCTGTGGGAGTCTGACCAAAATAAAGCAATATTAATAAATATAAATTTTGGAACACTATTATCAACAGCAAATAGGGTCCTGAAATGTACCCTTGAAATTCTTTTAGTTTCCTCAGGCAGGTCAACTATTTCAATGAAACTGTGCAAAATGTTAGACCTCCCTATGGGGACAATTGCTTTAAATTACATTAAAAACCCAAAGATTGTAATAGACAGGCTAAGAAGGAGTTTAATTTCTTGAATGCTCTAAATTGTGGAGCTTGCCCTGGGTCCTTTGGCCCTTTGACCTTAAAAACATTTTGAGACAAAAAACAAACAGACGAACAAACAAACAAACAAACAAAAAAACCCATAATTTCATTGCATCTCAACATCAAAAAAATATGCAATGGTCAATTTGGGTTTGGTTTTTATCTATTGCCCTGGCTTTTCTGAATTTTTTTTGCAAAGATGCATAGGTGATGCAAATGGGATAAAAGAGAACATAAACCATGAAGGAGGGTAAGACTTGTGTTCTTTAACAATAAAGAATTGTTGCTCTCCATCAGAGTTCATTCCAATCATTTGAAAAACATCCCTTTGAATGTAGCTCAAAGTCAAGTACTATTTTCTGGTCCAAGTTTTCTCATGAGGCAAGACCTTTCAGAAGTTGAGGGTTTGGTGTCTCTGGACTGCTATACTATGCCAGGCATGAGAATCACCTCTCGTAGTCAGGAAAACATTGCTTTTAACTATTTCCCCTTCCCAGCATTTGGCTACCAACAAAGTGGGGGAATGAGATGGTTGCTGGCTCTTCTCTTTCTTGTTGCATTCTGGTTTTGGAGTATTTTACCCTACAGAATATAAGTTTCGTTAGTAAGAGTTAGAGAATCCATCAAATATAACACCCCATTCAAAATTACCAATTTGACAACCAGTTGGCATAACATCTTGTTTTTCAATGTTATTTGTCCAGTAGACGTAATTACAAATGTGCTTCACTTCTTTTGCTTTTGGTGAAACCAGTAGCTTACTAAAATCAGGGAATGCTAAGAATAGAAGATGGGGCAGTAAGCTTCTTTTGCCTTAAAGAATAAATAGATACAATGAATTTGAAGGGACTTCATTCATATACTTTCTAGTTAAAATTCTTAAGTTTGTTCTTACAAAAGATAACAAGTTTAAAGGTATGAATAATCCCAGTGGTAGCATATCAAAGATTATCACCAAATTGAATCACCAAATCTGTCACTAGAACTGTATTTTAGACCTTCAAGGATTCTCAATGTCACTTTTTTTTTTTTCATTGTGTCCATATTAAAAGGTAAGAACTGACATTTAGTTGTCAAAATAAAGTGCTCAGAATCCAGGTTTGTTAGTGGGCACATTGAAGCACCAGGATTCATTGTATTTTTTAATTTTTATTTTTTACTTCAAAGATGAGGCTAGAGTGCAGCTGCTTTAATTTTACCATGCACGGCTCTGGTTCAGTTCATTGAGCAACTGCTCTCAAGAAAACATGGCCCTTCCTCAACCAGACTGAGCTACAAGCAGTAACAGAGGGGCTCAGATTAATGTCATATGTTTAAGTCACGGAATTTTCTCGTTTTCAGTGGCCTTACCAATCAGGACACTTTCTTACTCCTCTCATTCCACCAATGAGTGAGGGGTTGAATGACCTGCCTAATCTACCCACCCTGGTCTTCTGATTAAATGGTTTATACTTCTTCTTTTGCTTTTAGAAACCCATAATCCTGGTTGATTTTTTTTTTTTAACATTTTATTTATTATTTCCAGAGACAAGGGAGGGAGAGAAGCAGAGAGGGAGAGAAACATCAATGTACTGGAAGCCTTTCACCTGCTTCCAGCCACAGACCTGGCTGGAGACCTGGCCTGGAACCTGGTTATGTGCCCTAGCTGGGAATTGAACCAGCGACCTCAGGGTTCACAGGCCAGTGCCTTATCCATTGTGCTACCCAGCCAGGGCTGATTTTTGTTGTTGTTGTTTCTTTTTCTATCCTTTTCCTTTGCTTTTAATATTTTTTAAGGAAAACTACCTTAATGGAAAGTCATGCTGGTAGAAATGGTTTTCTAAATGCTTTTTATTTTCACTCAAGATACTCTTTCAAGAATGTTTATCTCATGAGAAAAGACCCTATCATGAACTGGGTGTCTGTAGAGCTGTTGAAAATACTAAATGATTACAATACAGCAGAAGAATGATATCCAACACCAACTTCTTGGTTAGGTTAACTGATTACACTTTCTGTGATTAATAAACTATTCTATAGATTAGCAGTGAGAACTTGTAATTTAATCATAGCTATGGCTTAGCATAAATGTGATAGGTTATCTACTCTAGAAGTCTTTTGAACTGTAGAATATTTTCAGTGTTTTCATTTCAATTGAAACACTATCGTTCTAGCCTTTTCTCTGTTCCATGTTTTATGGCTGTGGATAAAGTGTAGATAAAGTAGCTCTTCAACTATGTGTTTAATTCAAATCTTTGTGAGGCAGGAAAATTCCAGTGCATGACAAATTGTGCTATTTCTGTTCACATGACCTTTATTACAGATCCTCAAGTTCAAGCTAACAAAGATATAATGATAATAATTTAGCCATCATACAGGATAAGAGAAAATTAGTAGAAGGAGGAAGGTACATTAGAGTTGATGGATAAATGATATCTCATAAATGACAGAAGGTTGTATCTGATCCTGAAGACTAGCATATTTGTTAATTGCTTTTGACTTTTTCATTCACAGGGATGTTTATTGTTGAACAGTCAATCTAAACCACACTGTACTTTTGAACTTCCCATTCTAATGGGAAGGCCTTGTCAGAGAGAAATCAGAATTTGTACAGATTTGAGAAGCGATGTAAGATAACACATACTGTGCTTTGCAGTCTTTGAAGCTCAGACCCTCCCCACATATAACACACACGTCATTCCAACACTCACAAAGTTTAGCTGTGATGAATAGCCCCACTGAGACCGAAATTACTCCAGCAGTGCCTCAGCCCCTGCCTCACCGAAAACATCCTCCATGAACAGGCCACTTTGAAGGGAAGACATGTGGCCTTGCCAAGGCTCAGGAATTAGTCTGATTGTTAACATTATTATCGACTTGAAACTGGTCCTGCTAGTCCTTCTAAGCCCATTAGGACACAGAGGTCAGTTTCCATAACATTTGTTCTCAGTTAAGGAACATCTTGTTCTTTATTTTGTATACACTTGAGAACATCATCTGACTTGGTTTTGGTTCTGTGTATCATAGATCCCTACATGAAATGGAATTTCTATTATTAAAAATCAGAAAGCATCCTTCAAACTTCAATCCCCAGATTCCTCTCCCTTTAGTTTGCTCAGTCTGTCAAAATCAAAGCATGGCTTAACTGAGGGTCAATAGGAGGCTGCTTTAGAAATAACTGTCTTCACTTCTTTAACATAAGGATATCTGAATTGCTGGCTGCTGCTCGCAATTTGCATGAAGTAGCCACTAATTGACCCCTGATTTTAATTTTAAGATGATACATCAGAATGTGAGACTCTCCTTATCTTCAGAATGGAGAGCTTGCTATAACAAAGCTCAGAATTTCAGTTTTAATTAAGACAGTTTAAGCTGTTTGTTATTAATGACTGGACTTAAAACAACCACAACAACGCACCATTCATAGTTTTCCAAGACTCACAATCTGAATCCTCCTCATTTCTGCCAAACCTCCCACTGGACAAGTAGGAAAGATAAACAAGGCAATAGACCCCAGGGCTGTCTACACTGACAAGGCTGCAGACCTTGGGATTAGAATGTTTCATCCCCATATCCAATGACTCCCAGAAGGACATAGTAGGAAGAAAGAGGAAGCATGAGGTTAGGGACTTAGAAAGATTAGGCAGATCATCAAAGCGCTGGCTAGACAAGGCAGCCTGCAATTCATTAGCAGAGCATCTCCCAGGGACCCTTGCAGCCACCCTCCAGCAGCAAAGACAGCAGAGGTCCCCTGACAGTTGGGGTTTTCATTGGGCCTGCACCCAGTGCCAGCCAGGGTGCTGCTCACGTCTGATGGAGAGAGTCCAGGACTTGCTGCAAGTGTAAAAACCTTAAATCAACATTTGCTGAACTGAAGACATGGTCAAGAGTACCAATGCCATGACTGGGTTCACATTAAGAGTCACACTGAGAACGGGAAGGGAAGATAATATACATTGTGGCATTTCCAATGTTGTTTAAAAGTGACTAGATGGGTAAGTGACTGTCTAGCAAGTGTATGGTACAAGAGGTATGCTTCAGGGTGGTTAAGGGAAAAACCATTTGCTTCTTTAGGGAGAACTCCACTAAAAAAACCTTAGTATTTCAAGCTTATATTTACCCCAAGGGTAAATAGTAAGCATGAATAGAAGTCTGTTGGTAAAAGATGCATTTGTTTTGACATTGCTCCTTCAGTGTATTAAGAAATAATTTAGTAGTCACTGGTTATAGTTGTTAAAAAAGAATAGCCCAGGAAGCTGCTGAGAGCTCACTGGATACATCTGAGTCCCAGCTATCCGATATATCAGCAGGATGGCAGTGGGTCTGATATGGAAGGGCCTTCAAGATCATCCTCAACAGTGGTTCTCCATCCTGGAAGACACAGTGGCCTTTTGAATTATAAATCTTTTCTACCATCCTCTTTACTAGTGCAAATAAAATTCACAGTTTCCCATTTGCACACATCACTTTTAAAACTTTAATAAATACCATAATTATAATAAAAAAGAGAATGAAAAAGAAAAGTAACTTACAATAAAAACAATGTGCACACCTAGACAAGATGCTCTGTGGTAATCTGAAGCTTGCTCCCACTTAGAATAAATGAGTATGGATGTAAATGAAGATAACACTCAAATGCATATCATTAATGCCTTCTTTTATATGAGCATTTTGAAATACTGGCTAAAAAATAATATGTGTATAAATACTTAGACTTACCATGAATGTGACAATGTAAAAGGAAGGTAGTGATACAGTTGTATTTTATTAGCAACTCAAACACCATTAGAGCTTTATATTTTTAAGCAAAGCAATTATATTAAAATTGATTAACACACTTTGTATGGTCACATGAAACAAAATTGGCTTCTACACTCAGATAATATATAGGTTCTCCCCTTACAGGTAGGGGACATTTGCAAGTGGGACTGTCTCACATGTGACGGAACACCAGGTGCCCCAGCTAGGCTTATTGGAGGTAACAGTTTCCACTTATCTAAAGTCTTTGTGGAAGTCATAGTCGCTTCTTTCTATGTTTCCGAATATTTCTGCACCCAAGTGCTGAGAGCTACTTTTCTATTTTTGTCTTCTAAACTAGGCACCTGAGAGGTTAAGGTCTTTGTTTGGTATCATACAAACTAGTTTGTGCCAGAATCAGGACTACTTAGTATGTCCACCAATGAATTAACTGCCCCTATAATCTAATTGTTTTCAGAGTCTGTGAAATCTGTGTAATGGCCTGAAAAATTGCACCCAACCTGTATCCTTACTGTCCCCCAAGCACATTGTCAATTTGCCACTTTGGTATCATTTTCACATTTTCCAAGATCAAAGTGTCTTCTTTGATCATCTTATTTCAAATGGTCTCTATTTTCTTCATACCCAAGCTGGAAGTGGTTAACTTTTACAGAATTCCCTGCTCAGCCCTGGTGCTGTCACTCGTGGACTCACTATTTCCAGAGTGTGATAACCGAGCAAACACACTGATGGCCAAGCCCAGGCCTCAGACTTTTTTGTGTTCTGCCCGCTTAGAGTCGGGTCTCAATTTTGATTGCGAAATTACTGCAATGTACATAATCCTCAACCGAAGGAATATTTATCATTGATGTGGACGCGTCTTGGTCATCCCTGGACGATGGGAAGCCCAGCTCCAAGCCACAGGGCTGTGCTGGGGGAACATCTGGGAAGAAACACCCGAGATGTCAGCCTGGCTTGCAGCAGTCAGGAAATGAAGTGGTTCGTTCCTAGCAACGGCCCATTTTGTATTTTGGAGGCAGAGATATAAACAATGGCAGGCTCTGTTAAAAGCAGCTGCAGTCACACATCTCCCAACAAGCTTCATATGTGCAAACTACAGGAAGGAGTCCTGGTGCCATATTGGGCTTCTCAGTCACACACAGGGAATGGAGCAATCACTGTCAGTAGTGTCATCTTTGAATACGATGCAGGACAACACGTTCATATCCCACTCGCCATGTGAGTGAAGGTGGAAGAGAAATGGGTTAGGGTCACTGACCCCAGCCAGTCATTTGTTAGGCTATTTATTAACCCTCTGCAAAATCTGAACTGACATTTCATCCTTAAATTAAAAAAACATTTTTAAGTTTAGAAAATAGCCCACAAATAAAATCATCACCAATTTTACATTATATCTAACTTCAGGTTTTATATCTTGCAAGTGTCTGCTGATTGGCTGTCAGGTTGTTTGGGTTATCCCTTTCTCATCTGAACATTTAATTGTGAAAGTGCAAAATGTGAAATCTAACATGATGTATTAGGCATATAAGTAATCACAGGAAAATGTAGTTAAGCCCATGTAGTCTTCAGAAATATGCATAAATATTTACAAATCACAGAGTTAAATCCAACTTTCTTTTGGTAAATGAAATATATCACAATTTTTTTTTGCAAATGAAAAACATCAAATTTTGGAAAGCAGTAGGACAGCAAAGCAAAAACATTCACAACCCCAGTAAAGCAATTTTGCATAAATTTCATAATTTCTTTTGCTCGAACACTCTTATAGAGCTACACATCTCAAATGCCTTTTTTTTACACTTGTACATAATTACAGTAAGAATTTTGATAATTAGCTATGTATATCCGTAGAGGTGATTTCAAGTCAATACTTCCTTAAATGTTAAAGATACTATTCATCATATTTCTGGCTTTCTGGGCCTATGATTTATAGTTCATGATACTAAACTTCCAAGAAATTTAATTTCTGATATATTTTTTAAACTCTTCCTAGAATTTGCTTCAGTATGCATTAATGAAAGCAAATCTTGTCTGTCTGTCAGCAGTATGGCCATGATAGACCTACAGAGTCTCTCTGGACTAGCCCAGTGATCACTGCTTTTATTATTATGCTTTGTGTGGTTTGGTTAAATAGCAAATTCTATTTGGAAGACATGCTTTCAATTTAGTAGAGACATGTTTAGAATAATTATACTTGACTATTGCATAGCTTTAGTAGTGTTTTACATTAACCGAACAATAATCTAAAACACTAGAGAAAATGATACAGAGGATGGATAAAGTTAAATTGGACAAGGGTGGGAAGAAGAAATGCATCAGGAGTATGGAGGTGAGCTCTACAAATAATAAAAAATGTTTTGTGTTGTTCTTATCTAGAAGACATGATTGTTAATTATGTTGTTTTCTATTGTTATCATGGACTTAACAGTAATTATCTCTGGGTCGGGCTCATCCCCACTTTCTAGTGTTAGCTGAAGGGATGTACATTTAGCATTCGGTGGCAGATCTGTGTAGTAATAACAACCCACCATGCTTGTCTGGTCGCACAGAGCTGCCTGTGAAGGGGAAACACACAGTGGTTTCTCTTGGTGAATGATTAAGAATCCTTTTCAAAGTCAGACACAAACTTAGACAATTTTGAGCAAATCAATTGTTTCCATGAAAATGGGCAAACACTATGTATTTTTTTTATAGCAACATGATTTTTTTTTTTTACCTGAAACAACCAATCATTTTAATCAATATCAGCAAACTGTGTGTATATTTAGATGAAGATTCACAGAACCAGGCAGGTGGGCTTTGAAGGGAGCACCTGTAGGGACCAGTGGTAGTGGGCTCCCACAGATCTAGCGAGGCGTGATCCACCTCAAGGCTATCAGGTCTTGGACCCCTGGGCCTAGGCTTACTTTCAAGAGTAACATGTGTGCAATCCAGAGAAAAGTAACGTACAAGAATATTATGTAAGTTGAAAAAGAAATAAAAAGAGGGTCCGCTTTCATTTATTTACCAATAACGTTAGCCAAAGCAAAGGAATTTAGTACTTCATACTCCTTTGACCTAACTTTTCAATATAGATTTTCAGAATAACTTTTGTGGGAAGAAAATGTATTGAGAAGGCTTTGTGACAACACTACTGTGTTCATGAACAAATTACCTGGGTTGATCTCTGTAATTATCTAATGCGTGGGACAGTACCAGGCTCAGAGCCCTGCACAGTGAGTGAGTGCTCCAGGCACATGATCTGTAACTGAAGGTCAAAGACACATTTCCCAGGCTTTGCTCCAGGTGAACCAACAATGTGAAAATACCCTTATTGTTGCATTCAGACCCCAAATTAGGCTAGAGGGGCGCTACATATCAATTTTCATTCCAACCTGCCTTTCGGCTTCATACCTAGCACAATTTTACGTCTGCCCCTTCTCTGACTGAGCTTCTCTCTCCCTGTTTACCCCGCAACATCGATTACCTGCCCAATTCTCCCACTCAAGTTCTACTTATCCTTTTAGACCTCTTAAATGTTGCGTTTATCGGGAAGGGTTCCTCTAAGCTCCCAAGTTCTCTTGTTCTCTTCAATATCATTATGTTCGACACATTCCAGAAGTATACAAACATTTCAGGGAAGAAGGAAGAAACAGATAAAGTTTTACCATGTATTCAAGATTTTTAACAGTATTTATAAATAACTTTTATTACTTTTTGTACTAATAATACATATTCTTAAAAATGAAAATAATAATAATTCTACTAATAATTTAGTATATATCCTTCCATTACATCTGCCTATGTGTGTGTGTATACACTTCTAAATATATAACATTTTTTGTGCAAATGAAATCACATGGTAAAACTGTTTTAAACTGTTTCTTTTTGGCTTATTGATATAGAATATATATAGCTCCACATTTTTAGTGAAATATTTTCAGTGGTCACACAGTGTTTTACTGTATAGGGTAGTAAAATTTATTTAACTAACACTGTTTTGGGACATTTCAGTTGTTTCCATCTTTTGCTATTATAAGTGTCTTATAACAGAAGTATATTTATACATTCCTTCAAAAATATTAGTTGCCTATTTTGTTCTGAACATGCTGTTAATGTCATGGTGTGATGTTTTATTTTCTTTGGAGAAATTAATTGTAATAACATGGGGCAATGTATATGACTACATTGAAGTATTGATTTCCCAATATCTTCTTTAAATGAAAACATATACTTATTTTAATACCTTTTGCTATGAGGAATATCATTTTACATTTATTTGGTATTCAATGGGGTTTTACATTTAAAAATGTGTTGAGGCATTTTATTTCAATTTTTCTTTTAAGGATTAGTGATTATTTTTCTTTGTACATTTGAAATATCAGGTGTTAATCTCATTTTTATTGATTTGGAAAGGTTTTTTTTTGTATGTTATACAGATAAACCATTTGTTTACCATTACACAGTGTTGCAAATATTTTCCTCAATTTATTTCTTTAAAAAATTGCTTACAAGCCCTGGCTGGTAGCACAGTGGATAAAGTGTTGGCCTGTGAACCCAAAGAAGCTGGTTCAATTCCCAGTCAGGGCACATAACCAGGTTGCAAGCCAGGTCTCCAGCCAGGTCCACAGCTGGAGTCAGGTGAAAGGCAACCATACATTGATATCTCTCTCCCTTCCTCTCTCTCTAAAAATAATAAATAAAATCATTTAAAAATTGCTTATATTGGGATTTTGTTGGTTTTTAAACAGATAAAGATGGACAATACTACCTTATATTTCATTTTTATAATATTTGCAAATGTTTATTTCCATATACAAACAATGCTAATCTGCTTTATTTCTTAGCAATAAATTTTCTCTTGATTACTTAGCATGGCTAAACTAGTAAGAATTGGATCTGTTTTTCTGGTAAAATTAGATAATTGATGCCAACCACTGTTTTCTGAGGAGGCTGGACCAATTTGTAATTGTAATTAAAGCCAAATATAACTAGTTAAGAAAAGTTAGATTTTTCTAATCATTTTCATTTAACTTGTATGATGAAACTTATGTCATGAAACAGGCCTTATAAACCAGTGATGGAAAAGACATGGATAAATTCTGTACTTGACATTGTTGTGCACAGAAATGAAATCTCAAATTAACTTTCTCCTAGGTGATGGAAGAGCCTGGTGCCCTGGTCATTCAGGGTCTTAGGAAGCAAGTTTTCATGCAGAAGAAGGTAAAGTTGGCTTAGCTCCCCTGAGTGTGAGAGACAGAAAACTAAATTAACATTATCTGGAACTTTAGCAATATGTGTGTGTATGCGTGTGTGTGTGTGTGTGTGTGTGTGTGTGGTGTAGTGTGAGTGTTGACAGTGGACAGGGGCTAGTCTCCAGTTAATTGCAAAATAATAGCTCATATTACTTGTCTCTCCTTCCCTTTCCTTTTGCTCTTTCTACATTACATTGCAGTGAGTATAGGGGCAGCTTGGGTGGTAATTAGGTGGTCTGTGTCCACATTAATAGCTGCTGCAGGGGAACTGAGCTATCAAGTATCACTTGTTTAGATCTCCCCAGTGTGGGATTTGATGCTAAGCTGTCTAATGGACAAGTAATAAACTCTCTTGGGAAGAATCCTTTTTCTTGCCATTACTACAGCTTGAGGAGTGGTTTTTATTTTGTCCTCCAAAAATGACTCTTATTCAGATGACTTCTGTATCCAAAGCCACAGCTCACTGGGCTAGGTTTTGTTGTGGTTGTTGTTTTTCAGAAAAAGAATGACAATTTTTCTTCAAAGCACTTGATTTCCTCCTGCCCCAAAGCCAGTGACCTGTCAAAGGCAGTTAGTCTTGTCACTCTCATCCTGTCTTAGTCTCAGATGGTTGGAGTGGCACAACACTTGGTTTCTTTGCATTTACTGGCCTGAATGTCTTAGCAATACATGTGTTTAAAAAAAAGACTTGTTAGGCAATTAAATTCCCTTAAGGATTTTGCCTGTATTTATGGGTCTGAGAAAAAATATGGGTAGAACTTGTTTAAATAATCCATTTAAAAATGGATTGGATAATTATACAAGAAAATTCTCCTGGAGGCTTATTTTATATAAGTTGTGAATGGCTATGTTTTGCCCTATGTACCATTATAAACTGGGCAAAGGTTTTTTGGAATTACTCAAGCTTGGTGGCAGGAGCCAGTCCAGATATTCATGTGGTTTATAATTCAGTTCTTACACCAAGGTTAGAGTGATATTACTTCACCTGTTTTCTTTTCGCCTCCAGGATTTTTACAAGAACGCTTGGCTTCTTAATCACCAAAAATATTGATGTTAGGGAGAGTTCAGTGTGAGACATGTTAAAAAAAGGGAGGAGGTTCTCTCCTTGTGCTTCTTAACCTGATCATGTGGATTTCTGCCTATTTGTGGGGCCTCTTTGAGATGGTAGTATCTACACCCCTTAACCTTATCAGTGGTTTTACTTTCTGTGACTTGCTACCCTTGGTCTAACATGGTCTGAAAATATTAAGTGGAAAATTCCAGAAATAAACAATTTATAAGTTTTAAATTGTGTGCCATTCTTAGTAGCATGATAAAATCTCCCACTATCCCCTTTCATCCTGCCTGGGATGTGAATTATCCTTTGTCCAGGGGGTCCATGCTGTAGACACTCCTACATTGTCCGTTAATCACTTAGTTATCTTGCCTTTCAGAGTGACTGTCATAGTGCTGCAGTTCTTGTGGTCAAGTCACCCTTATTATACTTAATAATGGCTCCAAAGTGCAAGATTAGTGATGCTGGCAATTTGGATATGCCAAAGAGAAAACACATAGTGCTCCCTTGAAGTGAAAAGGTTAAAGCTCTTGACTTCAGGAAAGTAAAAAAATCATCTGCTAAGGTTGCTAAGATCTGTAGTAAGAACAAATCCTCTATCCAGGAAATTGCCTAATTTGTAAATTAAACTTTATCATAAGTATGCACATATAGAAAAGACACAGTATATATAATGTTCGGTACTATCCACGGTTTTAGGCATTCGCTGGAGGTCTTCAACCATATTTAAGGGGGACTGCTGTATTGAAATACAAAATAAGAGACTGGCATTTTCCCTCATAATTATAGCACAAAATTTTTATTGAGTTTTTACTTTTGATATGTATTACAGAAGTCAGTTTGTTGTTATTGCTGTTTTGATTGTAATAGGCTTACTTGACTAGGCTTACTTACTCTCAGGCTAAGGGTGGGAATCAGATCCTACATGAAAAGCTCTGAGTACTGCTAGCAGACATGAGGCTGTGGTGCCCACCCATCCTCACATCTGCTCATGCTCATATGTGGGGTGCCACCCATCCATGCCTGATCATGCTCCTATGTCTTTGATTCCTTAAGAAGCGTCATGGGTCAAGAAAGATTTCAGAAACAGTCTGAATAGTGACCTTCAAGCAAGGGAGTCACCTAATATGATATTTCAACCTAAAAGCATGAAGTATCATGTTTTAAAAGATGCATTTTAGAAAGTTACAGATGCCCTTTTACTGAATTTTTAGTGCTCCCATAATAAAGAAGATAAAAATCAACATTTTTTTTTGTTTGTTTGCAGAGCGAGAATATAGGTTAATCAGATCTATTAATGAGAATGGAAACCCTCAATATTTTTGCAAATGCTAGTGGGAAAGCATCAGAGATACTTCTTTCAGTTTTTTGCATTCTTCCTTCTTCTTTTACTTATCATTTAGGTATCTCATAACATCTAACATACAATGCCTGAACATTTTAATCTGTTGAGTCTCATTAAACAAAAATAGTTTAATACAAGTGCTATAGGCAATGTTTGTGGGGAGGTCAGGAAATATTTTTTCTTTAAGAATGATTTCATGAATAAATTAGTTATTTTAACGTTAAATTGATAAATGCTTCTGCTAACAATGGGATAACTATTAACCTTCATGTGAAACCATTCTTAGCTGAGGTGGAACTACCTGCAGTAGTATTTTATGATGATGAAGTAAGCTCCTCAGTGATATTGGGCAGAGGCATAAATATCTCTACATGATTATAACCTCAGGAAAATTCTAGAATATATGTAGTGCAGTCACAGTAAATCATAAGAAAACAATTCCCTTAGAAAGGGAGAATGCAAACATTAATAATTATCCAACATTTTCATGAGGAACAGAATCAAAAGTGTTCTAAAAAGGAGTAAAGGGAGGAAGCCGAGTGGTGATATAATGCAAAGCAAAACAAGGGTAGCCAGATGCAGGATGCATTCACATTAGAAGTTTTGTGAAACAGAGTAAACAAAGAGTTAGCTGTGGAAGTAGGAAATGAGGAGGAAAAAGGAAGCCACAGAGAAATAACCACACCCATCAAAGAGCACTGTTCAATCAATTTCAGGACATTTGTAAAATAACTTGACAGCTGTAGTAAATTCCAAGTGAATGAAAAATAATTCAAGCAACTGAAGAACAGGAGAGCAGATACCTTGTTGATGTAGAGCTTAACATGTAAAAAGAGCACTAATACCCTTGTTATGATAATTTGCTTTTTTAAGAAATGAGGACTAGAAAAACTAGAAATACAAATTGGTAAAAACTGTATGTACAATACTATTTATTTACATAAAAGAAATTATATTCTTATTACAGTTAATATCCATATAATTTAATAAAATAATAAAATATATTAAAGCTCTTGGTTAATAAGCATTAATGTGTATTCAGATTGTTCACAGACTTACTTAGTGCTGTTGATCCTACCAGTAGTAGAAGAGAACTTGTTACCAGATCCTATGGAAGAGTTGATTTGGTAACCACAATAAACTTAATTTTTCTGATATCTTGAAAGAAATAAAACAGTAGCAAGAAAGAAAAGCTATAAGAAAAATAAAAGTGTAGTTTGATCTTAGAAAGAACACAGTTTCCTATAATAAAAATATTAAAAGACTCTATAAATAAAATATTTGTCCTTAGATATGGAGAAATATTCTGTTTTACTTCACAGCTTTTTAGTCCCATGTGACCACGTTTCTTAATATAAATTGACAAAAATTAATAACTAGCAGGGGTCAAAACACATGAGGCTGCAGAAATATATTTGTTTGGATGAAAATATAACCAAGAGAAAATTATAAACATAAAGAGATTACTATATATTTTAATTTTACAACACTTTTGGAGAGAAAATAAAAATTTTTCATTGAATTATGAAATGAAGAAACAAACAGCATTGATAGCATTTAACTTAATAAAAGTATATCCCAATTTAGGCAAAATGTCAAAACATAAAAATTAGAAAGGAATCATTGTTTTACAGAAAGATTTTTCTCTTAATAAAGTTTCATCAAAAAACTTCTTAAGGTAGCCAGAGTTTAAGTATTTAAAATGGCATTCAATTTTTAAAAATTGACTTATAATTATCAATAAAATATAGTTTATAGCTTAAATTAAGAAATTAAAAGATTGAGCTCAAAACACTGAGATTATGTGCTGAGCCAGGAACTATCTCATATCCCATTATTTTATTAAATTATCTTAATACACTTAAGGTCTATGTATTATTGACATATTATATAGGTGAGAAACTGCAAATCAGCAAACTTAACTAACAACTTAAGTCCACCAAAGCCAGTAGATGGTAAGTTTGTGACTTAAATATGAGCCTTGTTTTGTTGACTCTTGTAGACTATTCATTAGACTATACTCTATTGTCTATAACTAAAGAATAGGTTTACAAATGAGTCAATAATATCTCATGTAAGGAAAATTAACTTCGTGTTCTCTCTTTAATGTATATTTCTTGAAAGCTCCACCCACGTTTCTCACTCCATTATACTCATATCCCCTCTTTATGCTCCGGCTTTCTGCACTTGCCCCTGTGTTTCTAATACACAGTTCCTTTAAGCATCATTTTGGTGAAGTGTTCCTTGAATACCCTTCCCTTCAGTTTAGGGTGAACACTCCTCCTACATACCTCTATGGCAGCAATTTTCGAACAGTGTGCCACAAGAATTTTCTAATGCAATATCTTGACTATTTAGCCAGGGATACAGACCTCTTTGGGTATAAAAAAGAAAGAAAGAAAGAAAGAAAGAAAGAAAGAAAGAAAGAAAGAAAGAAAGAAAGAAAGAAAGAAAGAAAGAAAGAGAGAAAGACAACAGCTAACACAACAATAGCATTCAGTGTGAATGTTAAATATATTTTTTGGTGTATTGCAGAATCTTAGTAATTAGTGCCATAAGATGAAAAAGGTTGGGCATCACTGCTCTATGGTACAGAACAGTTTCCTGTCACTGCATCATATTGTATAGAGGTTGTGTGCTTGCCTGCCTGTATCTCTTTTGGAAATTTAAGCTTCAAGAGATAGTTATACTAACCATCTTCTCCTGATACCTATCATATAGTAGGTGCTCTATATAAATTTGCTCATCCAGTGAATAAATTGCACAGTGTTATAGAAACAGTTTCTGAAAATAAATTTTATTAAATTTATTGGAATGACATTGGTTAATAACCTTATGAGTTTCAAGTGCACAATTCTATAATACATCACCTGAATATGGCATTGAATATTCACCACCCAAAGTCAAGTCCTCCTTTACCCTTTTCTAACTACCCCCTCTCCCACTGGTAACCATCATACTGTGGCCTGTGTTCATGTGTTTTTATTTGTTTGTTTTTTCATTTGTTACTCTCAGTTTTACATTTCATATCCAGGTGAAGGGTGGATCTTGACTTTTTCCATCTGACTTATTTTGCTTAGATATGTTAGAGAAAACATGTTTTTCATAAAATCAGTGGCTATCAGGCATGCACATACTTTATTGTCTAATTCTTTCTTAAGCCTCCTGCAAGATTTTCTTACTGCCCCTACCCTCTACCTTCAGAACTGACCCCAGGCTAGACCAGAACATGTATTTGTTTGTCAAAGGATGGAATGAAATCTAGTTCTCTGAATACTTTCACATACTGATGGATTATGCACGCCTCTCTGAAACCTCATCTTTCTCCACCACTTTGCTGTGTATTTACTTTCAATTTTTATTCTTTTTTCAACTTATTTGTGAAAGAGGAGAAGATAGAGTGGGGATTTCTGTTTCTTCTGCATTGTTTCCAGAAGAATTTCACTTGCCTTCCCACTTTCCAATGTATTTTCATAAAAATGACATATTATACATATCACTATATATTAGTAATTTTATAATTGATAATTATGAGTTGACTGCTAAGTCAGGAGGTAGAGGTTTTAAAAACTTTGTGAGGTTAGTAGAGGTTTCAGCCACTTGCCCTATTACTTACATCTTTGTGCCACTTTATAATAATAAACTGCCTTAGCCTGAGTGAGGGTCCTAGACTCATGTTTAGATTTGTAAGGTAATAAGTTCAAGGAAATCTTAGCTGAGGTCTTTATACTCAAACCACTCAGCTTCAATGTTTATACTTTCTACTAAACATGTCTAATATTATACGTTTTATACTTCTACATTTTTACAGTGCTTTAATGACAAAGAATGCCATATCTATCCATTGTGGCCCTTATTTCCATGAATGTACAATAAGTAGGCTTTTTATGACATTTTTGTGTATTTAATTCATTTTGGCACATCAAAATTCATCCCTTTTAATTGAACATGTCAATATTTGGAGACAGTGGGTCAAATAGTGATTCTCATTCTAGTTTTTTTTTTTTTTTTTTTGATAAAAAATTTCCAATAAGAATAAAGAGATGTCAACTTCAGTTTATAAACCAGGTAGATATTCATTGCTAGAGGCCTGTAATGTTTTAAAGTATTATAGATAAAATATTAGAAAGATAATTTTACATGTAACATTTACTTTAAATTTATAGTTCTTTGCATTGACATTGGCTTTCTTGCTCTTTATCATCTTCATATGTAAGTGGAGACTACCTCAATATAACCTGTTTTTTATGAACAAAAGAACTCAGCCAATCTATAAGAATATAGTACCTTTCCTTTGCATGAACAATCTAGGGAGTACATGAAGTAAATCTCATCTGGGCTTATTGTCATAAATGAGATCCTATTAAAGTAGCCTTCAGTTGATGTTAAGAGTTTTCCAGGAAATTGCCTCCCAGCTTCTCAGATTAGAACAGTTCTGCACAGGTGACCATTGCTGCTACTAATGCTCAAGCATGGCGGTGGGGTGGAGCGAGGTAGGAGAGATGGCCTTTCTTTATAGTACTCTAAATTCATTAGGTCAGATGTCCACTTCTAATCTGGCTCACCGATCTTCTTCTGGACCCAGTATTCTCAAAGATAACCATTGTAAATTATCATCAACTTAGATTCAATGACAAGAATAACAACCTGAAGGCACTGGTGAGTGAGTTTTGGAGGGGATCAACCGTAGGAAAAAGGGAAAAGCATGCAGTGAGTTGCCTACTTCATATAGCTTTTACCTTGAAGGCAGACCAAAGGATAGTGCTGGACGTGATGGCTGAAACTTCAACACGTGCACTAACTTAA
This sequence comes from Noctilio leporinus, assembly GCA_004026585.1. Lineage (NCBI taxonomy): Eukaryota > Metazoa > Chordata > Mammalia > Chiroptera > Noctilionidae > Noctilio > Noctilio leporinus. The sequence continues at coordinate 183,110 of PVIW01000170.1, read as the reverse complement.
AAGCTTCTGCATTAAAAGAAAACAATAGAGTAAAAAGGCAACTTATAGGATGGGAGAAAATATTTGCAAATCATGTATTTGATAAGGTGCTGGTTTCCAAAATAATATAAGGAAGTCTTATAATTCAATAATAAGAAAAAATAATAATGTGACTAAAAAATGCACTAAGGGAATTTCTCCAGAGAAGACAAATGTCCAACAGGTATAGGGAAAGATATTCAACATGATTAATCATCAGGGGAATGTGTATCAACACTACAAGGAGATACCACCTCACATTGATTAGATGACTGTTATCAAAAAAAGAAAAGTGCTGCTATAAATGTGGAGATTGACCCTTGCATGCTGTTAGTGGGAATGCAAAATAATGAAACTACTAGAAAGAACAAAATTGTAGATTAAAAAAAATAGAATTACCATATGATTCAGCAATCCCACTTCTGGGTTTATATCCAAAAGAATTGAAATCAGGATCTTGAAGAGATATTAGTACTCTTCTGTTTATTGCAGAAACTTTCACAATAGTCAATATAATGACCTAAAGTACACCAACAAATGAATGGACAAAGAAAAGGTGCTACAGAAACACAATAGAATACTATAAAGCCTTAGAAAGTTGGAACGCCTGCTCTATGTGATATCATAGATGAATCTTGAGAATATTATGCTAAATTTAATGTCAGTAACGAAAGGAAAAAATACTGCATGATCCATTTATATGAATTATCTAAAGTAATCAAACTTATAGAAGCACAGAGCAGAGTTGTGGTTACTAGTGGTTGGGGGGAGAGAGGAAATAATGGGGAGTCAAGTTTAATTTATGCAAGATAAATAGGGTCTTAGAGATTTGCTTAAGACAATACTGTAGTGTACACTTAACAATTTAAGAGGCATACATCCTGTTGTTTTTAACACACTCACACACACAAACACACACAAATTTGGATAGAAAACCAACAGTCTTTCCTGCTTTAAGAATCAGAGGACAGGCCCTGGTTGGTGGGTAAGGTGCCAGCCTGTGAACCCAAAGGTCACTGGTTCGATTCCCAGCCAGGGCACATAATCGGGTTGCAAGCCAGGTCTCCAGCCAGGTTCGTGGCTGAAGGCAGGTGAAAGGCAACCATACATTGATGTTTCTCTGTCTCTCTGCCTTTCTCCCTCCCCCCTCTCTGAAAGTAATAAATAAAATCTTTAAAAAGAAAAAAAAAGAATCAGAGGATAAATTTCATGGCAACTATGACTACTGAAAAGTGAATTAGTGGGGAAGATGCCCTCAAAAGAGGTGACAGAGAGAAAACATCTTATTCTGGGTATATATTCTTCCCAAATCTGTTACTGATCCCTGAGCTATGCATGCATAAGGTAGGTTCATGACTTGTCAACTAAGGATAAAAGAGCTGAACTGGGTTTTGGGGTGTCACTTGCAGTTTGGGTTCAACCAAGTTAATTGCTTACCAAAACAAACAAAAATAAATAAACATCCTCTTTAGAAGATTATAATAGAATGTAGATTCTCTCCAATAGAAACTTAACAATGCTCAGAATTTTAAAAAAATTGATATACAAAAAACTAGGAAAATGTGACTCATTCTTAAGAGAAAAGATAATCAATGTTGAGGTGATTCCAACATTAAAATTCGTTTGGCAAGAATTTCAAACAGCTATTTTAACATGCTTATAATTAGAGAAAAGATAGGAATTTTCAGTGGGTAAATAGGAAATATTACAAAGAATCATATGGAAGTTGTAGAACTGAAGAAAAAAATCAGCAACTGAACCTAACAGCAAACTGAAGATGACAGAGGAAAGATTTAATGAATTATTAAGTAGGCCAATAGAAATTATCTACTGTGAACACTAGAGAGAATAAAATGGAGCAAATAGAGTCTCAGAAACTTGTGCAATATTATCAAAAGGTCCAGTATATGTGTAATAGAAGTTAAAAAAGAATAAAGAGAAAGAATGGAGGCAAAAAATGAATGACTGAAAAGTTTCCCAAGTTTACACATTTAAGAAGCTCAATATAATGCACAAAGGATAAATAAAAAACCATGCCTGGCCAAATCATACACTGCTTAAAAATAAAGATAAGTAGAAAACATAGAACTATCCAGGGCAAAATGACACACTTCACACAGGAGTATAATGATTGAATTATCAGAAACTATGGAGGATGATTCATAAGACAGTGGAGAAGCATCTTGAAATTGTTGAAACAAAAACAGCCTCAGAATGCCATATCCAATGAAAATATTTTCTATAAGTGAAAGCAAAATAAAGATGTTTTTAGATGGCAAAATTAACTAAGATTAATTCCCCCCCTCCCCCCAGCAGACATGCGTTAAATGAAATGCTTATACTTACTTGCAAGTAAGGTGATGCTGTACTTCTATTGATACTTCACCAAAAGTTAATGGTAGTGGAAGGAAAATAAAACAGAAAATAATTTACACTAGACTTATTCTAGGGCAAATGTTGACTAAGTGTGCCCGGTGAGCCAAATCCTGATAGGACAGTCACTTATTTTCACATCAGAGGCCTCCTGGAGTCTGGAGTATTTGAGCTGGAACAACACTACACTGGTTTATCAACCTTCATTGAAGATGAGGCTGCTTCAACTTCAGCCTAGTCCTTTCTCAGTTTCTCCTCTTTAGAGATTCAGAAGTTCTTAAAGTCAAGGCTCACTGAGCGTCCACTTGTTATAGGTACAAAAAGGTACACTTACACTCACAAAGTCATACCTGTTTATCTTTACAGAAGCATACTCATTTAAATAAATTTGTTCACATATATAGTTGCATAAGTTATTTAGCTACACCTACAATGTAAACCATGAGGTGGTTCTCAAGTAGGCTCAATCACATTAGCTACTTGGCAAGGATGTTGGGCCTCTGCTATTTTTCCATTTATACCTAGGGCTGCAATCTGTGTTGCTCTGATTATATTTGTAATTTTACAATGTGGAACATGGTGGCTGTTTTCACTGCGCAGCTGCCCATGCTGCCACATACAAGGATTGTGGTCATTATTCTATGTCTCTCCATTGTCAAATACCTGGTATGAATACATGGGTCTTTTACAGTTACATGGTATATCTCAGCCCCAGAATACCATGTATATCTTTATGTAGAAGGAAATACTGTTTTCACACATTCATTGAATTCCTTTATCATGAGGGAGGTTCCTCACCTTCTTAAATCTACTCCAACTTAGCAGAACCACCTTTACCCATTCATCTTTGTGTCCTTAGAAAATAGCAAAAGTACGTTAATTAGAAACACTTAATATTTTCCCTTTGGTTTTCAGGGAATATGTAATTGCATTAAACATATTTCTCAGTTCATGGCATCCTCTCATGTTATTTTATTTTTCCACAGGCCAGCCATTTGTATACGAACAATATCTTTGGATATACAGTGTATGTGTATATTTATAGAATATACATTGTTTTTGTAAGTATGAGATGTTTTTTATCCTCACCTGAAAACATTTTCTCATTGTTTTTAAAGAGAGAGGAAAGAAGAGAAACATCAGTGAGAGAGAGAGACATTGATGGGTCACCCTCTTGCACACACCCTGACCGGTGATTGAACCTGTAACCTGAGCATGTGCCCTTTTGGTTCATGGGCTGACACTCCAACCAAATGAGCCATATGAGCAAACTGCTCAACACAACATTTTTAATGACCTATCCAGAGATAATGTATACATTTAGTAACATTGTTTCTAATTGATGCATAAATTATAGGGCATGTATGTATTTAGCATATTTATATTTAATTTCCTTAGTTATAAATACTTAAGATGCCCCTGAAAAACACCTGATAAGTATTTTCATTCAATTCTTTTAGGTGTAAAACCCATAGTAGAATACTTGGGTCATGAAATCAATAGAAATTGATCTCAGGTAAAGTCTCACCAGAAAGCAGTTCATGAAATTTCTTGTTTCCAAAATTTTTAATTTTATAATCTGTTGACATAAAGCAGTATCTTATTATTTTGATTTATTTTTCTCTGATATGGTGAGGCTAAGAATCCCTATATATTGAATGCTTATGTTTTACTTTCTGTGAATTGCCAACTGATACCATTTATTTATTTTTCTTTTGCATTTCTTGCTTTTTTTTTCTTTTGGAATCCATTGTATAATCAAACACATTAATCCTTTTTAAGTTTTAGATTTTTGCAAATATTTTCCACTAATCTGTAGATTAGGTGCATTATGTTGAATTGAAAAATTTATTTATAATCCAGAATTCACGCTTCTAAAGCACGAGACTTCGAGACCACGCACAGTTGCCTCACCTATGTCACTATGGGGCCCATAACCTCTACACTTTCAACCAGTTCTAAAATTCCACAAATAAATGAGCTTGTTGATGCATATTCTGTTCTATACTAGTCATCTGTTTCTCAGCTCCTGTACTGATATCTTATTGTTTTTATTATGTCTTTCTAGTGCATCCTAATATGTCATAGGCTAAATCCCTACCCTCCTCTGTTTGCCCTTCTTGCTCAAATTCAGTCAGACCTTTTTGGATGGTTATTCTTACATAATTATTAGTTTAGGTATGTTAGAGTCTTCAAAATATTTATTTCATATTTTGATTGGGATTGTAAAGAATTTATAGATTAATTTGGAGACAGATTAATTAACTACTGTTCTTGGTTTAAGTTATAGCATTCATGGACACAGTATCTTTTCTTCATTTACTGGAGTCTGTATAGCCTGTAAGACTTCTCCATGTCATATTTGCACAGTTTTTAGTCATTCATATACCCTTTCTGTTTGTTTGTTTTTGTTACTATCATGAATGTTGTCTGCTGTAGCTTGCAGCCTGTCAACTTGGAACTATCTTTCCAAGACTCCTTTCCCTGTATGTTTCTAAGTTGTATAGTGTTGGTTAAAAGAGGAATTTTTGTGAGATTTAGAAGACTGAAGCTAAGAGCAGCCACTACTCTGAAAGTTTTGTGGTTGGATGAAGTGACAGATGCAGCAGTGTTGTTGAGCTCCAACTTATTTTTAGTCTTGTCCAGTTCTTTCCAGCCACTGATGCTGTTGACCAACAGCAATCACACTGCCAGATATTTGGCACTAAATCTACTGAAGTGGTAGCCACACAACAGCCTAACTTCTCATAGACCTCAAGAGCCTTCCATAAATCTGACTTAGATGGTGGAACATTTGAGGCTTTTCAGAGTGATGGAATGTGTTGTGAGAGAAAGCAGAGGAAAAGGTGGCTTCAAGGCTTAGCCCTCCAGAGCAACAGGAAAACATAGTTGTCAATGTCATAGTGAAGAAGCCTACAAGAAGAGAAAGTCTGAGTGGGGAGTAAGGCAGAGATTTTGGTTTTGGAAGTGCTATATTTGAGATTCCAAGCAGGCATCCAAAGGAAACTAATGAGTTGGCAGTTTAGATACACAACTTGAGAACTAGGAGAGTAGTCTTGGCTAACAATGTAAATTTGGGAGCTATTAGCTTACAGGTGATATTTATAGACTTGGATCAAAATGACATTATCAAGAGAATGAGTGTAGAGAAGAGAAAATGTTTAACACTATGTAGTACCAGGATGTTAAAAAGTCCAGATAATGAAGAGGATCCTATACAAGCAATCAAGGACAGGAAAATGAAACAAAAGGAAAGTTAGAACTTTGCAGTGTTCGAGAAAGAAATGGTTCCATTATATCAAGTGTTCCTGATAGGCTAAGTGAACTTTGATTAATTAGTTTATCGCACTATAAAGACTTTTCTGTAACACTATTATGTATGTACATATTTTTACATACTTTTCTTTTCACCCTTCTTTGGCTAAGTCAAATTTTTCTTACACTGATTTGAAAAATACACATTTTTAAATTTTTTGGTTATGGCAATAACTTAAGAACACCTTTATATTTTTGATAACCTCTATTAAGATATATTTCAAATAAAACAAAGTGGACCCAGTTTAATATACATTGTAATGAGTTTCTACAACTTTAAACAATTGTATGATCATCACCACAATCAAATCATCTTCCCAAATCATCTTTCCAAAACTTTGGCTCCTTCCTATTCAGTTCTGCCACTGCCCCTGTCTAATGTTCCTCCAACCTTAACATACAGCCCCTTTATTCTGGATAGTCACTCATTAGCTTTCTGTTACCTTATACTAGATTGATTTGGTGGTGAGAGGTTACTATAAATAATGTAATTGAGTATGTAGCTTTTTGTGTTAGGCCTTTTCTTTTTGATGCAGCATAGTTTTTGAGATTTATCTATGTTGTCATGCATCTGAGAAGTTTTGTTTCTTTTTATTGCATTCAATTGTAACAATATAACATAATTTGTTTATACATTCACCTATTGATGGAAATTTGGGTTGCTTCTAGTTTTTGACATTTATGAACAAACGTGCTATAAATATTTGCCTACAAACCTTTGTGTCTCTTTATATTTTTATTTATCTTGGATAAGTACTTAGTGAAAGTATAGTCATATGATAAGTTTTCCAAAACAGTTGTACACTTTAAAAAAATCTCCACCAGCAATGCTTAAGCATCTCATTTACTCCATATACTTTATCCATTGTCTATCCAGTTATCATATAAAGAGTTCTTTATATATTTTGAATATACATTGTCTGTAAGTAGGGTTGACAGATAAAATATGGGACATCCAGTTAAATTTCACTTTCTGATAAACACTTATAATATGTATGCCCCAAATGTTATGTGGGAAAAGTTTATAGTAACAAAATCATTCACTGTTTATCAAAAATTCAAGTTTAAGTAGGTATCTTTTATTCTTATTTGTTAAATCTAGCAACTGTATTTGAATGATGTGTGTATTGCAAATAATTTTCCATATATGGTAGCTTGTATTGAACTTTCTTGTATTTGGCTGAATAAACGGCCACAGTAACCCTAATCCCTGACACCTGTAAATGCCTTACTTGGCAGAAGGGCCTTTGCAGATGTGATTAAGTTAAGGATTTTGAAATGGAGAGATTATCCTTATAGACCTAATATCATCACAAGTGCCCTTATAAAGGGAATAAAGAAGACAAGCCAAGGAGGTCAAAGTCCAGGGCAATTGTGATCACAAGTTATTTTCATTCTTCACTGCCAGAGATGGATCTTAGGATAGAAGAAGTGTAAAAACTGCTTTAATTTACTATTAATTGACTTTGATAAGGCAAGTCCACTAATATTATGTGTTTGAGTGGTATGCCTTCAGATAATCTATTAGTCACTTTGTAAATAACCATTTATTTAATACCCATTTGATTGATGCTCACTCACATGGATAATTTGGTTAGTTCATCTTTTATGGTCTTCTAAGCCTTTTCATGTACATTTTTAAGTCACTATAATTCTTAAATTAACTAATTCTACCAATACCCAAACTTCATACATGGTTTTATGTAGCCAAAATTTTGGTAAGGCTTATACTTCATCAAAGGGTAGACAATTTCTTTAGGTCATTAGGAATTAAGCCCCAAAATAAGCATTTGGAGTTATGAAATATTTGTAAAGTAAGCTAAATTTCAGAATGCCTAACATCTTTTCATTGGTCATTGGTTCTTACTTTATGGAGAAATAGATTTTCTCCTTCAGTGACTGGCTTATTTCACTAAGCATAATACTCTCCAGTTCCATCCATGTTGTTGCAAAGGGTACAAGTTCCTTCTTTCTTTCTGCTATATAGAATTCCATTTTGTAAATGTACCAAAGGTTTTTGATCCAATCATCCACTGATGGGCACTTAGGCTGTTTCCAGCACTTGGCTATTGTAAATAGTGCCGCTATGAACATAGGTGACAATAATGAGCAAAACTAACAACAAGCAAAACAGAACCAAATATATGAATACAATGAATAGGCCTTCAGTGGTCAGGGGAAAAGGGGATGGGGGAAGGGGGGAGGCAGAGGCAAGAAAGGGGAGCAACTTAGACAAGAACCTAGTATAAAGGAACCATAGACATGGACAACAGGTGGGATTGACTTTGGGGGGAATGGGTGGGTGGGGAGGGGGACAGAGGGGAGCAAAAAGGGGATGGATGTAATACAACAACAATAAAATTAAAAAAAAAGAGAAATAGATTTTCTTTTATAAATTGAGGCAAAATAATATAAAATTAAAATTGAATAGTTGATGACATGTTATTCGAATAAGGATGAGAATACTTTGGGGACTCTCACAAAAGAAAAAAGATTGGTGAAGTTTTAAATTCAGTTTTGAAAGCTGCAAATAAGTCTTAATAAGATAAAATAAGAACTCAATTTTAAAATTAGCCACTACTTACTCAAAAGAACTATACAAATATTGACAGTAAAACAATGCTAGGTAATTCCCTGATGAATTTTTATTTATTTTATATTCATATTCCCAAATAAGATGCAGGAGATCATTTATCACTTTATAAATCTCTCCCTTCTACCCAGGGAGAATTTCTCTATAGAACACATTGGGTGGACTCTTGGCCATATACATATGTGATATTTTTCTTATTTCATGGGACTTAGTGTTATTAGCCTCTAGCTTTTCAGTTTTGAACAGATTTTAGAACAAATCACTAGACACATAGAGACACAGGTTATTTTGGGCTAATTTTGGGTAAATGAATATCCTAGGAGATTCTGATGTTGTGCCAAACATCTAAGTTAGTTGTAGTCATGTTTTTCATGAAACTTTGAGATTTGCCAAGAGATCCTTTAAAAAAAGATTGTTACTTATTACTATATTCAAAGGACTTGTCCACAGAGAATTTGATAGAGGGCAGTCAAGTCATTTGCACTGTATAAATTATAGCATTAGGTGTCTTAATATGGATTGACTTATTCTCAAGACCTAAAAACTAAACACAGCAGAGAGCTTAATCCCATGACAAATGAAAGCTCTGTGCAAAGATCACAGGCAGCATATAGCAGATGGAATTTCTGAAAACCACACTGTCCACTAATATATACCTAATAAATTGTCATCTAAAGGCATAATTTGAAAAAAATTAAATATTGCTATTTCAAGATAACAGGAATAAAAGAAAATGTAATGTGTACATTAGAAGTAAAAAAGGTGAATGTATTCAATTTAGCTTTTAATGCAAAGAAATGATGAAACCAGATTTAAGTTAATGCATTTGGCTATTCCTCATGAAATTCTTGTTTAAAGATACTTTTGTATTATATAAGATAACTCATTCAATGCTGCATTTAAGATAAAACCAAATTGCTGAGGAGTAAATGTGGAGAAGCACATTTTTCTTCCCTCCCAAACAAGTCTTTCATTATTATAAGTAATAATATATTTTAATGAATAATAATTTGTATTATGCAAGTAGAATAAGTAAGATTTACATTTTTAGTGGTAATTTAAATAAGCTATGTTGGTCAAATTTTAGAGCTAGCATTGTGACTGATTATTAAAAAAAATTTATGTCAAATCAGTTATCCAGCTGAACTGGTACATTAGTCCACAGTCTATTTGACTGCTGCAGAGTGTCAAGAGAATCTTCTTATTTTTCTCTTGGCCCTACCCTCAGGTGAGCCCCAGGTGTGGAAGTATATAATAATGTAGTTATGTGATTCACAACAGAAAATTCTTCTCTAGATAAAAGAAACTAAGAAAATAGTCCCTTGTTCTGATTCTATAATTAGAACAAAAAAAAAGAACTAGAATAGCCAAAACAGTTTGCAAAAAGAAGGAAAAAATGAGATAATTCAGAATTCTTAATTTTAAAATGTAATGTTAAGCAAGGCAGTGTGGTATTTATGGAAGGTATACATATCACTCAATGGGGCAAAATAAGTGTTCAGAAATAATTACATAAATATTTTTACTATATGTAAATTAAAACTAAATGATAAAACTAAAAGTTATAAAATGGTTGTAGCATCAATTTTATATGGTGCAATCAAATATATTAAATGTTAATTTAGCCAAATATTGTGGTATTGCAATATTGAAAGAATGAGGGGAGGAAAAATGTCTGTTGGCAGGTGGTGAAGATAAAGAGTTAAATCTTCATCTACTATTGTAGGTAGTTAGAGATAATTTTTCATATTAAAACATTAAAAATCATTTTAAAACATGTTATTTAGCACTATGGTTATATACAAGAGAAGAAATGGTTAAGAGTTAAAAGTGAAATTCTGAGGTAGAGAGACAAGCAAGAATTATTGTTTGATAATGTATTAAAGTATGATTTAGGCATAGTTATATGTAATTGTTCTCTAATACTTAATATAAAATAAGTGGAATTTTCAGGAGTAGAAACCACTTTGTGTTACAGAAAAGGCAAAGGCCAGTTCTATCTGACCACTAAGGTTGTGTCTGGTAGGTTCAGGGGACAGTAAAGGAAATGATCTGTCTAGAGCAGGGACCTATGGTTCAGAAAAGTAGAATAAGAGATTGGGTCAATCTTGAATGCCAGATGGTTTGGACTCGGAAGCTTGGAGGTCTTGAGCTCAGATGAAAAGTAACTGTCTCTACCTATGTGATCTGAGATAAATCACTTATAACTGTGAAAACAATCGTCTTTAAGGATCACTCTGATTCTATGATAATACTAAAGTTTCATGATGAGTATTCTATGGCAGTGGGAATGAGAGAGACACAAACAGACAGGTTAATTTGGAGTCATTATAATTATTTGTTTCAGAGTCCCAACAAAAAATACTAGGTATTTATTTTGTGGAAGAAATTAAAGATAGTGATAATGTATAAAGAAAAAGGTTCTCAAACTCATTACTCTCAGGACTCTTTACTTTCAATTATTTAAAAATCCCAAAAGGCTTTTTAAAATTGGGTTATATTTATCAATGCTTACTGTATTAGAATAAAGCAGAAATGTCACAATTCCCCACAATTTTTCATTCCATTTCATAGGGCCCTTGGGCGCACCTCGTGGCACATCCATGGATACATGTTGGAAACCCCTAATAATATTAAAAAGTTTGAGGTCAGAATAAATGTGCAAGGCAAATCTGATTTTGCCAGGATAATTTGGATTGGTTCTAAAAAGTGAACTACAGACTTTGGTTTGATGTTACTAAGCCAAAAATTTTTTTGGTTTAAATCATATTGTTGCACTAGATGACCTTTAAAAATCTTTTCAATCCCAAGATTACATTTTTCTATGATTCATTCTTATTGGCTAGACTGTCCTGATTTCATTTCTATGTTGCACCACCCTTATTTCACCAGAGTTAAGTCCAATTGGCCTCATGTTGTTTATTCACCAGAAACTAGTCATAAATTTATCTCCCAATTTTTTTTGGCTAATTTGGAAAGTATCTAGTGAATTAAAAAGTCAGTTTCCAGGGAAAAAAAGCAATGGCAAATAGCTTATTTATTATATACACACATACTTCTATGACAAGGAACAAGAGAAGAAGTAATTTTTTGGCCAAAGTGTTGCATTTTTTACAATTCAGAATCTTTGTTAGCTAGTAAATTTCATTTTTTTCTACAACAATTTTCAAATAGAAGATTTCTATTAAAAAATCTTTGTCCAAGTGTACAAACCAAGTGGGCAAGTTCTTCTCTGCTTGGGAAGGGCTATCGGGCCATGAATTAGCATGCACAGGTATTTTCAGGAATGCCAAGAGCAAGCTGTGACCTTGAATGTGTCATGCATTCTCCAGGACTCTAGAAAAAATTTGGAGGCAGCTAACTCATTAAACTTCAAATGAGTGTTCATGTAACACAAACAACCAGCTAATCACTAGGAAATGCAGTCCTTAGTGTGGATTTTCCAAATATAGAAATGTTTGAAATTGAAAAAGAAAGAGTTTAGACTTTATTTTAATATTTGAAGGTTTATTAGAGAGACAGAATCCAAGTCTCTGAGGAGGGTAAAAGGTAGAATTTGTAAGTTTGCTGGAAAAAATACTAAATTTTAAAAAATGGATACCAAACCGGATTCTCTGACTAAACTTAATCAAAATGATATTTGGTTCAACCTCAAACTTAAGTGAAGTAACTATCATGTTATTATCTTTTGAATTTCCTTTTGCTTTATCCTCCTCTCTCTCCCTAGCTTAAGATTCTCACCATGTAAAATTCCTGGTGAATTGCTGCTCCTTTGTACCCTAGACTGGAATGGTAGCCCTCTCTCATTAATGCAGAATAGATCAGCACTGTAGTGAGTCAATGCCTTGTTTCTGAGGGTAATACCCAGACTTAAAAATCAGTAAGAAAAGAGAGTCAGAGTCTACCTACATCCTTGAATCTCTCTTTCTATACACACCCACCCATTTTCCTCAAAAAAGACAAGCCTGAGAGCTTCAAGTGTCAGGAATGGGCTTAGAAGTGCCTGACACAAGGCTACCTTAAACAACAGTGGAGATATACAAGGCAGAACTTACCTTGTACATCTTTAAAGGTGTTAAAAGTGAGGTGAGGAAACCCCAGAATTACTGTCTGTCTTCTACAGATAGGGAACCTTAGTTTGGTACTTGAGAGAAGAGAGGCTATGTTCTCTCTGACTGGGTCATTAGTACTTTCTTCTCTGAAGTGTGTTATGGCCAGCCCTATCCCTAAGCAAGGGTTGAATTGACAGATGTGAATAAAACATATTAAAAGAAACAGAAGTGAGGCACTCAAAAGTGTGATCCTGGTAGCTGGGAGCATCTTTCTCAACCTAAATTGTATTAATGAGCTCATCCTATCAAATTACAGAAAAATTTATTTCTCACAAAATAAGTGTTCTAAGAAACCAAACAGGCAAAATGTTAAGAGAATGTGGATCAATGGAAACACATAGATTCCTTGGAGGTAGAACAATAGCTTCAGAGAAATAATGTGCTGCTATGATGTGAGGTGAAGGACACATACAACCAGTGATTCCATTCTAAAGTAGTTGTACTAGGTGAGATGTGGCACAAATGCTCCAGAAATCACAGGCAAAAATGCTCAGAGCAGCTCCATTCAGACTTCTAGAAAGCCAGAAACAAGCCAGTTGTCAACAGCAATACAAATAAAGGAGCTCTGGTCCAGTCATACAAAGACCTTGGCTACAGCAGGAAAAGTCAGTGAACTCTACTCTGCAGGACAGCATGGATGAGCCTTAGAAAGATAATGTTAAAAATATAGAAACATAATGTTAAAAGGAAACATAATGTTGACTAAAAGAAGGGCAAGTTCCAGAAAAACTGTATATAGTATGATATTTGTATAAAAGAGAAAGTAGTCACTATATAATTTAAGCATACATATCACAAATCATTTAAGTATGTGATAGAATCATTTTATAAAGCAAGGGAAAGATAAACACAAAATTCTAGATTAACTTGGTTAACTTGAGGCATAGTGGAAGGGGCAGAGTTATAGGACTAGAAAGGGCCCATAGGTAGAGGCTTATTGGTAATAATTGCAATTCTTGGACTTCAAATGCTAGATAAATTAAAGAGGTTAAAGAGAAAGAAAGAACTTAAGGGATATTATCTTCTATTTCTTTCTGCTCCTAACCTAGGAAAAACAAATAATCAAATGAATAATCAAGAAGCCTAGAGAAACTCTGTTAGAGACATTGTGGTTGTCCTGCTCTTGAACCTCTCGCTTTCTTCCACACAATGCTTTCCTCATGAAATGCTCATGCTCAAACTCACTATCAACTCCAAGTGTGAAGCCCAAGGGCCCATGGGAAGCTTTCGGCCACCATGAGCTGCCTCCGGAGAACTCACTCATTCTGTGTGCTCATAGACCATGTCATAGTTCAGCCCGAGTCTCAGCAAGATAAGCTCTTCAAGACAGAACATTTCCAGCTGTTGTGGTCAGACAGCAGCAGGTTCTTATCTGAGGACAGCAGGGCCATGTGGCATACCGCAGCCGGGCCTGCTGGGGAGGGGGAAGTCATGTGGTCTTTGTACACAGTAGCCAGGTCCAATAGACAGCAATTAGCACCAGGAGGATGAAGAAGAATGGGGCATATACATAACCTTCATAAAAATGTCACAGGGAAAAGACTCACAAACCATATGGATCCACGCTGGGGCTCTCTCAGGAATGGCCTTTTAAAGAGATGTCTTTTAGATTTCCAGCCAGTGCACATAACCAGGTTGCAAGCCAGGGCTCCAGCCAGCTGGAGGCAGGTGAAAGGCAACCATACATTGATGTCTCGCTTCCTTTCTTCCTCCCTCCCTGCCCTTCTCTCTAAAAGTAATGAATAAAATTCTTAAAAAAAAAAAAAAGAGAGATGTGTTTTCACTGCTGTGTCTTTCCAGCCAGCCCTACCAAGGGGGAAGTAAAGAAACAGGCTACCCATGTGATGTTGGGTGAAAAATGATGAGAAATATTTTGACCCATCCCTGTTCAGAGACATTCTACAAAATACGTGACCAGTGCCCCCTCAACACTGTCACAAACACTGTCACTGTCTCCACATTTTGTGACTTTTTCTGCTCTGAGGTCCTGGGTGAATTGTCTCATCTGTACGTGTTGACAGTTCATTAAATGGACCACCTCCTCTTGAAATATTTCCTCCTTTACTTTAGTGATAGTACTCTAACTTAAGGGGATTTTGGACATTTTCTCATCCATTTTCAAAAGACTAGTTCTTAGGTATTTTTTGTTTGTTTTGAAATTTATTTTTATTATTATTCTTAGCAAAGAAATAAGCTCTCTCTGGCTGATTGAAGGAGAAAAATAATTATTCAAATGGATTTTATGCCACCAACAAGAAACTGGCAGGCACAAGGACAAAGACTGAGAAAAAGCATAGCCAACTCCAGCAGCAGCAGTGGTCCAGGGGCCAATACTGAAGGCTGCCAGCAACCACAACACCACAGAGCAGTGAGGACACACTGGCTTTATGGCTGCCCTGCCTGCCTCTTCCTGGGAAACTGAGGGTGGGGCTGCCACCATCACAGCCAGAAAGAAAAATTGCTTTGACTCTACTTTGAGACATCAACTCCTGAATCAAAGTCTGGGCATCGTTATTCAATTAATACACATTGAATACTGAGAATGTGCCTGATGCCACCCTCGGTGTCTGGAAGATAGCACTGAAGGAACAAACAAGTGATTCCACTCTCTTAGAACTTATGTTCTGTCAGGGTTGGGGGACAGTGTGGCCCCAGGGGACAGGCCATAAACGTTATGTAAAGTAAAGGAGTACATTATGTAAAATCATGGTAGGTGGTAAGTGCTTTAGGTAAAAAGAGCAAGGAGGTATGGAGGGTGGGGGTAGGGAAATAGCTTGCAGGTAGCAGTTTTTAAATGGAGTGGTCTGGGCAACAGTGACTTTTCTGCAAAGATCACAGGGGTGTAGGGACAGGAGATCTTGTGGCCACTGTGGAGTGTACAATCCAGCACAGGGACCATGAACTTCAGAGGGCACAGCACAATGGAATGGTTTGCTATACGGAAGAGATGGGAGAGGTGGACGGTATAGAGGTGTGCTGAGCATTATGGGGAGTAAAGCAGGAGATACAGGGTCAATGGTGGGGACAACAGTAATTGGTGGTGATTGACATAAACAGGAATATAGGGCTAAATGAAAGCATTTCCTGGGTGAATTCAAGGCAGAGAATGTGTACTAGGGTATTGGGAGGGGGCGGGTATCTGCAGCTCCTTATTAGTAGAGGCAAGGACATTTGGGGTAGCTGGTCTTAGTCTCAGGTTGTAGGTCCCTTTTGACCCTTGAGTCTGGTAGGAAGTTATGAAACACCTTACTGGAGGAAATGGAGGCTTATTTAGGTGTTTGGGCTCTGACTTGATACCTGTTAATGGGGTTGCTGGAGACCAAATGTTTGTGTCCACCTTCCTTCCCGATATACTTAAACTCTAATGCCCAATGTGACAGGATTTGGAGGTGAGTTTTTTGGGAGGTGTCTATGTCACGAGGATGGAGCCCTTATGAATGGGATTAGTGCCCTTTCAAAAGAGACACCAGAGAGATGGTTGTCTATGAACCAGGAAGTGAGCTGTCATCGGACACTGACTTACTATAGATGCCTTGATCTTGGACTTTCCAACTTCCAGAACTGGGAGAAATGAGTTCTCTGTTTGTAAGTCAGCAAGTTTATACTATTTTGTTATAACACCCTGCATAGACTAAGAAAGGAGTTGAGAGTTTTGGAGAAGCTGGTGGTTACTTCTAGCGCATGAGCTTTGTCTGAACTCTTGATGGTGGAGAAGAAAGTCTAGATGATCTTTGTGGAGTCAGCTGACCATCTGCACCTAGGGCAGGTGCCTAAATGTATTCACAAACAGGGCTGGGCAATGGAATATGTAACCCATTGGATGGGCCATTTATCCTACGGTTCCTAATACCTGGATTTTGCTGACTGCACACTCTTGATGTTGTTTAGTATGTTCTTCTGCCCTCTGCATTCCCTGCAAATTGGAAGTGTTTTTTCATCAGGAGCCATATGACACCAGGTTATCTTTTTTTGAGAGATATTCTCTGTTATTGAGGCTAAAAACTAAGCTCAGTTAATTTATTTGATTTGAAAAAAATATTGTTAAAATTTAAAATCTATTTTTATATATCAATTTTTAACTATTTTAGGTAGACTTTACATTTTAGAATAGTTTTATATTTATAGAAAAATTGAACAAACAGTATGTAGTATTCACATATGCCCCTTTCCCCAGTTTCCCCTATAATTATCTTACATGGTATATAATTGTGCATTTACAATTAGTGTGTATGGTCATTATTGTGATTAGTAAACCAATATTGATACATTACTAGAGTCCACAAATTATTCAGATTTCCAGAGTTTATACCTAATGTCCTGTTCCAGGACCCTGCCTAGGATACTACATTACATTGAGTCATCATGTCTCCTTAAGGCACTCTTGCCTATGACATTTTCTCACTTTCTTTGTTTTTGGTTACCTTGACAGTGTTGAGGGGGCACTGGTCAGGTATTTTGTAGAATGTCTCTGAACAGGGATGGGTCAAAATATTTCTCATAATGAGACGGAGGTTACATGTTTTGAAGAGCAGATCAATTTTTCTCCTTGTCTTCCATGGTATGGGAGAGAGGGAGTCTTTCTCACATCTTCAGCATGAAAACATAGCGGGGAGGAGGAGTTTCTTCAGGTAAGATCCATGAGAGTGGGTTTTTTTATTTTTTATTTTTTAAAGATTTTATTTATTATTTTTAGAGAGAGGGGAAGGGAGAGAGGCAAAGAGGAAGAGACATCAATGTATGGTTCACCTGCTTCCAGCTTTGGACCTGGCTGGAGACCTGGCTTGCAACCTGGTTATGTGCCCTGGCTGGGGAATTGAACTAGTGACCTTTGGGTTCACAGGCTGGAAAGTGGGGTTAAAAAAAAAAAAAAAAGATTGTGGCTCTCAGGGGTTTCTCAGTCTCCAGCTAGTACACACTCAACCAACCTCCAGGGCTCTGTCAAAATGATCATTTACAATGCTGTCCCCCTGGCTGGGGACTCAGTGGAGAGGTGCCAGTCTGCAAACCCAAAGGTCACCAGTTCAATTCCCAGCCAGGGCACATAACCAGGTTGCAAGCCAGATCTCCAGCCAGGTCTGTAGCTAGAGGCAGTTGAAAGGTAACTATGCATTGATGTTTCTCTCCCTTTCTTCCTAATCTCCTTGCCCTTCTCTTTAAAAATAATTAACAAAATCTTTTTAAAAAATAAAAAATAAAATGTTGTCCTTACCTTTTTTGCAGTTGTAGTGATTTCCGTTTCAGGGGAACAGATTTTGGCTGATGCTCTGGAACCAATATCTATGGCATGGCTCTTGTAAATACTGCCACAGTGAATTTGGTAATGCATATATTCACTGGGTCAGATGGTAGTTCTATTGCTAATTTGTGGGGAAACCTCCACTCTGCTTTCCATAGTGGCTGCACCAATTTACATTTCTACCCAAAATACACAAAGACTACTTTTTCTTCACAGTCTCATTAACATTTGTTATTTCTTGTATTTTAAAAAATTCATAGCCATTCTGACAGGGTTGAGGTGAAATTTCATTTCTTATGTGAACCCCTAGGTATGAAGCTAGAGAAATATAGCTGCCAGAAAGAGATGGGGTCATCATTACTGTCCAGATTCCTGAGAGCGCATTGTGGTTCTAGTGGTCTATAGCAAGTCAGTTCAATCCTCAGAAAACCATCAAGAAATTGTTTTTGTAGTTTCATTATACAAAAATCTGTATCTGCAGCCAAACTAAATTCTATGCTTACCTTATCAACATTATAAAATAGTTTCTCCTGCATAATAACAATAAATCAATTTTAGTGTTTTAACATTAAAACCTTGTTTCTCTCTCTCTCTCTCTCTCTTTTTTTTTTGTCTCTGAAAGTGATAGCACATCATTTATAATGCACTCTGAACCATGAATGCCCTCTTATAAAAGTTCTCAGTTTGTTTTTCCTCTGTAGAGCAATATCCCTATAAACTGCAGATAATCCATTGGTGAGACATGGACACTGTCTCATGATTTTATCTATACTAAGTAATAATATAATTTTGGTCTAGAGGTAAGAGAAAACTTTATTTTCTCCTTTTATTTTTGTATGTATAATTAAGGAAGGGCCTAAGTATTAATTTAAAAATCATCAACTTTAAAGATAGAGGAGATGAGTGTTTATGTACCAATAATTCTAAAATCTATCTTGAATATGTCAGCATTTGATAAGATGAAAAATGAAGCTATTAATAATTCTGCTCTACTGTCACTAAAACTTGTTTTAAACAAAGGAAGTGTGTCTGGGTTTAATTTAAATCATTCTGAAAGAAAGATAGCGCCTTAAGAATAATTAGAAAATCCACTTGACTCTATGATCTCTCTACACCAGACTTGGGCCTGTCCTTGAAAGCAAAATTATAAAGGCATCTCTCTGGTTATCTTTCCATCCGCCCCAAGTTCACCTGGAAAAGATTGAAGACCAAAGTTTTGCAAAACCTCGTATTCAGTATACAAATTCAGTTCTAAGGAATTTCTTCATTTTAAAATTCAACCTAGCCTAATGTGATGAAGCCTGTTGTTACTTTTTAAAATAGTCACACACATGTTAATCAAAATTTCCACTTGGAAATACAACTGATAATAAAAAATGGTAAATTAACCAGAATTAGTCTGAACCATTTTTAGATAGAAGAACAAACATTTTGAAAGTATAAGAAGATGAGAAACATAAAAAACTATATAACATATAAAAGTGGTTCCTTTCATATATAATTGAAAACTAAAAGTGAACTTTGAATGCTAACTCAACTGAGTAACCCAGCACATATAGGCTGATGATATTTTCCAGATGAAAAATCAAAATGATGATTATTATGTCTGTTCTATGTATGAAAGGCAGCCCAAAATTTATATGACAATCTCCAAGAAATCTATACATGTGGTTATTGCACTTAAAAAGAAAATAAATACACCATAAATAAATGTTCAAAAACATTCAGAAAACACAAACATTAAAATAATACCTAAGACTAAATATCAATTTTTATAATAAACTATTCCAATGATTTGGATTTGTCAATTACTTTTTAAGATTCTGTCAGTTATTGATTTGCATATTTTGAGGATTTATGGATTGCTACATATGTCTAGGAGATTCAACATTTTACCATTTTGACATGTTTTGCTTATCTTTAATATCTCTGAATCTTTCTTACAGTAAGAAATTTCTTTTTCTCACATTAGTACAGTAATACCAACTTTTTCTGGTTAATATTTGCATGTGTCTTTTTCCATTTTTTCCTTTTTTCATTAAGTTACATTTAAGATGCATTTCTCGTATGTTATAAATGGTTGACACTTTAAAAAATCCAGTTTGACAAATGTTGCCTTTTAATCACAATATTCATGTTGCTTACATTGAATTAAGTAATTAATAGACTAAGGCTTAAATCTATCATTTTCCTACTTATTTTCTATTGTCCCTTCTTGTCTTCTTTTAGATTAATCAAGTATTTCTATTATCCCATACTTGTTATTGACTTGTTATTCATTATTTTACTATTCTTTTACTAATTAAACAGATTAAAACATCAATTTTTGATTTATTATATTTTAATATAAACTATTACTTATACCATTTCCCAACAACACATCTACCTTTCCCCATCTCTTTTTATATATTATACATCTTCAATTTTTTAAAACCACACAGTGTATTAGATTATACATGTATTAAGCAATCAATCAGATGTATTGATATACTTATCTTTTTTGGCATTCTTTATCTCTTCCTAAGTTTTTAGGCAGGCTAACATTTTTTTCTACCTAACGAACTTAGTAATATTTTAAGATTTTTAAAACAGTATGTGTGCAGGTCAGCAACTTACAATTTTAATATATCTAAAAATATGGTTAT
Organism: Noctilio leporinus; assembly: GCA_004026585.1. Lineage (NCBI taxonomy): Eukaryota > Metazoa > Chordata > Mammalia > Chiroptera > Noctilionidae > Noctilio > Noctilio leporinus. Next base: position 162,818 of record PVIW01000170.1, on the reverse strand, counting down.
CATAAATGCAAAATTGGCAGTTTTCTTTCAGCATTTAAAAAAAGGCATGCCAGTTTCTTCTAATTTCTAATGTTTGTGTTTACCAGTTAGCCAGTTAGTCTTTTTCTAGTTCTTTCAAAGGTAATATTTTCTTTTGGAATGCATTTGATATTTTCTCTGTAAGTGTGCCTATATTACTGAATCATTCATTGGTGTTAATAGTGTTGCTGTGATGTGTATCCAAGTGAATATATTTTGTACTTATCTCTTCTGTGTTTCATAATACTGGTTGAGTGTGTATTTTTATATTTATTACAAATTTATAAAAACTCAGTCATATTTCTTAAAATCTTATTTTTGTTCTATTTTTGTTCCACCTCTTTTTACATATATTAGACCTTTAAACATACTAGATATTTTCATTATATTTAATATGTTTCTTATAGGATGTTCTTTACTTTATTTCTTACTGTGCTTCATTCAAACTATTTTATGACAACTTATTTTTCAGTTCACTAATTCTCTCTTTAGCAATGTCTAGTCTAATCTGTCAAACCAATCCATTGAGTTTTTAATTTTGGTTCTTGTATTTTTTCACACTACAATTTTTATTTGATTCTTTTCTTTTGATTCTAGTTTTCATTAAAAGCCTCTACCTTGTTATGTATTTTTTGTGAACCTACCACTATTCTTTTAAAATTCATGTCTGATGACTCTAATATTTGCTTCTCCTATGGATGTTTCTGTTTTTCCCATTTTTATTTGTACCTTAAGTATTAATTCTATTTTTGGTATAACTGGTCATGTTTAATAGATTTTAGTCATTGTATATGAAAAAATTTAAGGATAATTTTAGGCACAAATGTTAATTTCCTACAGAGAAGACTAATTTTTGCTTCTGACAGAGAATTAGAATAGAAGTAGGCCATTTAAATCTACTATAGGTTGAACTAAATCCAGGTTTTTTCCAGTAATACCTGTGAAGTAGTTTATTTCTATATCACTTTCTTGGGGCATTTAATCAGGATCTACGCTGAGGCCTGACCCTTAGTTTTTGTCTCCTTAGCCCTTGCAACCGTTGGAAACTTTGAAGACACAAATTCCTTCATTACCTGTTTTTCTTTGCATAGTGTAATAAGGATTAAAGTGGGAAACTTTGAAGATGCAAATTACTTTTTTACCTGGCTTTTAGCCTCTTGGCTAAGAATGACAGATTGGCCGATATTTCAAAAGGGCAGGCAACAATGGGTGTTGAGTTTATGTCTCTGTCTTCCTTTTTCTTTGGAATCTTGGCTCCACAAGCCCTAACTCTTTTGATGTTTCCTGAAGTCTTAAAACAGATTTTTAATTTTCCAGATTTTTTGTTTTATATTCAATGATTTAGTCTTTTGCAATTTAGTCAGCTGTAGCCAGACGCACACACCTTCTAACCATTTTAATTTGTATAACCATTTATTATAGTAAGGTTAAGGATACTTTTATGTATTTACTGATCATTGTGTTTTATTCTCTATGAATTCTTTGCCCACTTTTTATTGGGTTGTCTTTTGGTTTATAATACATGAAAAACTCCAGATACTATTTGGGGGAAAGGGAAAGGGGGTTTTAATGTGTCTGGAAATATCTTCCTCTAGTCTGTGACTTGTCTTAATTTTTTTACATTATCATTTGGCACACAGAAATTTAATATTTTAATAGATACATTTAAAAACATTTTTCTTTTATAGTTTGTGGGTTTTGTGTCTGGTTTAATAAATTCTTCTGTATCCTGATGTTATAAAGATATCCTTCCATATTTTTACCTAAAATTTTGCAGTTTTAATTTTCAATTAAGGTCTTTAATTTCCAACATATTTACTCTTTGGTGTTATATTATGTAAGAAGAGCCAAATGTTCTAGCACTATTTATCAGGAAATCAGTTACTTTTCAATGATTTCATAATGCCACTAGCAGTGTTGTCTTTTTAAAATTAATTTTCATCTGTTTTATGTATTAGTTATTTATGTCTGTTCACATAATTTTTTAATGACAGTAGTCACATCTTATGTTATTTGACTCTCTCAACTTTCAAATTTCATTAAAATATTTATTTATAAATACTCTGACCTGGATTGATTGCTACTACATATTGATAAACAACATAGCACTTACTATCTGGCACAAAATTTACACTCCTGGTTTCCACTGTGTCTCACGAAAAGTTTTCCACACATGTAACAAAGTATTCGCTTTTGGAGCCTTTAAATAGAAGCTCTAAGAGATAATATTAGTAGTATTAGCTAACATTTATTGCTTATGTACTTAGCAAGGTTCTAAGAACTTTATATGTGCTAACTCATTTATAAGAAATTATGAGTCAGGTTACCACCATTATAAACATTTTTCAGATGAGAAAAGTGAGGCACATTGTAGTGAATTTTTATTGAAATTTATAAAGATAAGCCATGAAGAACAACTTCATGTTCTTGCTTTATTTTAACTTGTAAATGAAGTATTGCTACTACATAACTCAGGTCAACATTGAATTATGAATTTTTATCTAAATACATCTATCATTTTTCTATGACCTATGTCCACATTTGTATTTCAGTTTATGAAGGCTGTTATCATAATAATTGATAATAATTTAGTAGAAGTTTAACAGGTTTGTGGCATTGTACAAGGTGTTAAAATGGACTATAATTTGGTTGAATCTACATAAAACATTTGGTATGTCTGACTTCCACTATTATTTCCTGATAACAGCTGCATTTCAAGGGATAATGCATTTTATGTGCTGCTCTGGTGCTTAAAAACACATTTCCCACAAATGGAGTAAAAAGCATTTAATGAACTAAGCTCTATGCATGTGAAAGCCAACAGCAATATTAGAAATGGTGTTTATTTTACAGCCCAGAAACTGAATTTTAAATGCTAGTATATGTTTATATGACAGTTCTATTAAATATAAAAGAGTCCCATTACAAGGGAAGTCCTTTACATAGACTTTTTATATGCTCAAAATGGCATACCCAGCCCTGCAACTCCTCATGTGAGACATTTTTAGAACCTTATTTATATTAAATCCATAACAAGCTAGCAACTAGAAAACTATAATGGGCACAAACGGCTAATAAAAATGAGATTGTTGAAAATACTTCTTAATGGCAAACTTAGAAAGAATCCTGATAAAACAAAGTCCAGGTTCGGTGTCCCTGGAAGTCTGCCACCCCAGTAATCACAGACCACAGCCCTCTCCCCCTTTTCATCTTTGTTGCTTTCCTGGATGAAACAAAACAGCCAATGCATTTTAAGATTGGTATTTGACCTATTTTTCATTCTAGTGCCTACTGAACAAGAGGTGCTCTGGAAGGAATCTTTGGATTACTTACTGGGTGACTTCTCCGGAGAAGGAGGGTGGATACTCTGAAGCTAGTCAGAGCGGGAAGAAGGTCAGCATGTGGGTCCATGAATCTGCATATGTGTGTGAACGTGTGTGTGTGTGTGTATGTGTGTTACATATGTATGGCCTGGCCACCTGAAATCTGGATCACTTCTCAGCTAAACGTCTGTGTTTAGACAAGCTATCTAAAATGAACAAGTCAAAGCCTTTATTTATAGAGTAAAAACTATTTGATCTGGGGTAGATATCAGCTCTACAGTCAAACATGTGGGCCAACATCATTTTTTATTGCAGGATTCTGAAATGGTTCATGTAGCCATCCATGTGAGCAAAAGAAAAATTCCCACAGAAGAATTGGCCAGTTGAGTGTAAAATGCTGCTTGAATTCTTTGAAAAAAATCCAGTACGTGTTTATGTAAGTGAGAGTGTATAGAAAGACTTTAATTTCCAAACTGGTAAGGATCCAATAAAATTGTGCTTACCCAGGCTTTGGTTATACTCCTAGAGCAGTAGGAGGCAGACACCAAAACAATGTATCTCTTTTTGTACTTGGGGATGCCAGATTCCTGTGGAATACAGCTTAAAAACAACTACCTACTGTAGTTGTTGATGTCATAGTATGGGTGGTTTAAAACTCATCATTTTGGGTGTTGCATGCCACTTTTGAAGTTAGTTACATTTTCCTGTCGCCCAGTGTAGAAATTCACTCCCCCACATTCCTGAGGAAGGGCCTCTAGTCTATTTTTGAATTCGGTGTTGGGAAGCTCAAGACCTTAAAATTTGTCTAATTTTATTTGTAAGGAAATTCCTACAAGATAGTTCCCTTCCCACGTATGCTTAATTTATGTAAGCATGTCACTTAAATGAAAATGGCCGCCCAGAACAGCTTGCTCGTTTTATGTTTCCACTGTCATTCTTGGAATTCCCCTTTATGACATGGAAAATTATATACACACACATATGTATGTACACACTATATATATATGTGTGTGTGTGTGTGTGTGTGTGTGTGTGTAGTATTTTAAGCTTGTGTCATTTTGCTCAGGTCCTGAATTTTATTGAGCTAAGTGAAGGAGAGTGTTTTAAAGATAACATCTCTAAGTTATTTCTGAATAGAGTATGGGTTTTGACTTGGGAAAATAAAGTTAAAGAAATTAAAATGTTCTCTTATTTTGTTATTTGCCATCTTAAGTTTTCATTCTCTCTCATACGAGTTGGTTCTTCCAGTTCGAAGACTGTTCCCTTTGATAGGGTTCTAATAATGTTTTTGCATAAGAGAGAGTAAGACATTTGTATGGATAACATCGATTATGTTTCTAGTCCTTTCTAATTTGATTTTTGAATAAGGATGCTAGCATTATAACTTGGGGGATTGTGTTAGTTGTTTTTTTTTTTAATAAGGAACGCTTCATGAATTTGCATGTTATCCTTGTGCAGGAGCCATGCTAATCTTCTCTGTATTGTTCCAATTTTAGTAAATGTGCTGCCGAAGCAAGCACTATGTTAGGCTTTGACTTTGTAGGCTTTAAGATCTCTGAGTCTACTAAAATATTTTAGACAACTTTGAAAACAAAAGTAAAGTTAGAGGACTAAAATTATATAACTTTAAGGCTTACAATAAAGCCATAGAAATTAAGATTGTGTGATAGTGGTGTTAAAATGGAAAAAATTGAACAAAATAGTTTAGAAAATTATCTGCATTTAATGGATAACTTATTTTCAGTAAGGTACGAAGTTAGAGGTGAAAGGATAGTCTTCTCAAAAGGTGCTTAGACAATTGGAGAACCATATGCAAAATAATAATAAATAAACAAAACTTTAATCCTTACTACAATATACAAAAATTAACTTAAACTAGATTATAAATCTAACTGCAAACTTAGAACTAAGCAACTTCGTGAAGAAAACAAGAAAAATCTTTCATGATTGTTGGTTAGGCACAGATTTCTTTGCTAAAGTACTTACAGCACAATCCATAAAAAAAATAATAAATTGGATTTAGTAACAATAAAAATTGTTGTTCTTTGAAAACCACTGTTGCAGGCAAGAAGGGACTGGCAAGAAGCATTCAATGTGATGAAAAGCAAGGCCCTACAACCAAGATTACACTATCCAGCAAAGCTATCATTTAGAATGGGAGGGCAGATAAAGTGCTTCCCAGACAAGGTAAAGCTAAAGGAATTCATCGCCACCAAGCCATTATTATTTGAAATTTTAAAGGGACTTATTTAATAAAAAAGATCAAAACTATGAACAGTAAAATGAAAACAAACTCACAACTATCAACAACATAATCTACAAAACAAAAACTAAGCAAACAACTAGAACAGGACAGAATCATAGATATGGAGACCATAAGGAGGGTTATCAGTGTGGAGGGAGAAAAGGAAGAATGAGGGAAAAGATACAAGGATAAGAAGCATACTTGGGAGGTACAAAATAGACAGGGGGTGTTAAGATTAGTAAAGGAGCCCTGGCTGGTAGCACAATGGCTAAGGTGCCGGCCTGCAAACCCAAAGGTCGCAGGTTCGATTCCCCAGCCAGGGCACATAACAAGGTTGCAAAACAGGTCTCCAGTCAGGTCTGTGGCTGGAGGCAGGTGAAAAGCAACCATACATTGGAAAAAAAAAAAAGATTAGTAAAGGAAATGGAGAAGCCAAGGCCCAGGATCCATGGACATGCATCCGTATGCAGGACCCATAGACATCAACTAAAGGGAGAAATTGCTGGAGGGAAGGTGGGTACCAGGCATAAAGGGGCAAAGGGGAGAAAAATTGGGACAACTGTAACAGCATAATCAATAAAAAAATACTTAAAGAAAACCCACTGTTAAAAAATGGAAGGATAAACCAAGACAGAAGAAAAATCTTTGTTCAGCATAAATCTGATAAAAGGCTAATATTTTGAACATATAAAGAACTCATAATAATAAGCTAACAAAGAATCCATTTTTTAACGATTTTATTTTTATCAATTTTAGAGAGCAGGGAAGGGAGAGAAACTTCAATGTATGGTTGCCTTTTTCACCTGCCTCCATCTAGGGACCTGGCTGGAGACCCGGCTTACAACCTCATTATGTGCCCTGGCTAGGGAATGGAGCCTGTGACCTTTGGGGTCGCGCAGGCCACACCTTATCCACTGAGCCACCAGGCAGGACAAGAATCCATTTTTTTAAAGGAACAAGAGTTTTGCCTTAAAGATACATGAATGGCAAATAAGTACAAGGGAAGATGTTCAACATTATTAGAGAAATGCAAATTAAAACTACCATGCAATAGAACAAAGGTTCTTTGCTCAGAGTTGTTGTAGCTTGCTGCTTCATCAATTCTTCCATGGAACTCAGCTCTTCCCCCATCCCAAGACACATCCCTGCTGGCCAGCCCCCTGACACCTCCTCATAAATCCCTTAGACAATCCACAGGCCATTGCTGCCTGTCGTGGTGACCAACCCCCCATGCAGGTATACCAAAACTACCACAAGAGCTCAAGAGTCACCAATAAATGTCCCATCAACCTGGCGATGGTGATGAATAGTTCATTATCTTACAGGAGTGGTTGAAATTCTATACTTTAAAGATGTGCAGTTTAGGTAAGTCAACTATACCTCAATAAGTCTATTTTAGAAAATTTCTGAATAGCATAATCTTAGTACAGGTTTATCTTTAACTACATCTTTCCAATGAGACTTTAAAGTGGTAGGGCTAGCACAAGGGTGGGAATACTGGCAGCAGTGACTGCTATCCCCATTTGCTGCTAGCCAGCACCCCTTTGGGGTCTTGCTACTTCTTTCTAGCTTGCTCTTTCACTGCTCATCTTTCTCTGCTTTAGGTATCCTTCTCACGACTTAGATTCTTGGTGAGGTCCTTTAAGAAAAGGTAAGTGCCAAACTGGTAAAAACTCTTCTTCATGTATTTCCTCCTTAACACACACACACACACATACACACACACACACTGCTTCTTCAAGTAAACATTTTTTTTTTTTTGATTTTATTTTTGGAAATATTTTTGGGGGAGGGGTCAAATAAAAGTAGTAACTTGAGCTTTGTTTCATATTTCAGAAGTGAGAGAATGTTAGCATCTTTTGTAATGCAACTTGGTTCACGTGGGTAGACTTTGAAATCTGGCCAAGAAAAGGAGAAGGTTGCAGGGCTGGCCAGCAGATCCCGACTCTTTCCTGAATCGCCCCTCACAGTCGTGCAGCCCCAAGTGACCAGGTTAGTTACTCCTGCTTTGAAAAACATCCACTCGCTTCATGGGTTATAAGGACCAAAAATTCAAAGACCACAAGATGAAGATACCTCTCTGTAAAAATCTGCCCTGCTTCTGTTTCTGTGTGAATGGCCGTGTATTTCTTCCTTTACGGGGCCTCATTTTTATATCCTTCCGTGTGACTGTGTGTGGTCGTCTTGAATGTCTATGTCTCCTCTGTCTTCTTTGACTCTCTTAACTGTATCATGAAGTTATAATTTGTTTTTATTTTATTTATTGAATAAGATGTTTGAATTGTCTTCCTTAAAAGCAGATAGGTGGCAAATTTTACTCCTTTCAAAAACCACTCCAATCACATTGAAACAAAATCTAGTTGTCTTAGGCTTTTTACTTGCATGGCCTACAGGTAGCTTTTCTTTGGGCCAGTGGCACTGCTCTCCCCCTCTTTGCCAGCTGCAATGCCATTGTCAAGTAATAAGTTAGTGAATTATTGTAGTTTATAGACTTACTCATAGGTGGTGTCCAACAGTGCATTACCATAGAGCTTACAGTGTCTGATACTATTTGCCATTTTTCTTTTTAATATGTTTTTTTTGTCTATTTTGATTGCTAATAAAAATATGATGAAAATAAAACAAAATATATATATTTTAAAACTTGTATATCCAACAAGTATATTGTTCCAAAAATGCCTTGGCAAATTTCATTTTGATTATAAAATTAGTAGCAATCAATGGGAAACATCAATTTCCTTATAGTTTCTTCAGCCACTTTTCTCACCCTTGGTTTAGAGGGCAATTGTGACCACACCATTTGCACTGAGAGACTATTAAAGACAATGGTTGGAGGTATTCAGTTTCACACAGTATAAGACCCCTGAGCTAAGAAAGTTTACTTCATAAACTATCACTAATTATCTATGAGCCTGGTGTTCTACCAAATAAAACATGAAGTCATGAGTAATGGACTTTATCAACAATTAAATGCAATATGAAATAATAATAGAGCAAGGCAAATGAGAGAAAGATTACAAAAAAGCTTTGGAAACTAAACAAAAATATTCTAAATTGATTCAATCAATTCTGCAAGGAGATTAGGAAAAAACCACTCTTTGGAATCCTGTGGCTCTGGTTCTATGTTCCATTTTATTATTTTAATCACTGAAAATAAACAGTACAAGACAGGGGAAGTTCATTTGAAATACAAGTTGGAGAGAACTTTTGCAGTTCCTTTATGGTATCATCATCCCTTTCCAAATCTGCTCTTACTCGGTGACTTCCTGATAAAGAGCAGTTATAAAATTTCCAGAATTACGCCCACCTGCAGCAGCAAGATTTAAAGATGGGAGTATTTCCAGAAGGAGAGTTCAGCCACATTCCCACTGACCTCTGCGGAAATAAAACAGCCTCTCAGTGACAAAGAGAGGCGAGGGTTTTTAACAATAGTCAACCATTTACACGGAGTTCTTCCCTGTCCCTCTCCTCTAACCCATGGGCTTTCCTATCCACGCGAGAAAACAATGATATTTGAGCAAGCAACACTTCTCTAAGGACAGGCCAAGTGGCTGATAAAATGTTACATCAAATTTGGAACAAGAAGTGGCCAAAAGTGGGACAGGGAAAAACTGTAAGAGCAGCTCAAGTTAGAGCAAATGTCGGCTTTGGCGGTTTCTTGCTGAAGCACACAACCTGCTGGGAAAACAACGCCAGCAGACACGGCTTGCTTCGCCTCCAGTAGCTGCTGGATCTCCAAGTGAGACTGATTCCTCATGCCTGTATAGGAAGGGGACCTGGAGTCTGTAGCCCTCCATGAGATTCTTCAAAGACAACCCCTGACAACAAGGACCAATGTGCTTCTCCCCCTTTGCTGCCTAGAGTTAGCATCAGCCTAAGGAGGCCAGGCCAGTGGCAGCCAGGCCTTGGACTCTTCAATTGAGCCTCAATGGTGGAGCCTCATTTGCCTTTGCAGAATCAAAGGAGTAGTTCCCACCTATGTTACTACCATCTGTGTGGCCTTAAACCTCAATACAGATCAACCACAAGCAGTGAGTATCCTCGCCAACCACATTTCCTGGGAATGGTCTGAGCTCAAAGACATGTCCCATGTCAAATGGCCACCAATCTGGGAAGACATAGGCTTCAGATGACCTGGGTGGAGGAGCTGATATTAAGAAAAAGTGCTGATTTTTACCAGGTAGATCAAGCGTAGGATGGAGATGGCTGGGGCTGACATAATGATGGCGTCGTTGGGTAATAATCAGTTCATCAGAACCTGTTTGGCTTTAAGAATCATCCAGGACTAAGGATGGAGGGAGGAGGACTCAAGGTTACGGGACAGTAATACTATACTAGTAATAGTTACCAGTTGAAGGCTTTCTATGTTCCATACTAGGTAGATATCAGGTGGATTATGCATTCATTCTTAATAATCATTGAGAACCATGCTAGGTGTATATGCATTTATTCTCAATAGCTAATAATAAAGAACCTACTTTATGCTGGATTAATGCTTAATTATGGGGATATAGCTGAGAACAAATCAGAAATAATCTTTTTGTTCTTTTGGACATTCCATTTCAATATTCTCTTCATGTTATGGATGGACTTAGAAAATTTAACATACTCCCAAAAACATAGCTTATAAACAGTACAGCTGGAGGGATTCAAACGCAGGTCCTGTGACTCAAATATCTTTCTACACTAACAATTTTAAACTTTTTCTTCCTGTTATACACATCATATTTGGGATCCAGTATATAATATTTTTTCAAAGGCTAGGCTGTGTCACTGATAAAACAGACTTTAGTTTTTCTCATTCAACTTTTAAAAAATGCACTTAGGAGAAAGTGAATGTTATAAGAATAATCAAGAATCTACTCTAATTTATTTTATTTTACATAAAATTTTCAAAAACATAATTGCTAAGCTGTTTGCTAAGCCATAGGTTTGTAAAACTATCCTATGCCCTGCCTAGTAGGTCAGGCATGGGACCCAAAGGAAAAGGCATGACCACTGGCCCCTGACTAGAGCTCTTCATCTCAAAATCACAAGCTTTGGCAGCCTGGCAACCTCCGTCCCTCCACCTCTGGCAGCCTATGAGGCCATGCTGACTAGAACCCACTTGGCTTGTCTCTCATTGCGGAGCCCTGGAGAAACTCCACATTTTCTGAGGAGAAACTTTAATATGGAAGGTCCAGCTGGGACCCATTAATGCCAGTTTATATCTGATCCATAAAGGCCTCCTCCACTGGACACAGTAGTTGACACCCGGCATCTGGAAGAATGAGTGCCTTCACTCTTAAAGTGGCCTGGCTGGCAAAACATCATCCACCACACCTCCAATATCCACCACATTGAAGACTTCCTAAGAGATCTAGTTCCCAACGCTGCCTTGTTTAAGGACAACATTGCTTGCTTAGACACATTTATGTATACTATGTCGAACTACAGTATATTGTTTTGTTGAGTTTTAAATTCTGAAAAATGTTTCAGTTAGTACACATCTATCATGAAAAATAAATGTTTGTGGGTTATGTCCAGGTATACTTTTTTTTTACCTGGACATAACCCAGGTAGTTTAACAATAGTTTGTTTTATACTATTTTACAACTATCTTTTAGAAATTAAACTTTGATTCTGTGCTGTATGAATTATTATACAACTACTGAAAATGTTCTCTTATTTGGGTAGCATAGTGAATGGGTAGCCTATTTTCTAGGCACCTTCAGATGTCTTTTGTAAAATAAGATTTTATTTTTAGTCTGATGTGTCATGTATTTATAAAAAATGAGTCTTGAATGTTCGAAAAGCAGCCTAGTTTTATTTGTATTATTAATCCAACACTTCTGAAACTTCAATGAACAAGTTTCAACTTTTATGAAATTAAAGTACAATAGCCTAGTTAAAGTTAAAGGAAATAATTTACAACTTCTAGTTACATTTGTTTTAAAATAACTCATATTAGAAGTCAAATAATATATAAAGTACTGCAAATGAGAAAGCTGACATGAAACAGAGGCATAAAGTTGATTTTGTGGGATATCAAATAGAAATCATGAAGCAAAGTCATTAAAGTAAGTTACTTCAGAATGGCAATATATGTGGCATATATAATTACGGAAATACATGGATGTAAAAGTTACTGCATTTGGCACAACTGATTAGTATAAATCAATCTGTGTGACAGCAAATAAAAAAATTTTCCTTTTAATCAGCAACAACCAGTGAAGAAATAGTCTTAAATGGACATAGTCAAATAAGAAGAATACTTCAGGTGAAGAAACTAGCAGGTGAACCTAGGAAATAGAATCAATGTAGAGAAATCAGTTATGATTGGAGATGAATCAAATGGTGATTAGTATATGAACCACCAAAGAATAACAACTATTTTCTAGAGTGTCAAAATACTAATATTTTCTGTTTTTCCTTACCCTTGCAACTTAATTTTCTTAAAATACATCTTTTCTCCAAAGAGTCTGCTATTACTGATCATTGAAAAGCTTATGGGAAGTGGTTTTCCCCTTTTTTCAGGTTGCATTTAATCATTTTGAGATTTTTCTTACCTTACCAGCGTTTGGCAGCTGAACAAAGACCACACTCACCAGTCGTGTGAAGTACCTGAGGCTGCAACAATGGTTCAGTTGCACTGGGAAAATTAGGGAATACTTACGTTTTAGCAAAAAGCCAAGAATCCAATGTCTCCCATCCAAGTGAGACCTTGGATTCTTGACTTTCAGCTAAAATGTAAGTATTCCCTAATATTCTTAGTGCAATTGAACCATTGTTACAGCCTCGGGTAACTTAGGCAACTGGGGAGGATGTGGTGCAAAGGGAACCCTGGTGCACTGCTGATGGGAATGCAGGCTGGTGCAGCCACTATGGAAAACAGTATGGGGTTTCCTTAAAAAACTGAAAATGGAACTGCCTTTTGATCCAGTAATTCCACTACTAGGACTGTACCCGAAGAGTCCTGAAACACCAATTCAGAAGAACCTATGTACCCCTATGTTCATAGCAGCACTATTTACAATAGCCAAGTGCTGGAAACAGCCTAAGTGCCCATCAGTGGATGATTGGATCAAAAAAACTTTTACACAGTGGAATACTACACAGCAGAAAAAAAGAACTCCTAACCTTCGCAACTACATGGATGGAACTAGAAAGTATTATGCTTGGTGAAATAAGCCAAAGACAAATACCATATGATCTCACCCATTTCAGGATAATAATGAACAAAACAAACAAACAAAACAGAACCAGATACATGAATACAATGATTAGACCTTCAGTGGGCAGAGGGGAGTGGGGAATTGGGAGCGGGGAGAAGGAGGCAAAGAAAGGGAGCAGTTTAGTCAAGGAACTAGCAAGGAAGAACCATGGACATGGACAACAAGTGGGATTGACTTTGTGGGGGAGTAGGTGGATGGGGAAGGGGACAGAGGGAAAGAAAAAGGTAATGGATATAATGAAACAATAATAAAATAAAATTAAAAAATAATCCATTGTTGAATATCAATGATTTTTCATGAATCTCGAAGGTATATTTGACTCCAAATCTCTTATTAACAATAGAAAAACAAACAGAAAACCAAGGACACTGAAATTGCCCTGCAAAAGTACCTTGGGGAGTGAGAAGAATATATCAATTGTATGTTATCATGGACTTTTTATTGGCCAATGTAACCTAGTGAGACTCCTTGCATAAAATCAAGCTAAACCATAACAGATGACAATGAAGAAACAACATGATCACTAAAGAAACTGACCTTCCAAACCTTATCCATGATTTCTTCAGGCTGGATGTTTAGTCCAGTTGAACTGATATATGTAGTGCTTCCCATGGACCTCTGGTTTCCCATTTAAGCATCCCCTTGACTGACCTCTGATTTTAGCCAAAGCTGTGCTTCACAGTTCCAGGTGACCCCAGGCTCACTCAGCTGACAGTGTCCTATCTCCAGGCACATGCATGTGCTTACTGTCTTCCTGTACTCCAGCTTAGCCCAGTGCGGAATAGCTTTCATGCCCAGAAGTAATACTCAACCAAGGAGGCAGTCCTAGGGAAATTGAGTCCCTGGCCCACAGTAGCAATCTCAGTGATGTAGCTATAGGTAAATTTTCCCCTGTCCCTGCCTTAATTTTACCTCTTTCAGTTCCAGGGACCAACTCCCAAAGAAGAGTTCTTATTAGTGGCCAAGTTCTTGTCTGGGTTTTCTATTTTGGGGGGAACCCTGATTAACACATTTATGATTACGATTATGATTATACTATTTATCTCATCTCAAAATTGAGTCATCACAAAATCCTCCCTGCTTAAATTTGGCAAATGTTAACTTTGTATGTGTGGTTGGGTCTATCTGTGGATTGTTTTATTCTACCATAAATGTATAGTATATTGCTCAGAATTATGTTTACAATACATTAAAATATGTTTAAGTATGTTTTCCTATCATTTTTCCTGCTTTTCAAAATATTTGTGGTTCTTTCCAGTGATTTATTTTTAATAAAATGTTTAAATTAATTTTATCCAATTCTAAATAGATGCAGTAAATGACTTCTGGAATTGCATCAAATTTACAAATTAATTTGGGAAGAATTGCATTTTAAATATTATGCTTTATTTGGAAATAAGATATATTTTCCCAAATGTCTTAGTCTTTTCTGGCTGCTATAACTAAATACTATAAACAACAGGGATTTATTTCTCACAGTTCTGGAGGCTGAGAAGTCCAAGATCAAGGTGCTAGCTGGTTTTGTGTCTGGTGAGCGCCCACTTTCTGGTTCATTGGTGGTCGTCTTCCTTCTGTAACCTCACCCATAGAGAGTCAAGGAATTTCTGGGGTCTCTTTTACAAGGGTACTGACTTGCTGAGGAAGCTGTGACCTGGAGATGACATAGCTACAGGTAGATTTGGCTCAGGCGGTGGAGAGGAAGGAACACTTTGAGGATACCAAGAAATTAGAATGAGAATCCAAGGTGCTAATAAATGCAGAAGGACATAGTAGGGTATTGCTGAATAAGAGAGTAATCAGGAGGAGTCTGTAGATGGGCAAGACAAAGGAGGATACGAAGAAATGGGAGGCAGAAAATCAAAGTTACTATGTCATACATCTGAAACTAACACAAAGCAACGTTGAACATAAACTGTAATTCAAAAATAAAATGTAGAAAAGTTAGTTCGAAGTTGCATGTTATTTATGTAAAAGAGAGCTTGTGATTATGCTGTTCCTCATCCACCAGGGCTGTGAAGAACATCCAGATCCAAAGATTCAATTAGAACTTCGTGGTGGGTGGCATATTGAGTTAAAAGATTCTTTTACTTATCATGTGTGTATGTGTGTGTCTAGGTGTGTTAGGGTTGCCAGATTTATCAAATAAATTACAGACCACCCAGCTAAATTTAAATTTCAGAAAACAAAGATTAATTGTTTTTAGTATAAATAGATTCTGTGCAATTGAGCACATTTCACAAGACATACTTATACTAACTTTGTTTTGTTATTTTTCTGACATTTGTATTTAACTGGTGTATGTCTGTGTGCACATGGGAGCAGGTGTCAGGGATATGAGCTGATGAGATATTCCTTCATACTTAATTTTTTAAAAGAGTAGCTCAGAGCAAGTCATGAGAAACCTTATCACTGCATGCTTTTCTAATCATTATAATTTTAAAAGGCAATGGAATTTATACATATGGAGATTACTTCAGAGTTTTAATTAAGTTTTCCAAGTTTTAATCTGAAATAGAATTTGTTCTTTAATAACAGCTTATATAAATGAATGTTGTCATGTATTTCTTCACTTACATTAAAGAATCATTTACTTAGATTCTGCTTTTTATTTATTTATTTTATTTTTATTTTTTAAAGATTTTATTCATTATTTTTAGAAAGAAGGGCAAGGAGGGAGGAAAATAGGAAGAGAAACATTAATGTATGGTTGCCTTTCACCTGCCATCAGATGGCTGGAGACCTGGCTTGCAGCCTGGTTATGTGCCCTGACTGGGAATTGAACCAGCACCCCTTGGGTTCTCAGGTTGGCGCCTATCTACTCAGTTAAACCAGCCAGGGCTAGATCATGCTTTTTAGAAGATTAGAGCAGCCAAAAGTTACAAGTTCAGACACAACAGAAGCCTTGACTTTGCTTTGTGGCACTGGCTTCACAGGATACTCACAATCTCAGCTTAGAGAAGAAAGTGGTTGTCAGGCCAGGTGATTTTGGGGGGCTCATTTTTAGCACTCGTAATATGAGAGTGGCTGAAGTTAAATCACATGGTTTTTAGGATTGTGTTTTCTTGTGTTTACAAAGTTCCCAGTGGTGTTCATCTTCCTTATACTGGACCAGCCTGTTGAGGTGGCATCTCTATGACTTTAGACCTAATCATCTTTACTGTAGGTTTTCTCTGTTACAAGGTCCTTCTTGGTCTCTGTACCCCCTTCTACTCACATGGTATCTAAACATACCACCACTTCTATTCCTCAATGCTCCCCTTTCCCTATGGGGGCCCAAGAGTTATGCCCTGACTCCAGACTGTAAGCAGGGAAGTTGTAGGCACTCAAGCTCAGTAAATTAGGTGCACTTCAGCTAATTTATCTTCAATAGCCACTGTGTGAGTGCATGGTTCTTTATGGTTTCATATGCATTATAAGATGACACAGCAGTTCCCAAGGTAAATTATATTGGTTACAGGTAAGAGAATTAAAAAATTAGAAAGAAGAGAAAGGAACTAACATTTACTGAGCATTTGCTTTGTGCCTAGCACCGTGTCAAGTATTTTACAAACATTGTCTCATTTAATTCTTACCACATACCTAAGAATTAGATATAATAAGAGAAAGGAGTTATAAACATATATTTATAGATGAAGATACAAGCTCAGGAAAGTTATAAAACTTGTCTTAGAACAAATAGCTAATATGTGTTGGAAGAAGACTTCTAATGAGGCCTTATATCTCCAAAGCCCATGTACATCCTATTCACAATGTTCTCCCTGGAGGTTGGCTAGCCTGTCTAAGTTTACCCAGCTAGGAAATGGGGAATAATTCAAACCTAGGGAGGTCTGACTTCAAAACCAATGAAAATTAGCATTCAATGGGGTTGGTTAGATCATTCAAAAACCTTTGATGTCTATGGCAGATCCATATGTGTGTATGTCAGGGGAATGCACTTAGCAAGCTGCCTTGAAAAAGATGTTGAGAAGCTTGAGGTATGGTCCACCACTAGTTTGCGCCTTCCCGAAGCTGTAGTGAGGAAAGTCCTTCCCCTGTATATTTCTTCCTGGCCTCCAGCACCCAGCAAGAACATGCATCTTGCCTGCTGTTAGCATCTCCCCTGGAGGAGGGAGTTTTCCACCAACACATTTTCCTAATGGGCCCTTGCTTGCTTCTTAAGCTCCCTCCAAACCAATCTCTGGGGGCTTCATCCTGGGTCTCACACACAGGTAGTATTCATAGTGGTTCTAGAGCTGACATGAGACTATCTGGATTTTTATTGTGGCTTGATCATCTTTTAGTTCTGTTCCACTGGGAAAATTACTTTACATTCATGTGCTCCGGTTTTCTTATCTGTAAAATTGGGGAGATGATAGTAGTTATCTCATTAGCAAGTTGTATGCATTAAATACATTACAGAAAAATTTAGCACAGTGCTTGGCTTATAGTAAATGAGTAATATATATGATATAAAAGACAGGATTGGATACTTCTGGCTGACTAAAGTAACCTATTAATTCTAATCTATGCATAGATGGTTATGACTATACTTTTTTCCTACCTTTGAAAGCAAATGTGTTAGTTTCTTATTTTTGTATATTAGTACAATGAATGGCTTCATGGGAATTCCTGACACTATGCCTTACTATTGAGGCAGCTGTTTTTGGGTAAGTACCCTTTCAGCAGTACTCAAGTCACACCCCATAAGTTCCCCCTGAATCACAGAGCTGGCTCTCTGCGTGTTCAGTTGACAGTGCTGGGCAGAAGGCTGCCTAGGCTTGCCAGCGCTCCTGACAAGCATGATCAAGTATTACTGCAAGACCCACCAGAGCCACGTTTCTTATCGCTCCATTGAATGGTGTTGGAGTGGCAACTAGATGTGCTTTCACACATGCATGTGCGCATGCGCATGCACACACACGGACAAAACTAGAGCCCTTACCAGGCCGTTGTATGAAGAACTACAAAAGCATCCTAGGGCTTCAGCAATGCAAGTATTTCCCTCTCCCTCAATCTGTACTTTATGCTTCCGTTAACTTGAAATGGAGGGTAAAAGAAAGTGAGTTGGTGGAATAATTTTGCTTTTAGGTGATATTTTATATTTCAGAAGTTTTTACTATAACTATTCAATGGAATTGCTGCCCAAGTGTAAGCAGAAAGCCTGGATTTCTTTTTCAACTGTTAAACATTTCCTTTTTTACACAATTTTAGACATTATTTTTTCCTTTAATTTTTAGAATTAAAGAATCACAGTGAATGAAAACACACAAAGAAACTAAACAGAAAAAGAAATCAACATTTTACCAATGTCCTGCTTTGTTCTATTGAGTTTGACATTTGGAAGTTTGTAGAAAGTTTGGCCTAATGTGCATGAGAATATTTCCACATGATACAGGCATTTTCTACTGAGTCCACTTGGCATCTTTAAGCATCTTTACCCAGTAAGTGTCGAGTGCCTGCATGATTAAACTCAGGCTTCCGAATGGCTTGGTTGAAAAGCCAACAAGATTTTTTATAGTAAAACCCAGGCTGCTCAAAGATTGGTTTCCAAACAAACTATGCACTTTGTAGATTTTTTAAATAAAAAAGTTCCAGTAAATATTTTGCAAAGCAAAATAGGAGGACGTATGAAACATTTCTGTCTGGACCAGAATAAGAGTCAGAACCTAGAGCAGAGCTTAAAGAAAAGTCAAATATACTACAACTAAAGTTGCCAAAAAAAGCTGTGATGTGTAGTGGATTTGGACTAATAATGAGAGCTATCCAGTATTGCTTTTTCTTATACAATTGGTATTTTTGTATTAGGCAAAGGGTCTAGGCTAATCAAGATAGTTATTTTTTATAATTAAATGAATGACTAGAATAAAATCTATGAATATCTAGTGGGCTATTAATTGTGCATTTGGCCATATCTACTATAAGAAAAATCTTCTCACCTTACTTACCCAGATCTGCGAGGTATTACTTCATTCTATCTTCTTTGTCTTTTTTTTTAGCATATTTTACTTAACAATAATCTCTTTTATTCAAGGAACACTGAACTTCAGGGACAAAGAGCACAAGGTAAGTTATCTGTATTTGAAAAGAGACATTAAAATAGCAACATCAAGAAGAATGAGGGAGAAAATATCATGTTTTCATTTCTTTTCCAAAACAAAGGAAATAAATTCTTTCATGCTTTTTATTTGTTTTCAAATCACATTGTCCTCAACTTTTGAAATAATAATCTTCCTTGACAGTCATTTAGTAATTGTGGGTGATCTATGGCTTTATTATAAAGTTCTCATCTAATGATCTATTTCCTTTACCCCAGAGGCCAAGTACAAAGCTAGGGAATTATCTTGGTGATACTTTTAATAACTTCCTGTGGGATTGCAAACCCCAACTGAAGCCTGTTCTGCAAAGGAGTTAATCATGTAATTTCACAGATTAGACACCACAGGGTTACTAATGAGAAACTTCAGTTTAGTGATAAACTTTTTTTTTTCCAGGAATATTTTGAGAGGCCCGTAACCTTTGGCTGACACCCAGCAAGGCTATTAGTTTAACCATGGGATGCACTACCAAATGCACAAGAGTCAGCAGAACTTCTTTTCTGGAAAGTAGATTGTAAGAATAGTTTTGCTGAAGAGACTTCAGAAACAGATGGAATAGTCAAAAAAGAAAAAAGGACAAGCATAAGAAAACGTATTAACTTCCGTTAATTGGCATAACTTGAGTTTCTCGTGTCTTTTCAACCATATGCTCAAGATGGAAACCGCAGTTCACATTTAAATGTCAGGCTGCCCTCAGTTCCATAAACATGTATCATCCATCACTAAATATTTAGATCTGAATTGTTGGAACTGAGTTCTGTGCCAGGGGTAGGGGGATTAATTCCTTTCAAGGTCCTCACATGATGGATTTTCCATTGAAGTAAACATCCGAGAAGAGCTCACACTAAAGCCATAAAATATATAAATAAAGTTTAAAGTTTAATTAAGTCAACATTATTTAAAGTGGTTGTCATATTTTATGGCAAACTTTTCA
This sequence comes from Noctilio leporinus, assembly GCA_004026585.1. Taxonomy (NCBI): domain Eukaryota; kingdom Metazoa; phylum Chordata; class Mammalia; order Chiroptera; family Noctilionidae; genus Noctilio; species Noctilio leporinus. Next base: position 143,010 of record PVIW01000170.1, on the reverse strand, counting down.
TGTTTATTTTGTATGACTCCTAATAAATAGCCCCTCCTGCCCTGATTAAAAAGCACAGCTAGGTTAAAGTCAAGGGCTCTAAACTTAGGGCAGGAAGTGCATTTCTGAGTTGGGGATAATGCAACCTTTCTGATTTTGCTTTTGTTTCAATATCCTGTAGAGACAGAACTTTGAACATCCTTTAAGGCTGTATCAATTGGACCTTGGGAAGACTGCATATTCACATAGGAGCACAGACTAGGAAATCAGTATAACCAATGTGGCAAAACTATTATTTTATTTTTTAGTTCTTATAATAATAGAAAGCAAAAGGAATGATTCAAATTAAGCTTACATTGGCTTGTTAGCTTCTTAAACAATTTTCCTTAAAAGGTAAACCTTTTAAATGAACATAACTCCTCCCTCACCCCCTAGATTAGAGCTCTAGGACACTTGAGTTTCTCCATTAATATTAAATAGGGACATTGATAATCATACTCTCTTTCATGTCTGATGGATATAGTGTTTAAGGAGAAAGAAGAAGCCCTGGCTGGTGGCACAATGCATAAGGCACTGGTCTGCAAACCCAAATGTCTCTGGTTTGATTCCCAGCCAGGGCACATAACCACATTGCAAACCAGGTCTCTAGCCAAATCTGTAGCTGGAGGCAGGTGAAATGCAACCATACATTGATGTCTCTCTCCCTCTCTGCCTGTCTCCCTTCCTCTCTCTCTGAAAATAATAAATAAAATCTTAAAGAAAAGAAAAGAAAAGAAAAGAAAAGAAAAGAAAGAAGCAGCAAAGGACAGAGACCAGCTAAATTCCTTATTACAGAGTCGAAGCCTGGTTGCCACTTAGCACAGGCTTTGTCTTTTTAAAGCTAAATCTCCCTCCATAGTGACAGTAAGAGCTGTCTCTCTGCCTGTGCCTGTGAGCGTGTACACACACACACACACACACACACACACACACACACATACACACACACACACATCTCTGTTTAAAGAAGTATTTAAGCCTGTAAAGGAACTTTTAGATTTGAAATCAACTGTGCCCTTTCCCAACCCTAATGTTTTCTGAGAAGAAAACCAAAGCTGAGAGAAGTTAATTGTCCAAATTCACACAGCAAACTGGTGGCCAAAGAGGTTCAGACCACATGGCTTTCATGCCCACTTGACTGCTTCCCTATCCCCTCTCCAGTGTACTGATGTAATACTGTGCTTATCTGTAGGAGCAAGGATGGATGGTCTTTGAGAAGATGAAGATTGCAGTAATTGTGTCAATGGTTCTTGGGTTGCACATGTTCGGAAACCAGGTGATTTGACACTAATCACTGAGCTTTCATTTTCATCATGTGTAAAATGCAGCTACTTGAAGATAGAGATACTATTCATCAAGTGCCACTTGCATATACACAGACAACACCAGTTCAATGGTATCAGTTATCATTGGTTTTAGGTCCATGCTTTAAAAGGTACCTATTAAGGACAAACTGTCTTTCTAAATCACCAATTGCCAGATATGGAGGAGGATGATTTCACTTCTTTCCCTTGGGGTTCACATTTATTTGTGGAAAAGCCCAAATCTTTCATGATAAAGTCTCTAGAGAGATTTTTCCCGGAATAAAAATATTTGTCAAATGAAAAAATACATGCTATCAAGATAGTTTATTATCACTTGCACTAGAGTTTGAAGTCTTAATAAACTGAAAAAAAATTCTAAACATACACGACTAAAATTTGACAAGCAAAACACAAAATTCATTTTATATCTTTTCTACTGAAGAAATGTTTCTTCACATCATCACACATAGCATATTTATTTATTTATTTATTTATTTATTTTTAAAGATTTTATTTCATTATTTTTAGAAGGAGGGGAAGGGAGAGAGGCAGAGAGGGAGAGAGACGTCAATGTATGGTTGCTTTTCACCTGCCTCCAGCCACAGACCTGACTAGAGACCTGGTGTGCAACCTTGTTATGTGCCCTGGCTGGGGAATCGAACTTGCGACCTTTGGGTTCGTAGGCCGGCACCTTATCCACTGTGCTACCAGCCAGGGCTCACATAGCATATTTAAATGTGATGATTAATCATACAGCAAATGATTTAAGAAGTAAGAAAACATTTAGTTATATATGCATAATTTAGTTAATTCCTCAAAGAAGATTAAAAGAAAAAATAAACCTACAAAAAACAATATAAAACTAAGTTCATTTCAAAGACCTAAATCACTGCCTGTGAAACCTCTACCCTCTTGATTTTTAGTTTGTCTCAAGTCCATATATTATTCTTATTTAGATTTTCAGATCCAGGTCATTTTCTCTTTGTACTTCTACATAGTTCTCTTTGTTACAGACAATGAAATGGTTTTATTTTCTACCTGAATATAATATAGTTTGCTAAATCTCTCTTCTAGAGGCTGCATGTTTCATGAAATAAACATATGATTAAAAAGAAATGAAAATGAAATTACTCTTTTATGCTAAAAAAACCTTCTGATTAAGCTTATTATTATAGAACACAAAATATTATGTTAATAAAGTCAATTATGTGAAAATTTTCATGTCAATAATAACCCTAATGAAATTGTTCAGTTTTAATGTCTAATATATCTATTAAAACATCTATTTAAAATTCACTAAAGCAAAAATTATAAAAGCACAAGTATTCACCTGATGATGATATGGTGTTTATCTCATATAAAATATCTTGACTGACTGTAGTTCCAGTTTCTTAAAATAAAGTTGAGTTGTATTACTGGAAGGGGGAGGGTCTGACTCAAAAACCCAATTAATATTTTTTAAAATTTTATTGTTGTATTACATCCATCCCCTTTTTGCTCCCCTCTGTCCCCCTCCCCACCTACCCATTCCCCCCAAAGTCAATCCCATCTGTTGTCCATGTCCATGGTTCCAAATTCATTTTTTACTATGGGTTTGACACTGTCTCTAGGACAGCTTGCACAAAAGTGAGTTCTGCAATGCACCATTTCTGTAATATATTTCACAAAAATAGCATTCCAGAGTAAAATAAGCATTAAAGAAGGAAAAAAGCTGCTTAATTTGCTACAATAAATCTAAAGTATACCATTTAACATGTAATAATTATATAAGCTACTGGCATATTTAAAATTTTTGTATTAACTCTTCAAAATCCAGTATGTACTTTAAATATGTGTAAAAATATGTATGTTTGCAAATGTATTTTTGCATGTGTTTGGTAATATTGGAATTCATATGTAAAAGAGTAATCCTTTAAACAAATGAATTAACGTAGGCAGTTTGAAATAATAAAAACTTTGTATTACTATTATTTAAGAAGCTGACAGAGGCAGTAATTAAATGGTGAATTGTCAGGATGTTAAAAAAAATAAGTACGCATTGGTGGCTACAGAATAGACAGAGGGATGTTAAGAAGAAGAAAGGAAGTGGAGAAGCCAAAGAACTTATATGCATGAAACGTGACATGAACCAAAGGGGCACTGCCAGAGGAAATGGGGTACTGGGTGGAGGGGGGCAAAATGGGGAAAATTGGGGCACCTGTAATAGCAAAATAAATATATTTAAGGAAAAAATTTTTGACAATATTTCTTTCCTTTTTTAAAAAGATTTTATTTATTATTTTTAGATAAAGGCAGAGAGGGAGCAAGACATCAATGTATGGTTGCCCCTCACCTGCCTCCAGCTATGGACCTGGCTGGAGACCTGGCTTGCTGCCTGGTTATGTGCCCTGGCTGGGAATTGAACCAGCGACCTTTGGGTTCGCAGGCCGGTGCCTTATCCATTGTGCCACCAGACAGGGTCTGACTCAATATTTCTAATGTTTAAAAGTTTTTTTTTATTAGCTTGTGCATTCTAAAATTATTTTATTTTTTTCCACTGACTTTGCGTAATGAACATGTAAACACATATCTCCATCTCTCTAGACTAAGGAATTATTATTATTTATTATTTTCTTAAAGGTGTGTGAAAGAAATCAACTCAGCAAGGTAAATTTGTATATGTTTGTATTTTCTTTTTCTTTTTTTTTAAAGATTTTTTTATTCATTTTTTTTTAAAGATTTTATTTATTATTTTTAGAGAGAAGGGAAGGAAGAGAGGCAGAGAGGGAGAGAAACATCAATGTATGGTTGCCTTTCACCTGCCTCCAGCTACAGAGGTGGCTGGAGACCTGGCTTGCAACCTGATTATGTGCCCTGGCTGGGAATCGAACCAGCGACCTTTGGGTTCGCAGGCCGGCACCTTATCCACTATGCCACAGCCAGGGACTGTATTTTCAATACATAGATGACTAACCTATATATATATAAGAAATTAAATGCCATTCACAAAATCCTCTTTGAGTGTGTCTCTTGCTAGGGAAACCTTGTACTGAATCACACCTACACTCATCCAACCAGCTTTCAGGAGTGCAGTTTCTGATGCTCATAAACTGTCAACTCTGAAGTCACGCCGGAGTGTAGGTTAATTTTGTTAATGCACACTCAGGGTAGGCACATGTGCAGCTAGTATTTCCAAGCCATTTATTTTATCTAAACATTTCCTTCCCTTGAGTTATTTATACACTGTGCAGTAGAACTAGAGTGTGTGCTAAAAAGGTAGAGCCAGGTGAGAACCTCTCCATGTAGCTCACTGCTAGTAAATCTTGAGCTTTTATCAAGGAAACTCTTAAGCCAGCAGAATGTACATGTTGAAGAAAAGACTTTTAGGACAAAGTCAGATAATGAGCACATACATTCTGAAACTTTAGCTACTTATTTTCTAAAACATTTATTAATATATGAGTTTGGTCCACAAATATTTGTTGAGTTTCTCTTCTACATGTTGATTACCTTTTGTACGGTCAATGAAATCTAATAAAAAGGTAGGCTTTCTTCACCTTTAACCTGAGATAAAAAATTTCTTTGAATTCCTTGTGGTACTTGTGATTAATAGTGTATATGTGCTCGCACACATAAATATTTTTTTAAATGTATGTGTTTAAATATATATGCATGTATTTTGTCTTTGTATGAAATTTCTATTAATTATGTTTTATGGATTACATATATGCTTGCAGTCTACACAAACACATATCATTCCATGTCTTTTGATATTATTGTGTCTGATGACATAAAAATGTGAATAAATTAAATTAATGAAACCTAATCAATCTGGAAATGTCATTGGCTTTTCAAGTTTACATTCTAACCTAAGATAGGCTTTTGTTATAGATAAGGTTGAATGAGTGAGAATGGTAAGAGACTACCTTTCTTCTTCCTCTTTTTTTTTTTTAAAGTGCCACTTTTTTTTTTTTCTTAAGATTTTATTTCATTATTTTTAGAAAGAGGGGAAGGGAGAGAGGCAGAGAGGGAGAGAGACATCAATGTATGGTTGCGTTTCACCTGCCTCCAGCCACAGACCTGACTGGAGACCTGGTTTGCAACCTGGTTATGTGCCCTGGCTGGAGAATTGAACCTGTGACCTTTGGGTTCGCAGGCCGGCGCGCCTTATCCCTGCGCTACCAGCCAGGTCTCCTTTCTTCTTTTTAATTGGAATGCCTCACCCAAAAAGTCCAAGAAAGAGTCTGAAAATTAATATAAATATGGACATTATTTGACCTACATTACAAAGCTAATGACTTAATAGTCTACTCTAGAGTAGTATATACATTGTTCATTTTATTATGTGTTCCATCCAAACTATAAGTGATGAATTTCTATCTTATTAAAATCTAAATATCAGTGGAAAGCCACTATGAATTTTCTGATAAAATACCTTTTAATTTGTGTTTAACTTTCACATTTAGTATATAATCCCTATTTAATTTTACTATTAATAAGCTAACTAATACTCTAGGTGATATTGAAGTCCAAGGTCTTCTTCTAGGAGGCATAGTGAATACTTGGCGATGACCCAAGTTTACATATCATTTAAATGTAAAGTAAACAAGTCCTGGCTGGTGGCTCAGTGGAAAGGTGGTGAACCCAAAGGTCACTGGTTCAATTCCCAGCCAGGGCACATAACTGGGCAGCTCGGTCTGTAGCTGGAGGCAGGTGAAAAGCAACCACACATTGATGTCTCTCTCCCTCTCTGCCTCTCTCCTTTCCCGTCCCTCTAAAAATAATAAATAAAATTCTTTAAAAAAATGTAAAGTAAGCGAATGTGTTTGGATAAGATACAAGTTGACAGTATAAAGTCAATTTTATCTTTAAAATATTTTGAAACAAGAAGACCTTCATTTAGAATATGAATCCATAGATTGAAAAGGTGAGAAAATAACTTGAGTTCAGAAGTCATTAATATGATGAAAGTAGAAAGGGAATAAAAGCCTGGCCTGACTGCAGTCAGAAATGTGAATAAGAGAAATAAAATTTCAAATTTTAGCAGCTAGTATGTATGACATTACAGGTATGATTGGTTTGACTGAATTATAAAATGTCACATTGAAGTTACATTGGTTTTCTGAAGACACTCCCATTTGACTACAGAACAGGCTGCACATTCACAATAGAGTATACATACATCACCAGAATGTATAATCATTAAAAACATGAAATTCACAAAAATATGTGAAAAATGAAGATAAAGTTAAATGGTGAAGAGTGTATTTGTACATAGTACATACTCCATAGTTACTTGTTGAATTGATTTTAATTAGCAACTTGTCATCTTTAAACATTATTATTTCACCCTAACAACTTTTAGGTACCTAACAATTCTTGGCAGACTGCTCACTTCTGTTTCGTTCTCCAACAGCCCTGAGTGGGCAGTGTATTGTCTATTTCACAAAGGAGGAAAGGGGTACCCAGGGTGATTAAGCAACTTTTCATGCTTACACAGGATATAACAAAGCTGTGATCTGAATTCAGACTGGTCTTATGTATAATCATGTTTACTTTATCATACTATGCTATAAACATTAAAAATAGAACATAAAATGTGGCATTTAAGAAAATAATGGGCTTCTTCCAATTGTATCTCCATTTCTCCTTCAGAAACCAAAGTAAGCTTTAGCATAAACTACAAAACCAATCATCTGAACATAAAAATTCAAAAGGAGGTAAAATGGCAGAAGCCTTAATATGAAGATTTTGGAAGAAGAGGTGTGGTAGGTTGGAAAACAAGGGCACAGACTCTTCCCATTTTCATATGCATGCCCTTTGCAAAGTGACTTTGCAGCTATTCCCATCAAGAAGTAAAGTCACTATTTGTCCATCCCTTGAATCTGTTCTTGAACCAGGGACTTGCTTCCGGCCAATGGACTTGGTAAAAGTAATGGAAGCAAAGTTTGCTTCCACCATGGCATCTCGTCTAGCCAGCGGGAGGCTATGTTGGAGAGAACTCAGGTGTCCCAACTTGCAGCCTGACGAATGCCAGCTGGGAGTGAAGGCTCCTGTCCCCACCAATGTGCTGCTGACTACAGTGAGGCCAGGTGGTATCAGCAGATGACCTGCCAGGCTGAAGTGCTGTCCCAATTTCTGACCCACAAAACTCTGAGCAAATAAATGTCTTTTTTCCAGACCACAAAGATTCATGTTGCTTGTTTACGTAGTAAAGGCTACTGTAAGTTAATTTTTAAAAAGACCTAGAATTCCTATTTATTTTTCCCAGTAGTGACAGTGAGTTTGCATTGAACCATGCAATTTTTTTTCCTGTCCATTCTGACTTTGGACTGAATGATGTATTTATTAGATGGCTTGGTTGCTATGGGATATTTTTTCTCTGAAGAAAGTGAACTGACTTCTTTAGGACTGAAACCCAAGAACCTGGTTTTATTAGTGTCCTGCTTCTGAAACAGATTGTCTTAACTGAGAGACCGTTCTCAAAGTGTTTCTACAGCCCGCTGAATGGAGCACAGGCACGAAAGCCACATTGTGACTTTCAAGAGCCTTCCCCCTTTGCCTTTCCGGGCTGTTTCTGCCAAAAGAGAAAGTCAAACATTGATAATTAGTGTTTATGACTTCATTGGTATAAAGATGAATATAGTACATTACATATTAAAAAATGCCCTTAAATTTGAAGGTTTTTTTCCTTCTCATTGTAACAGAAACTAAACCACTTTTATGCACCCCTGAAACTATTGTGCGTCACGAATATGCCTAGATATATAGCCTAGATAAGGGATAAACTTACTTACTTTATTTTTCCTTCTATTTCTTCCCAGCAGCTATTTTATAACCAGGATTGAGAAGACGTGAGAGTGTGTGTGTGGTGTGTGTGTGTGAGTGTGTGTGACTATTTGGCCTCCCTTCATGACTAAAGTAGGTAAGCTATCTCTCCATCCTCTTCACATATACAGCTCAGCTAGGGGTGCCCTGCAGAAAGGCCACTACGTAAAGACTGCAGAAGATATAACCATTCATATCCCACAGTGACAGAAAAAAAAAAAAAAAAAGAAAGAAAGAAAAGAAAACCAGCACTAGGGAATCTTCAATATAAACATTAATAGTTTCCCACATCTTTGTTTAGAGAATAGCCTGAGGATTTCTAAACTTTTAGATCTTATTCATTCCAGAAGAACTCTTTCACTTATAGCCACATAAATCTTGGCCCTGTGGAAGTTCCAAGATTAAGACTCTATGGAAATTGGAGTCTCAGAGGCCCCACAGGTGATCTGTACAGAGCAAATCTGATTCAGGCCATTCAGGAGACAGCACATGCTGAGAAGATCATTGGAGTTTAGCTCTGACATCCATTGCAGAAAATAGACACTTGGTAATAAAACATGGAGAGGAATATTGGTAGGAAATATAGCATTCTTGTATTTTATTTATTTACTTATTATTATTTTAAAGATTTTACTTATTATTTTTCAGAGAGAGAGAGGGGAACAGAGAGAGGTAGAGATGGAGAGAGACATCAATATATGGTTGCCTTTCACCTGCCTCCAGCCATGGACCTGGCTTGCAACCTGGTTATGTTGCCCTGGCTGGGAATAGAACCAGTGACCTTTGGGTTCGCAGGCCAGCATCTTATCTACTGTGCCCCAGCCAGGGCTTGCATTCTTGTATTTTAAATGATTGTATTTTTTTATGATTACAAAAGAAAGATACATTCAATGTAGAAAAAGTTAAAGATATTTCTTTAAAAAATTGAAAATGGCCAAAGGTGACTGAGATAATTTCTACCTATAAGAATAATTCACTGGTAGTTAATTCCTTAAAATTTCTTTCATTTTGACTCTAGTTCAGAAGCTCCAGCCACCAATACAGTTCAAAGTGAAAATGTAGTAATTTTGAAGAAAGTTAAAATGAAAGTCCCTGGGGCTCAGCCCTCCCTATCATCTGGCACTTACACACGTTTCACATCACTTTATCTTTGCACAGACACTGGTTCCTTGGGGCCACACAAATGCAGCTCCCACATGCACAGCGGGAGGAGAGTAGCGGGCAGGGACCACTTTTGACTATGCCCCCTCCCTCTCTCCTTGTCTGGATCACTTGGGAAGAACTTGGGAAAGTCCCACATAAATACAAGGGCAAGGAAGACCTATTTTCTTTATTGTGTCTTGTTGCTCAGAGAACCTACAAAAATGACCTAGAAATTAAAATATATCACATTCAAGCTCTGTCTTCAAGGCTTCCCTTTCCAACTTTGGGGTTGGGAAGTGTCACTGAGCTGTACGGACAGGCAGGCGTGCATATGGTCCCAGGGGCAGAGGGACTCTTCCTGGGCTCCTTTGGATACTTTCCACCTGCCATTGCCTGGCAGGATCAAACTGGTAAGACAAAGAAGAGCAACATTACAGTGCTCACACACATGCTGAGGAATTTCACATACTCACTGCTGGCACATCTCCTGAGTTCTGGTACAGGGATCGTCCTCGGGACTGTGTAAGGTAGTGTCATTTATTTTTCCAGGCAGGTGCAGATGGTTGGGTAATTAGACAAGGGGCAACTACAAAGAAGACACGACTTGTGGTTGTGGTTTCCAGTTTAATATAATGCTGTGAGCTAGGCTCTGAGGTCAGCAATGGACCTCGTGATGTTCTGTCCCTGACTAGCACACCTCAGCTGGGCCAGTCTAACTCTCTGTCTCCTCAGCACTTTACACAGGAGTGATTTACCGAACTTGCTTGTTAGTGGTTTCATTTATCATTTCCATATCATTTCTCCAAATACTTTATAAATATTAAGGCATCGTGTCAGGGTTACCTTCACTCATACAACTCTAATTTCTACATATATACTGGTCATTCATGTATGTGTGTGTGCGTGTGTGTGTGTAAATGCATGTTGGTCGTTAGCACATGGATGTTTCACAGGAACCTCATATTCAAAGTCTAGAACAGAACTCACCATGTCTTCTAACCCTGAGTCCTTAACTCCCTTTCTCTATTTACCATTTTAGGGAACAACTTTTATTCCAGAATTCAGATAGCTATGGTAACTCTCAGTCAAGCATCACAGCATAATTCATTGAAATTCTGATTCCTTAAAAATCATTTCTACTCATGTGGAAGTACTGAGAAATGTCTGATTTCTTGTCTGGATCATCGCGACAGCCTCCAATAGCTTTTCTTGTTCCTATTCTTGGTTTCCCAAACCACACAGCATATCATTGCCAGGATATTTTTCTAAGACAGAAAACTGGTTATGTAATAACCTTGCTTAAAATAGTTCAATGATTCCTTATTTACTTTCAGCAAACATTTATAGTTAGGAAGTTTAGGAGGAGCATGATGCATCTTCTTGGAAATTAATATATTTGAAGGTAAAAAAAAATTTGAGGTATATTAAAATTAGCATATTACAAAGTAGGTTACAAAATTCACATTTGTTCTAAACATTGGGCTTCAAGGAATTTTAACAGGAGCAACAAGCATTTCAGGCTATGCTACTATAACCTTGGAGGCTAAATATTTGCTTGCTTTTGCTGTGAGGCGTGTTTGCAAAAACAAATGAAAAAAGGTAAACAAAAAAGTAGGGTGTAGAATTAAGGATAAAATGCAAATTCCTTAGTATGGTCTGGCCCTCTTTACCTTTTCAGCTTCATTGTGTGCCATTTGGGGGTTCATCATCTACTTGACTGTCTTCACCTTTCTTCACGTCTCAGGCCTGGCTCCGTTAGGACATCATTCTTTCTGTCCCCACTCAATCTGGATTTGGACTTCTTTTCTACCCTGCCTCACCAACCTTCTGCGCATGCTCTGTTATAGCATCTACCCCGCCACTTTGCCCATGTGGTTTTCTTATGTGATTTCTGATGTGCCATCAGACTGCCATCAGACTTAAGGGGAGGGGGCATATAGTTTTGAACGTTTGGTGCTGAAAAATATTTATAATTACCTAAATAATTATTCTTCAGATGACACAGCATAGGCAATCAATAAATGTTTAACAAATGATAATCAGGAGATGGGCATGCCTTATTAATTCTTTTTCTTTATTTGAACATTCATAATGTTCCACTTTTGAATTCTTGGAATCCAGTATCCCACCCTCTGCTGCTGGGTTGGGAGGGCTACTGAAGGCAGTCAGAATGCAGATTTGTGACTGAAATGGGTCTTTCTCTGTCTCAGCAGGAACATCTTTTGTCATTAGGCACTCTTAACCCATCCTTTTCCATTGGGAGATGTTTCAGCTGTGGCCCACTGTTACTGATTTTATTGTCATTTTAGCATCCAATCTCACTTCCTAATTCATAAACCAGCCTTCAACTTCTGTCCTCTATTGACAACACTGACAAATTTAGCTTCACTCTCTTTATCCTTCTATCTTCCTCTCCTCTCTGAGGGAAAAGTCACACCTTCTCTTCTCCAAGAGCCCTCCACCCATGCTCCACATCCTAATAATCTCCTAACAAATTCTATGCTTTTTATTATGTATTCTATGTGGTGACTTTGTGAAATTTGACTTCATTGTTAACCTTTTGTTTTTAAATTGGAAACTCTTTTCCCTTCATCTGAGGGGTTGATTGTCTTTCTTCTAATTCTGATTAATCCAGGCTCTTTCTTCTTTGTGTACCTCACCCCATTGTCAGTGTTTTCCAGCTTCCTTCCTCCACTGTTCTGCTCCCATCAATCTCATTCCCTCAGCAGTCCTTCCACCCTGAGAGATTTGACTGCTGTCAATGCATTCACCTGTGTCCATTCTGAATACCTATAAGGCACCCTAGATATGTTAACCTAGAAGCCTCTTAGAGATTTCCAATGCAAGCACTTGCTATTTTTATTAGCTCTTCTCTTAAGTCCTCCTGAGTTGTTCTTCCTATGCATTTGCTCTGTGTTCATTGGTGGCACCTGAGAAGGCAGCTATTTCTGCCCAAGTCAGAAAACTGATAGTCAATCATGACATCACTTCTCCTTAACTGCAGTTAACTGCTGAACAGCTTTTCACAATTCTTCCTCCAAACTTAAACTCAGTTTATCCTGTCATCTCCAATCCAAATGCCAACAGTCGCACCTCCATCAGCGCAAACGTGCTGTGTTTACAATAGGCTATGACTTACTTGTCTTCTCCTTGTGCCTCATCTTCTCCTAACCAACGCTTCTCACCACTGCCAGAGTTGTTTCTCTGAGCCAACCACCAACACCATCAACCTCTTCCCCAGGCCGAGAGAGTTGCCTTCTCATGTGTACATACACCTGAGGCCATGCACAGTGTAAGGTCCTCCTATAGTTTTTATACTCTGCTGTATTAATTAATTTTGTTTCCCTCCCTTTTCCTCTCAGTCAATTGTGAGTTCTTTGAAAAGAGGAGCTATGTCTTCTTCCATAGCTCAATAAATGTTGTTTTTCCGGCTCAATAAATATTTATAGAATACAATGTTTATTGGATAAATTCTTCTAATATTTTACCCCGTGCCACTTCATTTTATTTCTATTGGTTTTCATTGAGACACAGGGAGAGTGTGGGGTTTGAAATGGCAGGTTCTGAGCTGAGTTTGCCTGAGTTCAAATCCCACTAAGAAATTTTTCTGACTGCAAGTTACTTCACTTGCCTGTGTCCAGATTTTTTATCTAAAATGGAGGTGATAATAATAGTACCTATTTTGCAGGATGGTATGAAGATTCAATGAATTAATTTGCAAGTATCTAGACTATTGCTTAACACACTAAACAATAGATGTTAGTCTGATTGTCATCATTATTCTATTCTTCCTTTTCTTTCTTCTTTTCTTTTTTATTATTTTTGTTTGTTTGGGATCCACTCTTCTCCTTTCCTCTTCTATTAGTTTCATATTTACTGACATTCATAATGTCCCAGCAACAAAGAAGGCCCTGCTCTGCAAAATCACACAAACAAATACCTCCTCTCTAAGGTCATGTTGATGTGACATTTTGAGATGGTGTAAACATTTGCATTGTGGCAGTGGTCATGCTCTGGAATTTGGCTGCAACACAGCCCTCTATAGCATGGAATGCAGAATAATGATCTCTAAAATCCCATTGGGGGTGGGGTGGGGAGGGGTATTTCTAGGATAGCATTTGAGTTATGGCTCTGAGTGTGGCACTAGCAGGTTTCAGGGTAGCTTCTTCATGGTAATAGCATCTGACAGAGACCTATTTCACAGCCTTGCTCTGAGCTAGTCTTTTCTGCCAGGGAAAAGAGGATTCTAGCTGGATTTTGGGAGCATGTGACTTTGGTAGCAAAGTCAGACGTCTCTGGAAATTTGACTGCTACCTCTTTTTCCAATATTTTGAAAAGGATATAAATGGGAAGGCTACACCACTGGCTCTTATGCAAATAATTGGTTACTCACAACCAACTTTACAGTATAAGCATTCAAAGTGGTCTGTCAATATGTGTCTGAGTTCACTTTCAGCCATATGAATTTCTAAGAAAAAGTGAGTTAAGAGTGTGTGTATGTGTGTGTTTGTGTATGTTTACTGTAGGAAGAAACAGCAAAGGCAGCTTGAAAATCTGCTTAACCTTCTAACCCAGATTTAGAGGAGAAGAAATATCTGCATGCAAACACTTAATTAGGTAAATTTGGGCAAAGGCTTTTATAGTTTTTGTTTTTATTATTAATTTTTACCACAAGCTATGAATTAGATTTAGTCATTTTTATGAGGACATGACACACTGAATAATGTAGAATAATCTTTTGCACACATGTTATACTTGGTAACTAACTATATGAGAGATGCATGAATTAGTGAACAAATGATGTGATGAATATGAATAATGTGTTGTATAGTATAGAATTGCCTGGATATTTTCTAGAGAAAGATACATGTGGGTACATCAACCAAAGGATTGAGAAAGTAATAAAAGGTAAAAGCTAGGATACAAAAAGTTTTAAGGAAAAAGTGAGTTGTGGTTATAAATTTAGATATTTTAGTTCATTTACTATTGACGTAGTGACATGTGAAAACTATTTACAAGACTACTTTTTGATGGCAATTGATAGGAACAAAGAACAATTTACAGATGAAAGCATGCCAGGAACGGAACAGACTTCTAAACATGAAATACATATTTGTTCTACGCAGCCACATTATCTCCAAGATGAAATTCTTCACACCCTCCTAAAAAAAAGAGGAGAAAATTGAAGCATAACGTTATTTTCTTATCTATTTCTATTACACATCAACTGGTCACCGGGAACTTTCCATGAGAAATGGGCTTGTGCAGGGACGGAGAAAATAACGTAGCAGCCACAGGACCCATGGGGAGTGGGGACACTTCTTCATGTAATTATTCGTACCTGCAGGGCCTGCTTGGGCCCAGTTACATATATGTCCTTCCTATTTGATGATAGGGTGTTTCTGTGCATGTCAATTCTTATGGGTGGGTGAGTCAGTTAGCACTCATTTCATGTGGGGAAACTTATGATTAAGTGTTCAGCCTTTACTAAGGTTCAGTAGCAAGTGCTAAGACTCAGTAGCAAACTGCAAAAGAAGTTATTTGTAGAGTATGGCAGGGCTTTGCTCCAAAATCTTCATGGGTGATTCACCTGTGAAAGCCTGCCAAAGGCTCCATGAAGTATCTCTCTCTCTGCCACTGACAGTTTAAGCCCCATTGGATGTACTGGGCTCAGGGGCAGAGAAACTTGCATGGCAATCTGAACTCACTGAGTAATTTTCTTTTTCTGGTCTCCACTCAGAACTACTCAGTCAGTAGGCCTCAGTAGCACAGCTACATGAAGGATATAGTGCCTCTAAAATCCAAAGAGAAACCATTCAATGTTGCGCCTCTGTTTTGATTGTAGGAGAGACAGAGATCAACTTACGTTATACTTTAGAAGGGTTATCTCAGCTTACCCCCGACACTTGGGCCCTGGGCACCTTCCTGAGGTAGAAGTTCCTGAGGATTGTTTCAGATGTTATTCTCACGCAAACGGATACATCCAGGATCTCTGCCTAGTGGAACTATGTCAATAAACTTGGCCTGATTTGAATTTATGTTCCCTCCACCATTATCTTACACCCTAAGATCCCCGCACATTCCCCGGAGTTCTGTTTGTATAAATTGGAAACATGATGCAATTCTTCTGCAGTGAAGCACATCTCTTCATGGATCACATTTTGTACCTCACTTATGAGGCCTGATGGAACTTGAGCTTAGTTCTAAGTGTAGAAGCAAAGAGGAGCAAGGCATGTGGTCATAAAAATCAGGAATGTCTTTCACGACAACTATCTTAAGAGAGGCCATCATAGATTCTTCAGGTAAAGCAGGGCTGACTTCCTTAGTCAGGTGTAGAAGGGCTACTTCCACTGGTAAAGAAGTATTTAGAGTTTGGGGGTTCAATGCCCCTGGCTTTATTGGGATCTACCCAATGACTTTATTCTGATTTACAAGGTCCCATTCTTTCCCAATCAATATCCTCCCTTTAACATTCTGCAAAACACCTGAAGACATTCTGAAAATTTGGGAGTTTTATTTGTGTTGTAATTCAGCCACTCACAAGATGGCACTCTGGGTTTGGTTTTCAGAAACTTTGGCTCTGCAATGGCAGGAGATAAGGGTTGATTTCAGGGCAGATGTGGAGGCTTTCAAATAAATTATACAGAGTTAGAGTTAGGAATTGAAATCCCAGGTTCGTTATTTTGTTGCCCTTCTTTTGCCAGTGTATTTATAGCAGCAACTAACCAACCTTAATTACACTTCTTAGTTTGACTTTAATGTTCTAAAATATCAAATACATGATCACCCAGATCCTTATCTTCTTCTATAGGTATCTGCTTAGGAGTATCCAAGATGATGTTTTATGCATCTCAATAGCTGTACCATGCCATGGACTACCAGTGTCCCCTTTCCCCTTTGCCGCTGAAAGTATAAACATTAGTGCCTTTAAATCTAATAACCTTAGGGAACCAATTCCAGAAAACCCACAACCAATTAAAAAACTCATTACTAAGATCCTGGTCCTAGCCCTGGGTGGTGGCTCAGTGGATAGGCACTGGCCTGCGAACCCAAAGGTCACTGGTTCAATTGCCAGCCAGGGCACGTAACCTGGTTGCAAGCCAGGTCTCCAACCAGGTCTGTAGCTGGAGGCAGGTGAAAGGCAAATATACATTGATATTTCTCTCTCTTTCTTCCTACCTCCCTATCTTTCTCTTTAAAAATAATAAATAAATCTAAAAAAAGACCTTGGTCATCTGAAATCACTCTGCACACCCAAATTTGTATTAGTCAGGGTTCAATTAGAGAAACAGCACCACATTATCATCAAACTATATCATCATTATACCACACCATCATCTGCTGACACATGTAAGTCCATTCTCACATTACATTATCATCCCAACAAAACATCATCAAAACAAACAAGTGTTCACACCAAAGCATCATCTACCCACATCATCCTCACAGTATACTAGCACATCATCATCATCATCATCATGATAAATTTTACTACTTAAATAGATTAACATGAAAAACATGTTAGACCATGTCTGTGCTTACCTAAAGCAGTAAAATTCTGGATACACAATAAAAATCAGTTCATAATTATCTATATAATCACCATTCCCATGCTACTTTTGTCATTCCCATTAGTCTTAGCAACATACTGAACTACTATAGGTTCTCAAACTTTTATTAATGTATTACTTAATTTAATCCTTGCACTAATCATCCAAGGTATTTATTATTGCTTCCATGTAGTAGATGAGGAAACACTGCTTACATGGCTGGTAAACTGCTGATCCAATATTTGTATTAACACCCACCTATTTGTAATTCCTGTGCTTCTTTTCTCAAGCTAAGCTATTAAATTTGGAAAAATACACTACTTCTAACAGTTTTTTTACCAATAAGTGGTTTTTATATCTCTGTAACCTATTGATGCAAATCAGAAAATTCATGCATTAGATAAACTCATCTCTACAGCAAAATTCTGTGAGATGAGCCCAAAAGTACTGGTCTAGTGTACAAAAACTTTAAATGTTTTTTCATTCAAACTATTAGAATTCTTGGAGGACACAGTATCTTGTTTATCCCTTGTTTGATTTGCTTTGGCATAGGATACCATGTCACATAATAAAAGCATGCTGATAAAGTAAATTTATTTCTCTCAACATTCATATATCAATGCAGTACATGCAATTAAGTGGCATAGAGCCCATTGGCAATTCTGATAATAGTATTGCCCAGCATGTGATAATAATCTAGAAGTCAAAGGCAAATTAGAGTATATTTTTATTTAACTTTCAGTAGAAAAGTAATGGAAAGAAAAATTAAACTAGACAGTTCACCATAGAAAATGAATTTCAAAGGAGGGTAAATAAAGTGCAATGAAATAATCTGGAAAATAACTATAAACCTTTAAAACAACTAATAATAAATAAATGTTATCTGAATTGAACTGACAGTTTTTAATGAACCATATGTAATTTATTTGTATCCTGATGAGGCCATAGTTTTCTCTAAAGCCCATATCCAAATTGTTTTCTCTTCATAATGAAGATAAAGTAACACAAATACCAAAAACCACTCGAAAAATGCTATAATTTAATCCAAAAAGATAGTGAAAGCCTATGTCCATTTTTGGGGAGCTTGTATTTTATTGCCTACCATGGTTTACAACAAAAAGTTGGCCATGAGATAGAAATTTATTCTATAAGCAGCAACTATATTTGCTAAAATGTTCATTCTTTTGATTCTAATCATACTGCAATCTTTTGGGACTATTTCAATAACAATAATTTTAACAATTAATAACATCTAACTTAAAAAAGTTCCTGACAGAGTTGCACAGATATGTTCTATAGAAAGTTTATGAGGTATGTGTTCTATGTTTTGATGCTTTTTTCATACAAAAGGATTCACTCTCTTGATATGCTGCCTAAACAATTTGTGGGTGGTATTTAAGACTCTGTTCAAATGGAGATAATATTTGTTTCAAATAAAAATCCAGCCTAATGCAAAGAAAAGGGGTATCATAAAAGATGAGAAGACAGTTTAATTTCTATAACATATACTTCAACAGTATGGGCCCATTAGGGACTACCTGAGCTGTTAATAGATAAGTTAGACTTCCATTACAAGTTATTATCTTTCAAAAATAATTTTTGATATTTAATTTTTATAAATTATTCTTTGTTTTTTTATTCTTAACATTCTATACATCAAATACTCAAATACATGAAATCTAGAATCTTTTAATAAATGATAATAAAATGAATATCATTATTAAACAAGTATTTGTGCAAGATAGTTTTTCAGACATTTGAAACTCAAAATACAATCTGTCATAGACCCTGGCATCAAGGAGCTAACCCAATTTATAGAAAAGATAAATATGCAAATAGATAAATATAGTGGAATATAGTGTTAAAATTGAGGCTCATGCAAGGTACAGTTATTTTTTTTTAAGATTTAAATTTTTTCATTTTTATTTTTAGAGAGGTGTAGGGAGAGAGGCAGAGAGGGAGAGAGACATCAATCAATATATGGTTGCCTTTCACCTGCCTCCAGCTACAGACCTGGCTGGAGACCTGGCTTGCAACCCAGTCATGTGCCCTCACTGGGGAATTGAACCAGTGACCTTTGGGTTTGCAGGCCAGCGCCTTATCCACTGTGCCACCAGGGCAAGGTACAGTTATTGAATAAGAGAATTAATAAACTCCGGAGGAAGAATGGAAATAAAGTTTTTCTGCAGAGAACTTTCTTGAACTGGGACTTAACTCACTTCAGTGTTCCCCAGGTAGATTAGAGGGAACAGGTATTCCTGGGAAAGCTTATATGTAGCAGCTGAGGAGGAAAACAGTATGGCATTCTTTCACCCCTTTTGCAAAAGGTTCAGTCTACAAAGAGCATTGTATTCCATGGTTAGTTACAAGGAAGTGACAGAAGTATTTCTGAACAATATATGTTCCCAGCAATTGAATATCAGGGGACCCATTAGAATATAAATGATGCTCTGACCAAGTGGTATCTATGGGACACAACTCTAGAAACTAACTCTAGTATCTTCTCCAGAGGATTTTATCTAAAAGAGGTAGAACTTTTATAACAGACGATGATGAAGAGAAGTCTGTTAAAATTTTGTCTTTCAGGAGTGGGATAGTAGAACTTAGTTTTGGCCCAAGTTAACTAGGAAAACATTGGTTTGGAATGAAAGCAAATAACGCAGAAGTTTGAATGTGAATTGCTACAATGCTCTTTCTCTTTTCCCCCTTCTCCTCATAGCACATTTATGCCACACTATCATTTCAAGCTAGCCATCTGGTGTGGATGGAAACAGACTTAAGCTTTAGCTCCCCTCAAGGGATCATGTTACTGAATGGATTCCTTGAATGGCTCTGAAGGTGGCTTCAAGAGTGGACTACTGGACCTCCATTATACTTGTCTCAGATGTAGTGCTCATTTCTCTCTCTCTCCCTCTCTCCCTCTCTCCTTCAGTCTTACTAGTGCCTTTTAAAATACAGCTTACTTTCTTTTTTAATTTTCTTTAGTTTACTATGCCTAAAGAAAGAAGCAAGATTGAGAGAGCACCAGTCAGATTTTAGTCCCAATTTGAGCAGATTAATTGAATTAACTAAAGAACATCATCTTTACAAAAGAATAAAACTAGAGGAATGACTAGTTATCCTTTAGCACTATTTTCTCATTTTACAAATTAGGCTACTTGCTTTTCAAGAGCAACCGTGCCTTCTCAGTGTTCCTCCATCTAGCCTGTTATCAAATTCCGATTACCTGCTGACTTCTTTCCTCTATTTCTGTATTTTCAACAGAAAGCTTGCCACCAAATACAATGAATATCTTCTCTTTTTGGCTGAATTCATAAAATACACATTTTTACTTTATGATAGACTTAATCGTGTCTTAGGGCCTGGTTAGTTATTTGTAAGCCCGACCTTCTCTGCCATTTGACTGGAAGCCTTATCTCCATTCTCCAACACTGTCCATAGGTAATGCAATGCATGTCATTCCGCAACACTTAATTTCATGTCTGTTTAGGATACAAGGCATAAAAATGACAAGGTTATGTGAGAAGCTCAACAATAAAAATATCTTCAAAATAAAAAGAAAGCCCAGAGGATGGGGAGGGGAGTGATTGCTTTTGGGTTGAAATGTCTCAAGGGAGACTTCCTGGAAGAGGTGGCATGGAAGCTGGATTTCACTAATATACTAGACACAGCTAAGGGAGAAGGAAATGGTGGATAAGGTGGAATGAACAGGATATAGAAATGCACGAACCATGAAAAGCCCTAGTATATTTGGTAAAATATAAGTACTTTAGCATTGTTGGAGCATACATTTTTGTGAGAAGGAGAAGAGTAGAGGATAATAGAGAACTCAAATTAACCAAACAAACAGGGATTCATTTTATTTCTTACAAGTCTTGAAGTTTTGTTTTAACATGTCAGGATCAGTATTTCTGCAATTCAATGTCCTTCTCCTCATGGTCACTGGATGGCTGCTATAGTTCTAGGCATCTTGCCTTTGTTAAGCAAAGGAAAGAGAAGGAAGAGGGAGAGTGGAAGGCACTAGTATATCTGTCTCAGTTTCCTAAGAAAAACAAAAGCTTTTTCAGAAATTTCTTCACTGATCCCATCAACAACTCTTTCTTTGGCAAGCAATGCATTACATGACAGCCTGAGACACATGGCAACCCAAAGGGAAGTTGGGAAAGTGACAGTTAAGCTTTTCAGATTCTTTGAAAACCATGAAGGGAAAGAGCAATTGGGAATGAATAGTATGAAATTAGCTAACCACTATTTCTGCTACAATGAACTTTGAGAGTGACATTAACTCCACAGAGTAAAGGTGGGTTTTTTTTTGTTTTTGTTTTTTTTTGTTTTTGTTTTTAATGACAGATAAGGAGCCTTAACTTCCCCTTGTATAGCTTGAGTTCCAATAAAAAATTGTGAGAGGTGTAACCAATCATTGCTTAATGGCTTGATGGCAGAGGCATATCAGCTCTTCCTTATAAATGTGAAAGTAGTTAGAAAGTATTTCTAAATAGTTAATTTGGTCAATTTCTAACTGGGCAAAGACTCACCACAGTGACTCCATTTTTATGATATTCTTTTGGAAGAAGTCATTAATAATTGGAATGATTTGCAAATAAACTCTTAAAAATTTAAACTCAAAACCTCCTTGGTTCTCTGGTTCACAGTAAAAGCCAATCATTGTCTAGCTTCATTATTGAGTTTATAACTGAATAAGGATATCCGTAACAATCTCCTAGAAGCAGCCTGAATGGTTTTCTTTATCCCATGACCAGTGAGGAAATTATTAAGAATAAAAGGTATTCTGGCATAAGATCTGCAAAAAAAAAAAAAAAAAAAAAAAAAAAAAAAAAAAAAAAAAAAAAAAAAAAAAAAGGTGTTTACCCAGAACATTTCCACTTAAAAAAAAAAAAGCCATTCCTCAGTAAATCTCTGAAGCGAAAACAGTCATTCCACTTTCCATATATGGAAGAGCACAGGTAAGTTTATAGAGCTGAAAACACTACAGTATACTTATTAGTTAAGTGTATAGGAAGAGAAACAGAAATAATAAAGATAGTTAAACATAATTGCTTCCATCTCAAGTGAGGCCATCAGAGGCGAGGAGTCTCTTGGAGAGTCAGGAGGATGCCAAACAGAGAAAAGGGGTGAACAGGAGCTGGGCAAAGTGGTCAGCGGTATCCCTGCGGGCGTCTGCAGTGTAGCCCCAAAGCGGGAGGGGCCGCACGCAGGTTCTCTCCCTGCACAAAGCAGACGAGCGGAATGTGCGGCCAACTGCCAAACTGCACAATGGGTCAAGAGGGAGTTGGACTGAGTTTTGGAAACAAAGAGAAAATGCACAGCTGTTCCCAAGATTTTCAAGTTGAGGATGAGGAGTTACTGTGCAAATGAACTGGTATTTCCTGGGTAAATCTGTCCTGAGTTTCTGTCTTCTCCAAGTCCCGAGTGTTTTATTATTTTTGCTTGAACTCTCAAGTATACATAAACCTCACGTCTTCGCCTCCTATATCTAACAGCTGGTGAGATCAAATCTCGGTATCATTGAAATTTCCACTGCATTTCTTAGCTTTGTTTTCTGTGCTCCTGATCTTGGTCATTCCTTGTAGAAAGGAGGAGAGAAAAGGAAGTTTACTTTTATTGATAATATATATCTATACATGTATACAAATTATATTTTCAAAACAACTTTATAAGATAGATACATTATCATAATTGTTTGCATCGAAGCCACCATGACATCAAGAGCAGAAAGGTTAAGTAACCTAAACAAAGTCAGTGGCAAGTGTGTACAAGAAGAGATACCCTGTTCAGGAGCCAAGCTCTATGCCAGGTAGGCATGGCTGAGACTGTCACAGGCTTCTAGTTCTTCAATCAGGAAAATCCTGGTTATGGATCTCCAATCACTTGGAAAGGTACATGAGACTTCAGTGAATGAATATTTATTGAGCTCTCCCTACGTGTGCAGGATGTAATTATCAGTAGCTTGGGGAAGAAAGGAAAACAGAGCCCCTTCTGCCTTACAGCTTAAAATATAAGCAACGTATAAATATGTTCCAATAACAAAAAAACCAAAGATGGATCCATCTCCATGAGAACATGGCATAGAAGAATACACCTGTAAGTAAGATGTGGTTGTTCATGGTCAGAGGTAAGGATAAACAATCTACAGCTTTCCAAAGGAATTTTTTATCTAAAAAAAAAAAAAAGAAAGGAAGTGAGAAACTGGTTACGCACAGAGGCACAGAGGTGAGAGCAAGAAAATCTTGTTGGAGGTGGCGAAGTACGTCCAAACACCTTGGAGAGGAGATGCTGAGCAAAGAGATTAGCCATTAATTAGGTTGAAAAGACTGGAAATTACCTGAGTGGTTAAGCAAGGACTGAGGTCATGGAAACTTGTTCTATTCAAGGGCCACACCTGTTGCATTTGGGTGAATTCCAGGGAGGGGTTGGCGATAGTTCCGAGGTGGAGAGACCAAAAGAGCTACAGGTGTGAGGTCTGGAGGGCGTTCAGCCATGGCACATTCAGTGAGGTTTTAGAGACAGAATTACTGCCTGCACTGATGGACTGGGGATGTTGCCAAGTGAGAATAAAAGGTTTTCAAATGACTCCATGACTAGGAGTCTGGTGCCTGAGATAATCTGGGTGCCATGGAAGAGATGGGGAGGGCTTAAGGGTAATGAGCGGTGAGGAGAAAAGGAAGATGAAAACATAGTTCTACTAATTATCCTATAAACAAAAAGTTAGGTCCAGTATTTTTATAATCAGAACTTTCAGTTTCCTACTAATCATTTAAACCTTATCCTGCTGATGAGGAAACAGAGCCAGGAACAATATGGCACTCCTTTGCCCAAGACTGTCCAGCTGATCGTTGGAGGGAAGGGCACAAGAATCAGGTGTCCTGATTCTGTGCACCGGAAACCTTGCATCCTGCAGCACTATACCCCTTGGCTCTCTCCCCAGCCTCGTGCTGCCTTTCTTCGCCCACTTGGCTCAGAAGATTGTTTTCCCCACGGCACCAAACTTTGCATTTTATTTCTCTAGTGTGTTAAAGAAAGATGCCCTTTAAGAACCAGCAATACAATAACAATAAAATTAAAAAAAAAAAAAAAAAAGAACCAGCAATATTTAGGCCTTTTCCCTAAATTGTGTGTACTTTCACTATTTCAAAAATTATTTGAGAATCTATACTATGCCATGTGAATATAACATGTTTTGTGCTAAGAGGAGGGACCCAATGTGTGTTACCCACTGTGATGTTGAGTTGGCAACCTTGTGAACGCGTGACATCCACAGCGTCATGTCCTCCACAGCTCAGCGCTGTAGACGTCTCCCTATGGCTTCTTATATGGAATCAATCCATTTGATCTTACTCTTTTCCTGATGCCTCCTATTTTTTCCAACATTATTACCTTTTCCAAAGAATCCTGTCTTCTCACGATGTACCTGAAATAAGACAGATTCCATTTTTGTCATCTTTGCCACCAGTGATGTTTCAGGCTTAATTTGTTCTAGGACCCACTTGTTTGTCTTTCTGGCAATCCAAAGTATCCTTAGAGTTCCCCCCTAATATTGTATTTCAAATGAATTTTTTTCCTACCAGCCTTTTTCACTGTCCATCTTTTGCATCTAGACATAGTAGTTTGGAATATGAGGATGTTGACGATCTTTGCTCTCAGTGATTTCAGTAGAAATCTTAGTGACTCCGGAAGTGGTTAATTGATGATGAGGGAGAAATTACTCACTTGTGTGAGTCAGAGGGCTGAGATTCAGGTACCAGTTCATCCATCACAGGAGAGGAAAACAGAGTATGAGAAACAGCCAAGGTGGCTGATGAATGTACTGGCCTGAGCTTGTGGGCGTTTACTTCAAACTCTCTAACAGCTTCTGTGGATTTTCCCAGGAAAATAAGGGAGGTCGTCAGCTATGTGAGAATAGGAAAGAGAGAGTACCTAAGATTTGAGAAGGAAAGAAAATTTGTGCAATATACTCCAGGAGAGTGGGAAAGTCTTTCCCCTGATCTTCCTCTTTTGATGTCCCCCATGTGAACAAAAAGGAACATCAGAATAGATAAGCAGTCTTTAAACTAAAATTCCATATGAATATATACACATGTACAAATTTCAATTATATGGTTTCAATTATATGGTTTGTGCATATATATATATGTATGTAATTTGGTTTTAAAAATATGGTACTTGTTTATTAAAAGCATGTCAAGCTCAGGAATAAAATACTCCTCAATAATTTTGAAAAGTAATCACATTTTTGGTGGTGCATGATACCTTTATGTGCAGATCTTTATATTTTTTAAATTGATTTTTATTTTATTTTATTTTATTTTTTGCTTTTATCCAGGGACCTTTGAAAGTTGTACCATCCAGACCAGCGGTTCTTTTTTTTAAAAATAGATGTTGAATTTTAACAGATGCCTTTTTTTTTTTTTTTTTTTTAAGATTTTTTAATTTATTATTTCCAGAGAGAGAGGAAGGGGAGAGGGAGAGAAACATCAGTGTATGGCTGCCTTTCACCTGCCTCCAGCCATGGGCCTGGCTGGAGACCTGGCTTGCAACCTGATTATGTGCCCTGGCTGGGGGATCAAACCAGTGGCTTTTGGGTTTGCAGGCCAGCGCCTTATCCCCTGTGCTACCAGCCAAGACCAGACCAGCGGTTCTTAAACTTGTGCATGCATCAGAAATACTTTGAGTGCTTGCCAGAGCACAGGTTGCTGGACTGTCCTCCCAGACTCCTGATTTAGTATGGCTGGGCCTGGGAATCTCCATTGCTAGTAAGCCCCGGGTGATGCTATTGCTGCTGGACCATGGACCACACTTTGTGAACTGCTGATTTACAGTCACAGAGTCTTTTTGAGTGTTTTTAGTGTTTAGAGAGCAAAAGGGACCTGGAAGAGAGATTATGAAGGAGGGTAAGTCTAAACAGGAAACAATAGAGAGAAGAACATGCTTGATATTATCTGTATGGGGACCCAGATTTCTCATATCCTTCAATATTACTTTCTTGCTTTATTCTTCAGCCACTGAATGCACTTTCTATTGTTTCCCGGAAGAAGAAATTTGGGGGCAATATAGGATTTCACTGTGTTAGAAAACAGTCTTCATTTCTTGCTAGTTCCAAGGTAGTTTCTAGTGTTTCTGAATGTACAGACTAAAATAGAAAATGATCTACTGGTAGAGAAAGGAGTCATTTTAGCAGCTCACACCAGCTGGTACCTTGCTTGTGACCCCAATTCCAGTTTTCTTATGGGGACACAGGCTGTGGCCTTAAATTCCCTCACCACCTACTCTTGTCTCCTGGCTCCCGTCTGCCAACAGAGGCCTGAGAGGACTCTCAGGGCCATCCAATCCATTTGTCAAGAGTCCTGTGTAGTAAATACGCCACTGAACCCAATCCATGAGAGACCTTCTGCCAAAGGCCATCAGCCCTGCAGCTTCTCAGGCTTCGTACTTGATTTCAGATCCCTCTGCATCTTATGTTCTGCTAAGAGCCAAGTATACAGTTCTCACATAATAAATGTTGACTAATAACTTGACCAATGTTGGCAGTAACACAAATAAGGATGTTTTGTAATTTCAACATAAAAAGTAGAAACTGAACAAGGTGTCTCTTTCATAGGCAACACCAAGCATTTGTAATGTGATCAAATTGTGAGGTAGTTTATTTCATAAATTTCTTGCATTACAAATTTCTAAAAGATAAATACATTTCTTGTATTTATCAAAGCAAAAAGACAAAAATTAAACTGTCTATAATACCATCACCTGCAAATAGACTCAGGTGTGGTTTAGGTAATAACCTTTCTGATACAGGCACACACTATGCACGCATACACCTATGCACAAATACACACATTTATTAAAGTAATTCATGGGAATCACCTTGCATAACTTGTGAAAGCAATTTTTTTCACAAATTATGTGCCTTTATTTCCAAATTTCGACTCTTGACAAATGGATTGGATGGCCCCGATTAATTTTACCATGCTGTTACACAAAATGTTGAACAAAGGGATGGTCATTTCTAGTACAAAGAGTCTGAACTCTTTGAAAGTAGAAACTTTGTATGTTTTAATAATGTGTATTTCCAGGACCTCTTAAGGGACGGACCCATAAAATTGTTGTCAAAATGAATTAAAACATTTAAGTTGTAATTTCAACTACCTATAATGTTCATTTATGTTATTCTGTATGAGTCATGATTGGAATAGTTTTGCTAAATAGATATTACCTTATCATTAGGAAGGCTATAACTATTTGAATTAAATAATTAAGTCCATTGTTTTTGGAGAAAGGTTGCAAGATCAGATCAGGGAGCCTTAAATGTTGGCTACTGCTGAAATTGTGAGATTCCACTGAGAACACCCTGTTGTTCTCAGTTACTGTTACTGTTGAGGACTATGAGATTGAGTGAATTGGAGCACATCTTGGAGCACATTGCATGGTGGGTAGTACAAGGAAGGGCAAAAGTAGACTTATGGTTGTAAGTATGCAAAACACAGAACTTATTCTTATATTATTATTTACTAATTATTGTATTTTCCATGCAAACACTATAAATCTACTTTTGCCCACCCTGTATATATTGGGTATAAACTGATTGCCGCATGTAATAGATGCTTTTTGGATGATAAAATGTGTGACATTAAGGATATCATGATTATATTTTTATTAACATTAGACTCCCTCTTAATGGTTTTATTCATGTTGAGGCTATATCAACCATCTATCTATCTACTATCTTAAAATTTCTCTCTCTCAGTTTCCAACTGCCTTGTATCTGCTTTTATGTGGAGAGATACATTGATAGATTTTTTTCCCTTTCCACTGATTGTCCAAGATAGTAAGTGTATGGTTGATGTTGCTTAAAAAAATAGATCAATCAAGCCCTAGCTGGTGGCACAGTAGATAATGCACTGGCCTGTGAACCCAAAGGTCACTGGTTCGATTCCCAGCCAGGGCACATAACCAGGTTGCAAGCCAGATCTCCAGCCAGGTCTGTGGCTGGAGGCAGGTGAATGGCAACCATACATTGAGTCTCTCTCCCTCTCTGCCTTTCTGCCTTACCCTCTCTCTAAAAATAGTGAATAAAATCTTTTAAAAAATAGATAGATCAAAGAAACTGGACTTAGATGAAGGCAATTAGTAATGGAAAAAAAGTAAATATGCCAGAGGAGGACGTGGTTGACCAAAAGAGAACCACAGTTAAACAATGAAAACATCTTTTGAACATAGAATCTGATCTCTAGATATTAGAACAAATATAAAGTGATATCGGAATAGGAGCACAAAACTAAGTCAATTATGCTGAACAACAAAATAAGAAGTTATGATAAGGTTAAAGATTAACTGATTATTCAAGACCAGACTATGGTCACACCACTTGACTGAGTCCTGATAGATAGTAAAGATGATCAACATTAGGCTCCTGGAACCAAATGAATTTATAAGCCAGTGGAAAATAAAACATTTTCTAAATTGTGAAGTACTTAATTATAAAATTTGTTGACTGACCTTTACAACTGGAGTAGGATTTTCCTAAATCATGTAACTTAGTTTCAAATTTCAGAACTAGGACCTTAACTTTTTTTAAAAAAGATTTTATTTATTTTTAGAGAGAGGGGGACCAAATCTGCAACTTAGACCAGCTGGGACAAGCCACGCTAGTCAGAGCTAGTACCTTAACTTTTAATTCAATGCTTATTCAGCTATACTTTGCTAATTTTGTAGGGTTGTAAGCATTTTGATTAAAAACAAGTTAGTTCAGATGACAACTGAATTAAAAAATTCCCCCATTATAGATTTTTAAAAACTGAGATAATGAGGAGAGCAATGTGCAGCAGTTTTTTACTTTAATTTTTTTTGTATCTGTTAAGTCTTCTTGTTTCAGGATGAAAACTACATGAGATTTTGTAAATCACAGTGACTGGATGGTTTGGCCCTGTTGTCCTTTTTAATGACTCCTGCAATTGCAGAGGGCCTTTGAGAAATAATAGAGTGAGTTTCTGTGAGCAGAAGACAGTGCTTGGTTTGTCTTATATGCACTGCTCTCTAAAAGCAGTAAGGACCCATGAGAATAGGACTTAAGACCACCAATACTTCAGAAAAAACACTTCAGAAACCTTAAGACAGGATAGAGCCACTGAATGTGGAG
Organism: Noctilio leporinus; assembly: GCA_004026585.1. Taxonomy (NCBI): domain Eukaryota; kingdom Metazoa; phylum Chordata; class Mammalia; order Chiroptera; family Noctilionidae; genus Noctilio; species Noctilio leporinus. The sequence continues at coordinate 114,037 of PVIW01000170.1, read as the reverse complement.
GCTTGTGGCAGGAATGAACTGGGGTTCTGAGTAAAAAGTAGAAAAACAAGACAGGTAATCTGCAGGAAAGTTAGAATCTTATGGATTGAAAAGAATGAGAAAGAAGAGTCAAGAAACATTTGCAAAACTTTGTTTTTAAGATGTTTGTAATGGGTTGCACATATGACCGTGCTCCCTATAGGGTGAATTAATGAGGCCTACTTAGCTTTTCATTTGTAGCAAGCACAGTGTCAGTTAGTTTACCAACATTCACTTAAATTTATTTATTTAAGCATTAAAGATTTAGATAATTTTTGACATTTTTTAAAATTGATGAAGTGAATTAGAAATTATGGAAGGTATCATTTGAGCTTCTGCCTAGCTCATGCAGATCTCTTTTTCTAAGAAAGCCTCTCAGCCACCATGGGGTGGCCTCCCTACCGCCACATTTCTCCTAAGTTCCCTGTTCATATGGCTACAGTTAATTAGACCCAGATGTATGTTTGTTTCCCAATGTGGGCCAGGGAATTTTTGCAGTGACTTTCCAGGGAATTTGGAATTGCAATTTGGTGATGATTGTTTTTTTCCCAGGATATGAATAAAATGAGGGTTTTGAAATGGAGGGTTAATGAATAATCATCTTCCACATGCCAAAGTGCAAAAAGAGATGTTCAGAGAGAAGCAGAAAATGACAGATTGGGTCAGCCTACTACCATTCTGGGCTTCAGGGTCATGTTCCTACATCAACGCGGGTATAGGAAAAGACATAAATAATACAGCATGTTAAAAATGATTAGATAGAACATGAGATATAAAAGCCAAGGAAATCTGGAAAGAAAAGAAGAGATGATTGGCCAAATGATAACCACAGTTTAAAAGTGAAGCCCTGGCTGGTAGCACAGTGGTTAAGGCGCCGGCCTGTGAACCCAAAGGTCACAGGTTCGATTCCCCAGCCAGGGCATATAACCGGTTGCATACCAGGTCTCCCGTCAGGTCTGTGGCTGGAGGCAGGTGAAACGCTGATGTCTCTCTCCCTCTCTGCCTCTCTCCCTTCCCCTCTTTCTAAAAAATAATGAAATAAAATCTTTGAAAAAGTGAAATCTTCTTTTGAGCATAAAACCTAGTCTCTAGCTATTCCAAGTTGACTACTTTCTCCTCCCTCCTCTCTGCTCTTATTTCCTCTAAGTGACCCCTGCTTATGGCATCATGTGGAACTATTTAATTTCACTCATAAATGGGATATAGACCTGAAAGCAACAAGTGAACAAATAAGAAAAACATGCAAACAAAAACTCGTAAACACAGACAACAGCATGGTGATTACCAGAGGGAAGGGGGTGGGGTTAGAAAAGGGTAAAGGGGATCAAATATGGTGACAGATTTGACTTTGGGTGGTGAGCCCACAGTGCAATAGACACAGGATGTATCATAGAACTATACAATTAAAGTTATATAATTTCCTTAACCAATGTCACCCCAATAAATCTAATTTAAAAAGAAAAACAGAAAAATTTTATGTAAATATAAACATTTTATTCACTCATTAAATATTTAACACACCTATGTGCTAAAATATAAATAAGTAAGAAAAGTCCATGTCTTAAATCATTTACATCCTAATGAGGGGAGAAAATAAACCACAGAAAATGATCAAGAAAATTATGAGACAGCAGTAAGCACTCTGCAGAGAATTAAAATAGGATGATGTGATGTTGACAGGATAACCGCTTTACAGAGGGTGGTGGGCGTAGGTTGCTCTAAATTCACTTTTCAGCTAAGCTCTGGCCCAGCTGGTACAGATAGGATGGTGGGGGATGGAAGAGAATATCCTGGTTGTAGGGACCTCAGTCTAGTGCAGGTGTTTTCAAAGTGTGGTCCTGAGAGTTCCAGGGCATTTCAAGAGGTCCACAAGGGCAAACTTATTATCATGATAATACTAAGATATTCAACTTTTTCACTGTGTTGATAATGGCACCAATGTTGCAAAAGCAAACATGGGCAAAACTGTGAAGCCTTAGCGGTGGCAATAAATTCTACTAGGGGTCATTGTATTTTTTTAACCATTAAACACACTTGAATGATAATTTCACTTAATGATCTTTTTGTTAAAATAGGCCAATGATTAACTTCATTGTATCTCAGCCCTAGTGTATACATCTTTTATATATATATATATATATATATATATATATATATATATATATAATACTCTATATAATGAAATGGGAATAATTTACTTGTGATGCACACCAGATAATTGTCTTGAAACAGCCCCTAACTGGCCTTGTAATTTAAAAAGATTTATTCTTGTAGAAAAACTGCATCTACTAAATAAAGCAAGAATGATTACATTTGAAAAAATCACTATATTATCATAATAAAGTAGTAACTATACACATTGATAATTTTCAGCAAACAACCCACAAAAGAGAAATATAACCAGATATCATGTGCATTGCAAAAAATAAGAAAATAAATAAATAAAAGTGGGGAAAGTAAAAGAGAGAACTATCAACTAATTGCAATGTATGGATCTTTTTGGATATTGATTTCAAAAATTCTTCACGACATAATATAACTGGAATCTAGTTGTTTACTGGATATTTGATGATGTTAAAGAATTATTTTATTATTAAAAGTTATTAGATTTATCGTGGTTGGATTTTAAATATCCTAAATTTTATAGATATATTCTTATAGTTTATGGATTGAATATGAGAAATAAATAAAGTGATTGATAAAGCATCAAGCTTAATGGTGAAAATCTCTATTAAATCATGAAAAAGATAAAGATGTCTACTATTGCCATCATCATAAAATATTGTTTTGGGAGTGTTAGGTAATTCACTTAGGCAAGAGAACTCAATAAGGACTATGATCATTACAACAGAGAAGGCAAAATGATCATAACCTACAAAATTATAGACTATAACCTGACAACCTATTACAAATAGTTTGAAAAGTCAGTAAGGGTGCTGATTATAATACTAATGTAAAACGAGTTCGCATTCCTTCATACAAACAACAGAAAGCTATGATATGTAACGATAGACATCTCACCCAAAAATGGCAACAAACGTGCAAAGTGCATTGAGAATGTATGTAACAAGAAATACGAAAGACAACATGAAAAAACTGGAAACTTTTATCAAGCATGCAAGATGTAGTACATAGAAGAAATTGATATTACAAGGATATCCACTCTAAATTCACAGGTATTTTGTCCAATTCCAATGAAAGCTAATAGGATTTGGCATGGAGAATATGTTTGAAAAATATTCCCATTTCTTTTTATAAATTATCAGGTCATGTCACCAGGGAAAAGGTTCATTTTTGAGTCCCTCTTTGCCACGCTCCCAGTTTTTTGAGCAGAAAGAAGACACCCCTGGGTGTCCATCGCGGCGCGCTCGTGAATGGGAGCCTTGGTTCCGGAGGTCCCTCTGGCCGCAGCTGAGCAGGACAGAATAGCGTCAGCAGCTGGGAGCCCTCACACAACATCTCACTTAAAATGTCATGTGTGCTACTTGGTTTAAATTGTCACCCCTCCAGCAACCACAAACAATGCAGACACAGCAGATGTGTTTTCTATTTAGAATTAAACAGTTTATCTCAACCACTGTCATTGTTATAGGGAAAAAATAAATAAATATCCATCTTAATGTAAACTTCAAAAGGTACTTTCTGGCAATGGGAGGTATTTTCAAATCCAAAGTCCTCTGAGAAAACTAAGATTTGACCACAGATTTTTTTTTCAAATTGGGATGCTGGCAGCTCCAAGAGTAGTAAAACGCAGCCTGGTCAAAAGATTTTTGGCCAGATATTACATACAATAACTCATGTCATTGATGCTTAATGGTCCAAAACATTAAGTAAACATCATAAATGTCTTTTGTTATTAAACGTTCCATTCAAACATTTTGTTTAACTCTTGTGTAATGGATAGAAAATAAGAAAGTTGTAGTAGAAGTTGGCTCTCGTGACCATCTTTGATTCACCTTTAAACGATATTTAAAAAAAATATATGCCATTCTCAAAGTGACAGGAAGAAAATAGCATTTCTATTTTTTGTTTGTTTGTTTCTGCATTCTATCCCTGGAAGTTAGGCAACTTGTAGACTTGACTTTGTAAGGTCAAGTTCAAACTACCACCCATGTATTCAGAGGACTTTAACTTTGTTCCCTCTAGAGTTGGAAAGTCAGCCTTCCTCTGTGAAAACTACAGCAGAAATATGGGTATTTTCCTAATGTGAGCTTTCAAAGGCAGGGAAAATGCTACCTTTCAAAGATAATTTTCCAAGAACAACAAATGTAGTATTGAAAGAAAAACCAAAATTGGTTTGTAAAGATATGGCCTACCAAAGCAGTGATTATGTAGTGTAGCTTACCCCAGTTCACATATCTTGACACAAATGCATTTGTGTTTCATAATCTGAAGATTCTGTTCAGTCATTAAAATGTGATTCATTTTATCCTAGATGTAACCTCAGTATTTCTCTTGTAGGTTTTTTTTTTTTTTAAGCTGTAACTAAAACATCAGTGAAAAGCTCTGTAGTGATCACACTTGTATTTTTCCATGGGGTTTCTTTTTTTTCCCAATAGTTGTTTCACTACTCTACTCAAATTATACGATCTCATAAGCCCCAAATGTGGAGTAATCAGGTACTTTCTGGTTCCACTGGGGAGGAGAACATTTACACAACACAAACCAGATGGCCATCCATTTATATTGCATAATTTTCATGTAAAGAATCTCTAAAAATATGTTTGGTATGTTGCATGCCATCCCAGGTGATTCTTACTGTAGTTCTAGCATCACAAGCAGAAAATCCTCTACGTTGGGGGAAGAAGAGGCTGCATTGCTCTAAGGAATAAGACTTTCTATGTGAAACTCCTGGAAATTTGTGTTTCTAAAGTACACCTATGATTCAGTTGTTTATTCACTCATTAACCCAATGTTTCACTCAACACTTATTAATTAAACATCTACTCTGCTACAGATGAGGAAATCCTGTCCTTTCCTTGATGAAAGTGCGTCTCTGCCATATTTCTATTCCTGCCAAGACTAATACAATTTTCTCAGTGTATAAAATTCATTCAGTATCCTTTAGGACTATTACACCTTGAATCTATTGTGAAATAACCAAGAATATCATGTTATATTTCATACTATATTTATATAGAAACTAGAGCCATAGATTTTGCTAATGACTGATGTAAGAAGTAGCAGTGCTGCACAATTTTATAGTAAGAGCAGTAACTAACAGGAAAGGAATAGTAACAATAAAGATGTTGCTCTTTCTCTCTAAGCTTGGGGAAAGTGAATATTCTTTTTATTTTTAAAGATTTTATTTTTATTTTTAGAGGAGAAGGGAGAGAGACAGAGAGGGAGAAAGACATCTACGTGTAATTGCCTTTCACCTGACCAGCTACGGACCTCGCTGGAGACCTAGCTTGCAACCTGGTTATGTGCCCTGGCTGAGAATTGAACCAGTGACCTTTGGGTTCCCAGGCCAGTGCTTTATCCACTCTGCCACCAGTCAGGGCCTGGAAAGTGAATATTCTTAAAAATTATTCTCAGGTATTTGTATTTTCACTGACTCCAAGATCCAATACTTGAACAGGTAATTATAGAAATATTCTAAAAAATACTCCATAAGCAAACATATGATGGGAATCTATCTTGTGTTTTTCTCTATATAAAATCTTTAAGATCTCCTGCTATCCATCTACCATTTGAGAAAAAGGGCATTTCATGGCTTACCTATCTACATTTTGATATGTTACTGTACTATAAACAAACGTGTGGCTGGACTGACATTTGATATCAAAAGACTAAAAACTATTTCAGATACTATTCATCATATGTTTATCTCTCTGAGGAGAATGAAGAGAACAATGATGATATATAAATAATAAAAATGAGCTTCTTGATACCTTTAATCACAACAAAATCTGAATGGAGTTTTGGAAAGAAAAATAATTTAGTAATCAAACAAGTTAATCAATACCTAAAATAATCCTTTTTCCATTAAAGAATAAAAAAAAGTGGATAGAAAAAGAATTGAACTCCTGAAGAGATCATACACATTAAACTCAGAATCTGGAATATTAAAATCTTATATACCATCATTTTATTATTTCTTTCTCACTGAATAAATGACATCAGGTTGAAAGAAATGTAGGCACTGGTTTTATTAGAATTTCTATCTTTTCTTTGGTTGAGGAAAATTCAAATGCATTTTTATACTAAAAAATTCCTATAGTACCTATAGGGCCATGAAGGACTCGCTAGTGACCTATTTACATGGTGCTAGAAATCTTCTGATCTACTTCCATTAAAAAGGCACAAGGTTACCTCCATTATTAGGCTTCTTCATGACAGTTGGTTGCTTCATTCACAAACTTTGGAAAGCTTTGTGTATTTATGTAGAAGTGTTCTTTAAAAGGAAGAAGGCAATAGTGCAGGAGGGAATAAAACCTATGAGGAAATAAGAGCTGGGAACCAGGTAGCTTGTGTTGAAGCCCTCAGCATGGTCAATGTCTAAGAGGCACTTGTTCTTTCTACTTTTGTTCTTTTCTTTGAAGACTTAAATGCTTCCCTCACTTAATAACGATCTTGGCACTTAGACTATGTAAAATATATGAAAACTGTTTCAGTACACTCTATAAAGAAAAAAAAAAAATGCAGAAGTCCCGAGTGATAAGACTACTTATTTTTTCCTAATTGTATGGAGGAATCAAATATAATAAAGTTGATAAACAGTGGAATAATGAGACTTGTTTTAAACTAATGGTAAACATGTCAGTATTATTAGACTAATAATGAATCATATTATTTTAGACACACTAAAAAATGAAGAACCAAGCAAGGCATTGCCTTCATTTAAAAAGGTAGTCAGCCATCTTAAGAAGAGTTAGCTTATAAATCGACTGAAGGTGTTTCTTTTGGTTTTTGGCAAACATTCTTTTTGCTTAATTATCCAAAGATAAAATATCCTCCATGGCTCAAAGTGGCCCTATGATTGCAGGAGAATTTTAGTGTTTATTTATCTTGAAGAATGGGAAGGGCATGAGGGCAGTGGAAAATGCTGAACCCTCATCCTTGTGACCATTTTTTTTTTTTTTTTTTGCAAGAAGTATCTTTTAACATTTTAAATAACTAAACCTCTGAAGATAGTGGGTTGGCCACACGTTTTTCAGCTGCAGGTGACCTCAACGTGAATAAACTTGAGCTCATGTGAACAGACCAGGAAAGGTAGGGGTTGGAGCTCAACTCACCTTTGGTTCTGAATTCTGTTAGATAATGCCTCTCTCTGTGTCTCGCTGTCTCTCTGTCTATCTCTCTCTTCCTTTGACTCCCGTCACTATCATAGATATTGGAGATTGAGCAGTGACCAAACAAAGAAACCAGATAAAATTTTCCACCCTTGTGTGCTTGCACGGTTTCATAAGCCTTCAAGCATTAGTTTGATGTAATTGCTCAGTGATGGCCAAAGGACATCCCTGCAGAATAAAGCATGAGCAAACATACAGAGTCAAGGAAGTGAGCTTATGGAACATTCTAAGAATATCCAATAACATTTTCCAAATGTTATTGTTGAAGCCTTTCTTGAAGCCCCACACCCGACACTAAGCAATATTAGGTATGTTCTAGTTCATATAGCCCTTTGCACATGCAACCAGTTCAGTATGTATCATATTACTTTAATTATTAGCTCAAGTTTATGTCATATTAACAGGGGTCCCCAAAGACACAGACCATGGTTTTAAAAAAAAAAGTATTATTTTCTTATGTTAAAGATATATGTAAACATAAAAATTTGACATTTTAACTATAGGATGTAGCAATTCTACTTCTAGGTATACCCCAAATAACTGGAAACAGGATCCGAACAGATCTGTGTACATCGATGATCACGGCAGCATTATTCACAATAACCTTAAAGTGAAAACAACCAAAGTGCTTATCAAAAATTAAATAAATAAACAAAATGTGGTCTATTGATACAACGATTATTCAGCCACAAAAAACTTTTATTTCCTAGTTGTTTGACCTGGGCAAATTATCTATAAATTAAATAAAGCATCTCATGCTTTATTTTCCTGATTTGAAAAGTAGAAATACTAACCTTAACTATCTTATAGAGCTGTTGTGAGGATTAGGTGAGTTCATTTGTAAGGAGTTTAGAACCATACCTGAAACTCAGTGATACAACAAGTTTTAATTATTATTATTATGATATATGTTATCATGTAGTGAGTTTATGGCTGAGGTGCTGGATGGGGAAGCAGGTTCTTAACATTTGAGAGATACAGCTTTTAGGAAAGAACTGTTAAGGCTAAGAAAACTGGTAGTATTAAAAAAAAATAATTAGTGTGCCCTATCACAGAGAGGGCAAGAGAAGGGGTATTGGAGTTGTATTGCCCAAATATGAATCATGGCTTCACCACACACCAGCTGTCTGAGCCTCAGTTTTGTTTTCTAAGATGAGGTTTGTAAGAGTTGTGATGAGAGCTACATAAAATAATTCTTATGAAATGCTTACTAGAGACCCTGGTAGGGTAATTAGAGACAAATTAAGCACTGGGTAAGTTCTAGCTACTGGCAACACTATTAAATTCATTTTTATTGAGTTCTTGACACTCTTGGACCAAAAAAATTAGCCTGTGATTTTTAACATTCTATCCAGTTGATGCCATTCACAACTTAGAGTCAAGGACAGCCTACTTACATTGGGATCGAGTCTTAAGCCGTTTTTCGGAATGCCTGCATATGCAATAATAAATATGACATTCTTCTAAAATTGACCTCAATCATTCATAACTGCCTAAGAAAGCAAGGAGCAAAATTCTTGAGCTTTGTGTAATGTCAAGCTCGGTGCATGTTTTAGTTTTAAAAATATGACAATTATGCAGATGGAGAGAACAGACGGATCAGATCGGTAAGTGTTTATCATTTTTTAATATTTTGAAACCAGATGTGCCACATACACATTACGGGTTGCCTTCTAAGGGAGCTTCATTGGTGGGTTATAATCTTTAATAAGGAATTACATCTTCATCCAGCTTAAATCAACTATTTTTAATATACAATTGGACAACCACTGCCACAATCCTTTAGAAAATAGAAAACAGATGCTTTAATAGAAGGGATACTATCAGCCAAGAAATTCCTGATGATCTTTTTATAGAATGTAAACTTACATATTTTATGGGTCTTTTAATGAACTGCGATAGAACAACTTCAGCAGTCAAAACATTTCATGAAAATACACGTGAACAATTTGTCACTTGTTACCATATTCACAGAAGATCTTTCAGTTGCACTCCTGGGAAAATGGACAGATTAGTGGCTCTTACTATGTTATTAACAACATCTGTTATTTACCATAGTTCTGATTGGATATATTAGGGAAAGGAGGAGTTAAGATAAACAAACCGAAATGCTTCTTTTTCTTTAGGTGTTTTTGCTTGACCTGGCCAAGATCCCTCGCTAGGTATTCCTGTGCTGGGCTCACGGTGAAGTAGGGCCAGAGATTGTGTTCTCTTTCAGGAATGCCATTAGTAGAGAAATGTTCAATAGAAACTTGGACCCTTGTGAGTAGATTGGAAGAATCTAAAGGAAGCTTATTGTTTGCCTATTGGGATAACAATTTAGCCAAACGTTCATTGGCTCAGTTCAACTGTGAAATCAATGAAATGAAGTAGCAAACAGTAGCCACCTAATTCCATTTCTGAAATTGCCTCTGCTGGATGTCCCTTGTGCCCCTGCAAGTTGGGACATAGAAGCAAGAATTTTGAAGGAGGGAGTTTATCCCACTGGTATCTCTACCTCATCACCTGACTAATCTCATGTGCTTTTCACATCCTTTGTGATTTTTAAGGCTGGTTTAGAGTATGAGGAAATAGGGTGAAAAATGGAGAGGGAAAATGTAAGGGGCAGTGTAGGTACTCTGCACTTGACGTCATCACAAAAGAGGGTAGGATTTTGAAAGAAAATGAAAAATCACCCCCTGGCTGGTAGCACAGTGGATAAGGCTCCGGCCTGCGAACCCAAAGGTCGCAGGTTCGATTCCCAGCCAGAGCACATAACCAGGTTGCAAACCAGGTCTCCAGTCAGGTCTGTGGCTGGAGGCAGGTGAAACACAACCATACATTGATGTCTCTCTCCCTCTCGGCCTCTCTTTAAAAATAAAATCTTTAAAAAATATATTGCATTTAAAAAAGAAAAAAAGAAAAATCATGTAGCATTTTACACACTCAATTTTACCACCATCCATAGGAAAAAATGAAAAGCTGATTATTCATGGTACTGAAGTCATCAAAGTTTAGAAGGGATGGATACACAGTTTCCTCCCCAGAACTGCATGAAAATGATTCTTTGGTTTTAAAAGAAAAATTTTGCTCTTAAAAAGGTAAAAAAAAAAAAAAAAAAAAAAAAGTCTTGTCACATCAAAAGTTTGCCGCCTGTAGAGAAAGTTTAGACAAATATATGCTATCTGACCCTTATAAAAAGTGAGAAAAACCTTGATCTTGAGAAGATTCTACATAAAATACATTTCCAGCTTATTAACAGTGTTACTGCTAGGTAGCAGCTAGGAATGGGGGCTAGAGGGAAAATAAAGACAGAGCCCTTGCCATTACGAGCTGACAGAAGTTAACACAGGAGACTGGAAGCAGAAGGGAGACAGTCTCACCAATTGACTCAGCAGTCCTGAGTTTGGTTTGATAAGATTGCCAGGTTACAAGCAAACTGGTGCAGGAGAAGGGGCGAGCCCTTGCGGCTGTGCTGAGAAAACGGGCTCCTGTAACAATCTCACCAAGATGGCCGCATGTTCTGAACATCACAAGTGCAATTGCACAGGAGGAAGAAGTGGGGGCTTATGCTGGGAAAGGGGGCCTCTGTAACTATTTCACTAAGACAAAAATAAAGCCTTTGTAGCTGTGCATTATTCCCAAAGTAGGGAAGGAGAGGAAACCTTGAAACCTGCTGAGGTATATGACCCCTGAATCCCAACAGTCAGCATACTTAGATGAGCTAAGTACCCCCTTGTAGTCTTGGCTAAACTGTCCAGAACAAACTTACTAATTACTTTCTTTACATGTGGGACGTTAGACTTGTGGGTGCCTGCTTGCATCTTTGTGTTTGTGTGTTTCATAAATAAATTTACTATCTCATTTCCACTATATGTGTTTGTCTTACACTTGAATTTGTGTCTTGTGAGCAAGACAAGAACCGAAGCAGAAGAAAAAGCCTCTCTTGTCCCACCATAACATTACTGTGAAAGACACTTAGGATGTCCCACAAGCCCGAGTAGGTAGCAGGAAAAGGTTAGGTAAGCGCTACCTGCATGGCCTTCATGCACAGTTCAAGTGACTTGCTATCAATCAGTTAATTCATTCAACACTATTTTTTGAGTGTCCTACATATTAAGAACTTAGTTCTGTCAAATGTTCGGGATACACAGATATAATTAACAAAGTCTTAGGGAACTTGTGGTCTTCTAGAAGTGATAAAATAAATATAAAGATGGCAGAGACTGCCATTTATCCAACTAAATGATTACACACCCCTTGTAATTAGGTGTTACATATCATTTTTAGATCTTGGTTGATGAAATGTAAGCAGAGTGCTGTTGGACATGTCTAGGAAGGCTTTTTAAGGGGAGCTGACACATTTTAGAAGTGGGCCCTTTGCCCCTTCTCTTCCCCCATCCTCCCTCTTGTTTCCTGGAACACATATGGTTTGAGCTATTGTGAACAATTGGATGACCTTCAGGATGGACATGTCAGGCTGGACAAATCAAAAGGTAGAGCACGACTGGGTTCTTTTGAGCAAGGAGTCTATGTAGCAGATCTAAATAGCCTACTTCTCACTGCTTTTACATTAGAGAATGATTAAGCTCTATCTTATTCAGGTCAAGCCTAATATTAACTAATACATTCAACTACCATAATTAATGCTGGGAAGTGGTAAACAATATTACATAGATACAAGTAAAATGTCATGAGAATAGAGGAGGGGAAATGGTGATGATCAAAAAGGATGTGCCAATGAGGTGATGGATGAGTCATCTAGGGCTGCCATAGGAAATTGCACAGACTGGTGACTTAAATACCAGAAATGTATTTTCTCATAGTTCTAGAGGCTAGAAGTTAAAAATCAAGGTGGGAGCTCTCTTCATGGCTTATAGAGGATTATTTACCTGCTGTGTCCTCACATGGCCTTTCCTCTTTGTGTGTGATGAGAGAGGGAGATCTATGGTGTCTCTTCCTCTTCTTCTCATAACACCACCAGTCCTATAGGGTTAGAACCCAACCTTATGTCTTCATTTAACTGTAATTACCTCCCTAAAGGTCCCCTTTTCAAATGAAGTCACTTTATGGGTTAAAGCTTCAAAATAGCAATTTTGAGGGGACACAATTCAGTCCATACAGGTGTGGGACCATTCCTTTATAAAACCTTATGTGAACTAGGCTTGCAGTGCTAGGTAGAATTTAAATATACAAAACCTGCCAGTGTTGGAAACAAGGGAACCAAATTATTAGAGAGAGGCATATCCAGGGTATACATGTAAAACAAGAATGGTTCCAGTTGATTGGACCCTAAGGGCCATAAAGGGAATTGAGCACTAAGAACCATAAAATGAAAGACAGAATTGGAAAGCTAGTTGGGAGATTGAATGCCCAGCTCTCAAGTTTAGACTTCATTGTTCAGATAATGAGGAGTCATTGAAAGTTTATGAGCTGAGGAATGACAAAATCAGAGTTGAACTCCAAAAAGATAATTGGTGGGTTGAGTGTATGAGAGATTGGAGTGAGTGAAAACTGGAAACAGAGAGAACTGTAGAAGAGGCTATTGTGATATTTTAGGGAAAAGATAATGACCTGAATGTTATATCATTCCAATTAAGTACAATCAGTTTTTTTTTTTTTTTTTTGCTTTTAAAGTACAATTTTTAATATTTTTCTTATCTCTAATTTTTTTCATTTGATTTTTGGCATGTTCATTATGTTCTGAAGACTTAATCCTATTATGGGAAAGTCTTACAGGCAAGTATATGGAAATAATATGCATTGATTAAGGAATTTTTGGAAGTTTCAAAGAGAGAAAATAATTGCCTGTCAGAGATCCAGAATACACACGATGTAATTGGATTTGCCTACCCATATGAAAGCTTGCAGTTTTGGTTTTTGCAAAGCTTAAATTAGAAATGTAACTGCCTATGAAAAATGCTAAACCGGGCGATTGAATTTTATTGAGATGTCTTGTGTTTAGCTGTACAAACTGACTACTAAATGAACTCATTGTGTTATCCATACCATTCAAAATAAATATCAATATTTATTATGTAAAAGGAATTAGAAACAAAACAAAAATTTTCGGTAAGACTTCTTATGTCAAATAAACAGCTTACTTTGGTTTTGTTTTAGCTACCATGTTGTTTAGTTTTTCATGCTTTTTCCCCCCAAAACAACCTCATTGCTTCTCATGCTGGAATTCAGTCCCTAGTCCTATTCATGATAACCAGACTTGCTGTTAGTTTGTCATCAAAACAGCTGATGCTTAGCTGAAATAATTCATTGTTTCCAAATAGCCCCTCTAGTTTTGTAGTTATTTTTTCTCAGACTAGAAGTTCAGTGGTTTGTAGCATATCCTTGTAGTTCTCCCTAATACCAGAATCACAATCTACTCCCCTAGTTTGCACACACATACACATGAGATTTGCCCAGAAAGTGTCATCATGTAATATGGAAAATAGAGACATTTACTGAAGAAGATACAAGAAACATTGTACATAGGACAATGGTGCCTGAGTCTCCTTCAAAGTAGGTAACTGGGGACCTCACAGTTTTCCCAATTGCTATCAGCTATCCCATCATATTTTTCTGAATCTAATTGATAGTCTGAAATATCTTCTCTTTCAAGGGGTGATTTTAGTTTTGAGAAAAGTCAGAAGTCACAGGGCACTAAATCTGGGCTGTAGGGGGGCTGAGTCACTGGAGTGATTTGATGTTTCACACACAACACACAAAAATTCTGCATGAGAAATGATGCACGAGTGGGCATATTGTCATGACGATCACCAGTTGCCCATAGCTGCAGCCTTCTGAAGCATCCAAATAGTTTCTGCAAATGAATGTTGAAGCTTAATGCAAAATTGGATGCAGGTTCATTGCTCTACTCCCTCAGTCATTTTGAATACAATGGCCACACAGTACACATGCTCACTCAATGGCATCTACTACCTTCATTGACTAGTACAGTGAAGTTGTCATTGTTCACGCATGTGAGTTCCAGTCCATTCTCCTTGGCTGCCAGGTTACATAGATGTTGCACAAACCATTCTTTTCATGTTAACAATGGCTGGACTTTTTCTGTTTATAACCTTGTAAATATAATTAATTAATTAATAGCTACTGACTTACCATTATGAGCAAGGCAGTTGTCTAGGCACTATTGGGAATACGAAAGGAAGTTCTCTTCACTAACTCATGACTCTTGGTTTCAGATGTTTTTTAAAAAGTGTCTTTTCAGCCCTGGCTAGTGGCACAGTGGATAAAGCCCGCGAACCCCAAGGTCACTGGTTTGATTCCCCAGCCAAGGCACATAACCAGGTCTCCAGCCAGGTCTCCAGCCAGGTCTGTAGCTGGAGGCAGGTGAAAAGCAATCATACATTGATGTTTCTCTCCCTCTCTGCCTCTATCCCTTCCCTTCTCTCTAAAAATAATGAGTAAAATATTTTTAAAAAATTAAGTAACCAAAAGATAAATAAAGTTTATCAAAATTGAAATTTTCTGTTTTATATTAAGACACTATACTTAGAGATAATACAAACTACCAAAAAGGAAATACATTTTAATGCATATATATATATATATATGTAAAACAATGACTTGTGTACAGACACATAAATAACTCTTAAAAAATCAACCAATACAGGACAAAAAATTGATAAATAGAAGAACATAAATATCAACAAGTAAATTAAAAGAAAGGGGTTTAGTAAATGACTAATGAACGAATAAAGACAGTTGCTGAAAAGAGGTATGTAAAGGGAAAAAATATGCAATTGCATAGTCATAGGGTTGGGGAAAAATTTTTGGATACTTGATAATGGAGAAAATAAAATGAAATAAGCATTGCTAAGAGAGGGACTTAAAATAGTTAGGAAGTTACTAAGAAAGTAGGGCCTAGGCATATCTTGTTCCTCCATTATCAAGAGCTGATATTATGTTGCCAACCTCTTGCAAAACTCAGCTCAAGACTGAGCCATTGACATCTTGGAACTCTTACATAGACAAATATGGACTTGACTTCCTTCCTTGTAGTTTTCACCTTTCTCATTTACATATTTGGAACTAACCAATCCCTGTTAGCTAGCCATCAAGCTTTTATTCTCATACCATAATTACATGGGTTTTACCTTTATAAACCCTGCTTTAATTTGTTTTCTCCCTGTAACTCAGTCTCAGTCTTTTAAAAATTTTTTCATTTATTAATTTGAGAGAGAGAGAGGAGACAGAGAAACATCAATCTATTGTTCAACTTATTTATACATTAATTGGTTAGTTTTTACATGCCTGGACCAGGGATCAAACCCTCAACTCAATTAGAGAAGGCTTCAATCAACTGAGCTACACAGCCAGGGCCTGGAGCTAGCCATTGCTACTTTAGTATATGTGTGTCTACCAGGTTGTAATCCTTTTGCTCAGTTAAGTGCCTTTTGTTTTTTATTGCAGCCTGAATTTCTGTGCTTAATGAACTTATTGTTGTAGAATATGTAGAACATTAAAACTATACACTTCCAGTTGAAGTGTGACTTGTGAAAACAATTTTTTGTAGATTTGGTAAAATATGCGTACCTTCAGACTCAGGAATTCCATTGTATTATATACCTAGGGAAACTCTGAGTCAAGTATATAAAGCATATAAAATTGTTCAAAATAGCCATGTTTATGTAAAGGAACACAGGAAATACCTTAATGTTGAACAACAAAAGAATGAATAAAAATTGTGATAATAGCCCTGGCTGGTGGTTCAGTGGATAGGTGCTGGCCTGAGAACCCAAATGTTGCTGGTTTGATTCCCAGCCAGGACACATAACCAGGTTGCAAGCCAGGTCTCCAGCCAGGACTTTAGCTGGAGGCCGGTGAAAGGCAAACCATACATTGTTGTTTCTCTCCCTCTCTGCCTCCCTCCCTTCCCTTATCTCTATAAATAATAAATGAAATCTTTTTAAAAAACTATGATAATATATCCATTTAATGGATTACCATATAGCAGTGAAAATAAATGAATGGATAAAAATTAAACTTTATAATGTTGAGTGACACTGTTAGTTGCAGGGAAATCCATACAGCATGACACTACTTCTATAATGTGTAAAAACATGCAAAAAACATATTATATATTGCTTAAGGAATGTGTATGTGAGAGGGAGAGAGGAAGAGGTGCACATATTCTTATTAGTAAAAGTATAAAGAAAGATTTGGATATAATAAACCTCAAATGAAGGCAGCAACTATCTTTGAGAAAAAGGAAAATTCAATCAAGTAAAAATATACAGGAGGCTTTAATGTTAAATTTTCATTTTTAGGCTGGGTGATGGCCTCCTACTTTCATACTTGTGTGTCTGAAATATACACGATATGTTTTAAAGAAAATAATGAAGCAGGAAAACTCTTGATATAATCCAATGTTCATTACAAAAAGTTATCAAAGAGGGAATGGAAGGCAATCTCCATAATATAATAAAATATACAAAAAAAGCCAAGTGTTCACTTAAAATTCACATGAAAACAAAATTGCCTACTTCTGTTCAACGTGGTGGATTCAGCTGTCCCAATAAACCAAGGATAAAATGAAAACAGTGATTGGAAAGAGGGATTCAAATGGCCTCGTGCCGTTCGGGTTCCCAGTTCTCCTTTATCCTTCCCTGGATTCACATCTCAGGCTGGTCGCCCATCAGGGTCAGCAATGCGCTGGGGGTCCCCTCCACACAAGCCCAGCTGTCCAGTGAGACACAGGATCACAGATCCCCACTTTCTTAGCAAGTTGCTGTTTAAATTTGTTATTGCTATTCTCATAGGGTAAGAGGAGTCGCAAAACAAACAAAACATAGAAAACAAAACTTCTATTAGTTTTAGTTAAACTAAAATTCCCAACTCCCTTTCTCTAATGCCGAAGGTAGGGGCAGCCTGGCCCGTTTGCCCTCCTCTGTGCCCACATCTTTCCAACCTCAGATGCTGCTGCTTTGAAGAAACGTACCTCCACGGCTTTTCTGGGGTGCCCAGGTTCAGGCATTGTCACACCTGCCGCACAGTGTGATGTGCAGATCATCCTGGGCCTGATCTCCTGCTGCTTACAGTTCTTAGTGGGGCAAAGGATGGCTTTATCACTTATCCTCCAAATTTGTTTTAAACGCAATAAACCAACTGTGTCTTCACCTTCCTTAGTAAGGTGGGTAAGAAAGTCCATCTTTCTCACTTATAAAGAGAAGGTACAAAAGAAAGATTTTCCAAGTTAAAAATTTATATTAAACCTATCCTCTCAGTATAAACAAAGATTCCAGAAATCATTTATTATAGTAATAATGTCTTATATTATAAAATCATATACTTTACAGGTTTTAAGGTATTTTACCTCTATTAGCTTGGCATTTCCACACTCCTTGGACCTGAGGATATTAACATTAAGTAGAGGTGTAATGGAAAAATATGAGATATAAAGTGTGCTTAAATTAACATAAGTAGCAAAAATGTTATCATAAATGAAAAAAATTTCAAAATAATAAGAATTCAATTTTTTAAAAAATATAGGGTTCTCATGAAACGTTTTAGAAGATTTTTAGAAGACTCATGTGTGACAGGCATAGCAACTTCTATGTTGCCATTTATGGAAAATGTTATTTTTCTATTATTAATGCTTTTAATGATTACAATGGTGACCAGAAATGGGGAACACAATATAAAATATTGACTTCACCTATTTTTATTCTGTGTTCCCTGCCATATTTTATTCATATGTATTTGTTTTTATATGCATGGCATATTATGAATTATTATCTTTTTCTTCAGCAACTATTATGTCAGAAGCATTTTCCTAAGTGCTTTATTCATAATTCTTATTTTAATGGTTGCATAGTTTTACAGGATATCAATAAGCTAAAATTTAATTTTTGTTTTTTCAATGTTAGGCATATAGATTATATGAGAGATTATCAGAGAAATCCATGTGTACACAACTATTTCTTTTCAATTCAAAATAGTGCCAGATCATAAGCAACCTGAGGACAGGGCCACCATGTTCCTTTAGGCCAGTCATTGGGATTCAGCCATCTGGACATCTGTGTACTGGAGTGCTCAGCAAGTGCTTTTTGATTATTTGAATGAATAGAATCTTGCCTTTTGAATTGTACTTTAAAATTGCTTTTCAAAATGACTGCTGGAATGAGTATTAACACTGACAATGTGAATATACAAGCGTCATCACATCCTCATTAAAACTGGATGTTTCATTGATTTAAAAACATAACACTTGTATATCTTCATAAAGTGCATCTCTTTTGTATTAAAGTTCATTTTTATGTTTGTTTTTTAACTCTATTTCCTATTTTTCTAATAGGTTCAAATTTGGAAAATGGGATTCAGGGAAATTGGATGAGTAAGGATATGCACTTCAGTAGAGATAAGGTGGTATCAAATATCTAACCTTCTGATACATTAAGATATGGTTTCTACCAAGACATCCCAAATGCAGTAAAATTTTAAAGCAGCAGTTTTGATGAATTTATCTTGTAGGGTGTAACATATTAATGTAAGACTCCCCAGGTATAATATTTGTGACTTGGCATCCATATAAATAATGAATACATTGTTCTCAAAGTCCAGATTGTTTTATATCTAATTTAGCTGAACCTCCAATAATTTTGCTAATATTAGTAATAACTAGTAATCACCAATGACTTGAATCTAATAAATTATTTTCTGAGTTTTTAAATATTTTAAAATTACTTAGAAACTTCTGGAGAAGGACAAATACCATATGATCTCACCCATTACAGGACAATAATGAACAAAACATACAATCAGCAAAACAGAATCAGATATATGAATACAGTGAATGGGCCTTCAGTGGGCAGAGGAAGTGGGGAAGGGGAGGGGGAGGGGGGAGGAAGAGGCAAAGAAGAGGAGCAGTTTAGACAAGAACCTAGTATGGAAGAACCATGGACATGGGCAACATGTGGGATTGACTTTGTAGGGGAATGCGTGGGTAGGGAAGAGAACAGGAGGGAGCAAAAGGGGAATAGATGTAATAAAACAACAATAAAATTAAATTAAAAAAATTTTCTGGGGTGTTTTAGGGTACTTTATTTATAGGTTGAAATTCCTCCACTACTAGTATATTTTAAGTCAATTGTATTTTTCATATTCTGTTACCTGTCATTATATGCAAGTCACAGAATAATTTCTGAATGTGACATGTAGCTTCACAGAAATATTATAAAAATTCAGGGTCTGGGAAAGAAGATAATGGCCTTAGATTATCTTCTATATTCTACTGTATACTCTTCTGTGAGGAGGTTATAACAGTCCTACAGTTGAGAAAAATATATAAAAGAAGAAGGAAACAATACTTTGCTATCCCAGTCAGTTTTTTAAATCATTGTTATCAGGAGAAGCATTAAAGGCGATTGCTTTTAATGCTTAATTTCTGGTACTTTGGGACAAAGTTTTGTTTCCGTGAAGCATAATTAAATCAGATGTGCTAAGACAAAGGCGGTCGGACCAGGTTTGGGGGGAGGGGAGGGGAATGGCCACTGGCTGGAGCTGGCTTGAAACCTCTTCTTTCCGGCAGCTGGTTGGTGACCCACACCCCGTGTCTGACACCCACGACAGGTGCAGCAAAGGGGAGCTAAGCCTTTCGTCACCAAAGCTCTCCTTTCCACTTTCCAGTGAAACTGCTGTAAGTCAGTAGTCAGAGAATGATGAAATATCTGTAACTTTGGTGTTCGAGAGAATGGTCATCCTTGCTTGCAGAGCGCATAATTTGTACAAATCTGCATATGCATAAACATATACATATCTATGCATCATAAGTGTACATATACAGGCATACTTGATTTTATATCACAGTGACCATGTTTCCTGCATTTCGTTTCCTGAAAACTATTTCTCCTTGTAGGTCTTGTAACAATATCACACTTATCTAGAAGGTAGTTGTAGAAAAGAAGCCTATTTCCAGGAGGAAAGTTGCGCCACTACAAATCAAAGTGCAGATTTCTAAAGCTTTAAACGCTCTTCAGGATCTTGCGATTTCAGGCTCTCTTAGAGTAGGAATAATCCTCAGCATATATGCAGTCTGCGAAAATTCCGTTCAAAATGTCATAATCATATTGAAGTGTAATAGACTACATCACAGTTTCTCTGCGAAGCATGCTACTTTAACTGTGTTTCGTGGAGTGTTTCTTGGATGATTTCTTCCAGTCTCTGAGATTTAACAAATTGGAATAGATTGAAGAGGGATTCCAAACAGTTAAAACGGAACGCCCTCTGGTGTTTTCCTCTGGTATTGCCACCAAGAAGACGAACAAGTAGGGTTGAAGGGAAAGAGGAAAGTAAAGGGTTTATGGAGTTTTCTCCTTAAACTAAATACATTTTAACAATAATTGAGGTACTTCTAAGGAAGTACTTCATGAGTTATTCTTGTGAACCCACTGAAGGAAGATCTTCATTTTTATTTCACTTCTTAGGCTTTGGTGAGTTTATGTAATTTGTTTTTCCTCAGCCTTTTGCCAGTTCTTTTCCCCTCAGATATTTTTTGACTCCTGAGAGCAGTTACTCTCATCAGTTCTTCAGCAAGAAAATGCTTATTTACTTCCAAGTGTCAGGTAATGTATTAATTAAAAAATAAAAATAAAGGGGACGCTTGAAATCTTACTTGCTCTTAAACCTTTTTTGAATATTCGGGTTTTGCTGATTGTCTATTGAAACCCATTTTTCACAAACAGCGCAGGTAAACTGATCAGCTCCCTTCTGCTCTTTGGGAATTCCAGCCATGCTTGAATTTTTCCACCAGATTTCTGGGAAGCCTAAAAGTTGTCACAAATGTGCATAAGAATTACTTTCTTGTACATTAGCCAGCCTTTCTCAGGAGAATTGAATCCTGGGAGGATGAGGCATTCATTTACGTGGGGATCAAAACCTGGAAAAGGAGGCTGGAAAAGTCTGGAACATTGGGCACTGTTGGGTGGGAGAATGACTATGTGGGAAGGGGGGAGCAAGAAGCATGAGGACACTGGGCACTTGCAATAGGAATTAGAATATGCGAAGTCTAAGGAGAGATGCACTGGAAAGTGTGTAATAAGGCGAAAGGTGAGCTCTATGTATACATTATAATTCCATGTAGAGGCTGCTCTACTGTAGGCCGGAAAGATGTGGCCACTACTGAAAGGAAGCGTCTCCCCTGCCCATTCCCATAAGATGAAACTCCAGGGGCATTTGACCAGCAATAACAATAGGCTGGGGAATGACCTTAGGGTATGATTGAAATCTGTGACTCTAGAGGTAAATAAAACCTGGTGGGGGGTGCGTGGGGGTTAGCTAGTATTAAAGGAAAGAGTCTAGGACTGTGTTATAAAATTCAAATAGAAAAAAAAAAAAAAGGGGGTTGAGACAAAGCAGTTCAGACACAGAAAGAGAAGCTGCCTGAGAAAAATCTAGAAACATGTATGGCTCCAGGGTTCCACATCTCTCATGTTTTATATTTTTTTGTTTTGTTTTATTGGAATCCTTATGGCTTATGCCACAGTATAAAGAGCTTACATGACAAAGAAAAGTCATGTCCCCAGTGCAAGCTGGTTTAAAGCCAGATGATCTTCAGGGTTTTGGGCTGAACGATGAAGAAAAGTCTTTTGAAAATTATTTTCTTTTTTCCTACGTACACATCCTCTTCCTTGTTGTATCTTAGAGGTCCATAAGCAGTACCTGAACAATTCCAAAATATTGCAATTGTTTTAAAAAATGTAAGATGAAGTGGGCCATAATGCATTCACAGTATGTTCTCTGAAACAGTCTTTTCATGTCTCTAATGTAGCACTTAGCTATTGTTTTTCCCGTGTTAGAGATCCTTAGAAGCAAAGCCTATGCTTATTCACTTTTGTATTCTTGGCACCTAGCACAGAATGCCTTTATTTTTGTTGTTGTTGTTTAAATGGTGACATATTTTGCTGAGGAAATGAATTAATGGATGACAGAAGTATTTCTAATTAATGGACTATAGATAAACTGAGATGTGATCAACCATTTACATTTGGGAACCATGTATCGGGCCTTTAAGTGTCTGTTTTCTATGGGCTGTCAGGAGCTTGAACAAATAAAAAATTAGAAAAAACAAATAAGTGTAATAAACTTTCATATTGTTTAGTTAGCATATAAAATGGAATTTAAGGGGTCCACCAGCATCTCATAAAATTTAAATAGGTTATGAATCCATTTTCTGCATAAAACTCAAGTGTGTAAACATTTTTTTTCCTTTAACTTAATTTTATTGTTGATGTATTACATTTATCCCATTTTCCCCGCACTGGTCTCCCCTGCCCGCCCTCAAGTGTAAACATTTTTTGAGGAGGACCTAGGTTTAGCTGGCACCATTGAGAATAATGACCAATTTCTGATGCTAGTTACCTAGATTATTAATAAGGAGAGTGAAATAGAGAATAATAAATCTCACTGATGTCTTTTTGGGAGACTAATATTTTTCATCTTTATTTTTTTAAAAATCATAATTGCCCTGTAATTTGTCATCTTCAGAGCATCTTTCTGATTGGACACAGTAGCACCTGTAATCTACTAAAAGTCATATTAAAAAGAAAACTGTGGTTGTTCTTGTTTTTTCCCTTCAGGAGAACTGTTCAAGCATTATGTTCACTGCTTGTCTGAATGGTGGCCTCTGATCTTGGTAAACCTGTTGACCTGACCCTAACGACCCAATGGCCACAGTTATTTGAAAAGGAACTAGGCCAATTTTTTAAATGGGCCATGTTTTACTTCCAAAAGTTATAAACCACATGCCCGTTAGTGTTTTGTTATAATTCTAAGTTGGTTTCTTACTTGAAAAGAATTGTAATTTGGGGTTTCTGAAACTAATATTTTATGTGAGGAATATAATAGATTCCCATTCAGCTCTTTCACAGTGAAGGGTTGCAGTCTAAGGAGTACGTGAGAAACCATCCAAGACTGCCTCTTTCAGTGCTGTTTTGAAATGCCTGACTCTGAGCCTGGAGATGCCTTGGTAATAGTGCCATATACACTCTTGGTAATCTGGCTGCTTGGTCATAGGACCTGCACCTGGATATTATGATAGGAATCATAGACAGGTGAAAATAGTGAAAATAGTTATCCTAAAAACTAAGATATTCCTTTTAAGATATATTGGATTTTAACCAAAAAGTCTGTGTGTTTTTTTTCCATAAAATAAGGCACATTTTTCATTTTCACCAATAACTTTATTGCTTTGGATATTTTGAGTATGTTGGCTATCTCCCGAGTAGCATAACATTAATTGTTCTCCTTAATGTCTTGATTTGATCACTGTCAGCTTCAGCTGGTCTACCCGACCATGGAACATCATCCAGTGAGAAACCTCCAGCATGAAACCTAGGAAACCACTTTTGATATGTTCCATCAGTCAAAGATTTGTCCATACACTGCACAAATCTTTATTTTTTTGTTTCAGTTGCGTTTTTACCTTTCTTAAAATAATAAAGCATAATATGCTGAAAATGTTGTATATTTTCTTCCATCTTAATGATTAAAATGGTTACACCAAAATTCAATGGTACTTTTAAAAAAATGCTCACTGATGTGAGAGCTGTCACAATAAAATTATTTTGAGTGAAGTCAAAGACAACTTAGTGCTACTAGAGCCATCTTACAGAAACAAAACAAAACAAGACTTTCTGGCCAACCCAATATAAAATTCGATGTTTTTCTCACATTCTTTTTTTTTAATTACTTGCTCTATTTTTATTTTTAATTTTTAAAAAAGATTTTATTTATTATTTTTAGAGAAAGGGAAAGGGAGACAGACAGAGAGGGAGAGAGATATCAATGTATGGTTGCCTTTCACCTGCCTCCAGCCACAGACCTGGCTGGAGGCCTGGTTTGCAACCTGGTTATGTGCCTTGGCTGGGGAATTGAACCAGTGACCTTTGGGTTCACAGGCTGGCACCTTATCCACTGTGCTGCCAGCCAGGGCTACTTGCTCTATTTTTAAAAGTTATTTATTTCAATAGTTGCCAAGACTTGCATATAATTCATTTAAAAATTTTAAATATCAATGAAAAACTACAAGCATTTACAGTAGTAGGATAAGTAGCACAATGGAGCCTCTATATAAACATTGGCTATATTCTGTATTTATCAAATTTGTTATGGCTGCTTGACTGTTCCTTTTTCTTTACTTTGTTTTCTTTGCTGAAACATTTGAAAGCAAATCCCACATTGTCATTTTATTTCCTATTTCTCAAAAAAAAAAAACAAAAAAAACAAAAACCCAAAAATCCATTTTTAAAAAATGTAACCACAATGCCATTATCACACCTAACAAAATTAAAAATGTTCTTGAATCATGTGATAGTTGATCTGTGACCCAGTTCCCAGAATATGTCAAGATGTGCTTTCACTGCTGTTTTTCTTGAGCATGCAATAGTCAATGTCCAAAAATGTGGCTGGAATTCCCATAATACCCATTGCTTAAGACCATAAGAACAAATCACCTACACGAACTTGGTAACACTTTTAAATAGTATCATATTTTACCATCCTCAATGTCATCTACATATATTTGGAAAGTGGTAGTCCATAGATGTGTGAAATGTTTCAAGCTTCACGCAGTGCTTAATGACCATGTAACATATGTAATAATTTTGTAATTCCTCCTCAAGCTGTAAGTGCATGATCTGTGTTGTGAAAGGTCAGTAAGTGTAAAATGTAATTTGATGGGAGAGACTTTTAGCTTTGTTTTAGAGACTAGAAACATATGACCAAGATTTGTCACAAGTTCATTTAAAGTAGCAAATATCCCTCTTTTTCTCTTCAAGTCTGAAGATTTTAGCTACAAATTGTTTTACCACAGGCAGTTTCGGCAATGTAACCTTCCTGGTTGGACATTACGTTAAGTTAGCTCTTGCTGAATTAACAAGCCATCCAAAGATTTAGTGCCCTTAAACAACAACCATTTATTTATTACACGAGTCTGCAGGTTGGCAATGTGTGCTGATCTCAGTTGGGACCAGTCCTTCTGGCCTGGGCCAGGTTAGGCTGGTGTGTCTGAGGCCTCTCTCCGCACCAGCTCTCATCCTCTACCAGGCTAATTTGGACTTACTCACTTGGAAGACATGTTTCAAGAGTATTAAGCTAGTGGGTCCCATTGCATAGCCACTTACAAATCACAGGATTAGTCTAAACAAAAGGGCTGGAGAAAAACTTGATTGGAAGAGCTTCAAAGTTACTATGGATCTAAAGCTGGAAAGATTTTCTGACTATTTTAAAAATCTATTACAGAGATGAACCTACTGTAGATTCACAGACTAATGTGCTACATTTGTTTCTTTAGTATCCCCATTTTACATGTGAGGAACTTATTAAAAAAGAAAAAAAAAAAAGCAAAACACCAAAGATTCCAAAAGCTGAGAGATGATAAATAATGGCACTAAAATTTCAACCTATTTCCAGCTGACCTCAGTGGTCTCACCTATAGACCATATTGCTTCCCAGGTGTTCTGGGGGAATAACAAATTTGCTTTAGTTTACAAAAAAATTCATAAGCAATAACAATATACAATCAAGGCAGAAGTTTACCTCTATTATTGAACCGTGTATGGTATTTTGCTTACAGCAGTCAGACTGGATAAAGAGCCTGGTTACCTCCCTGCACTGAGGCTTTTATGTTTAGGAACTCTTGATTTTAATAACTGAAGATTTGAGCCTTTTTTTTTCCCCTCTCCCCACCCATTAAAATCTCACACTTATCTTTTAAATTCACCAGTGAAGAACCTATAGATCCTATGCTCAACCTCAATAAGAGCAACCAGGCCCCTTCTCTTCCCCTCTCTCCCACACCTTCAACCTCACTGTGTAGCTTCTGGCATGATCCAGAGCTTATAAATAATAAACTCTAATTTCTTAAAAGTTTCCTAATGGTTATTGCTGAAGGAAGCCGTGAAATCACAAATAAAGAGAAACACAAGGTTTGATCCAGTGGTAACACTGGTTTAGAGATGGGAGGTATCTGTGAGAAGCTCATCCAGGCCCAGGTGAGTTGCCTGTAGGCATTTCTAACAGCAGTACCACCCGTAGGCAGAGACAGGCACAAAAACAGTTACATGTTGCATTAGACTTTACAATAGCTAGGATGTCAATAGGTGACAGAGATTTTTTACCAAAGGGAGAGGTGGCATTAATGTTTAATGAATTAGAGTTTCAGATTTACAAGAAGAAAATGTTCTAGAGATCAGTTGCACCCCAATGTGAATACAGTTAACGTTATTGAACCATGCACTTAAAAATGATTAAGATGGTAAATTTCATGCTGTTTTTTTTTTAACCACAATTTAAAAAAAAAGTGGTTGAAGCACATTCCTTCTCTTCTCATTAGTTTCCAAAGTTCAAAAGCACAGCCTTGTTCAGTGAGTTATTTAATCAATGAAGTCTCCGGTTTTACTGAAAACATTGGTGATGACAAAAATGATAGCACTTAATACCACCAAAATTTCACACTTCTGGCCATCTGCTTTTCAGAGTAAGTGAATCTTGAAGACAAATTAACATGTGACATATGAAAGAAAGGCAGAAAAATTGGGAGTCTGCCCAGACCTTCAAAGACTAGCACTATCCATTCCATTTGAAAGCAGTTTTCTTACATAGGGGCAGGTCCTTCACATTTCAGGCCAAGCTATTTCTTTACATAAACAGTCTCCTGAAGTCCAATTCATCCCATGTCCCTCTGTTATAATCGTTCAGCCTCAACACAGCAACCTTCAGGCCTCTGACTACATCTGATCACACTCCTTTCAGATTTGGCTTTCACACCCAACTTACCCTTCCTCTGCGAGGTAGAGAATAGGTCAGAAAAAGCAATACAATGTAAATCTTCACAGGGCCATAGAGGTGAGTTCTTTTGTCAAGAAGCCTTTAGGCCAACAACAAAAGACATCCTTGACATTTTAAAATAGAACAATGGCTGCACCAGCAGGACCTGGGAACAGATTAAAAACGAAAGTTCTCCAGCCCCACCCACCTACAGAAGCTGAAGTGCCCAGGTGGGGCCCAGGTGGGGCTGTTTCACAGCCCTCCAGGTGAGTCTGATGCCCGCTGAAATTTGGAAACCACTTGTAGATCCTTGACCCCAACAAAACAAGGCTAAACACAACCTGTTTTAAATGTAGATGTGGAAAGAGTGACAGCAGGTGGCAGTGTTTCACTGCTTCTGGGTTTTCTGGAAGCCAGCACTGCCCTCCAGAACAGATCAAGTTGCCCACCGGCAAATTTAACACAGGTTGCTGGTCATTTAGTAAAAAATACATTTCATTGCTATTTTTGTTTCCAAAAAGGAAGACAAAGATTTTTTTCTTGGGAAATGTAGAATCAAAATCTAAAAATAAAATATATACTTATTTTCCTTTTATGAACTTTGGGACATTTAACTTGGAGGTATTTTTTCAAATTGCATTACATTGAAATAATAATAATGCCTGGACTGGAACCTCTTAAAGATACGAACATAGAATCAACAGAGTTTTCATTCCTCCTTCCCATCCCCAGACTACCTATACTTTTGTTTTTCTCCTCTATGCAGCCTTGACTTTGACCCATCCAATCTATACATGTGTCCCTGGTGTGAACACTGAGCTTAAGGATCGTTTATATTTTGAAAAGGGCTCATTGTGGGACAAGCCAGAGTTTTAATCATGGCAAGTGGGATGAAGCTGGAGACGAACTATTGCTGCCTTAAGGGATTTCATGACATTTATATGATTTCACAGTAAGAGAGTCAGGCTTTCCAAAGCAAATTATTTCTTTCCCACTACTGAATCCAATACCAGCTGCTTTCTGATCATCCGGGGCTACAGAGATTCCGCCACCAGCCACAGATCCGCCTGGAGCCTTCTCGAAGCTTGCTCTCCTGACCCTTCTTGGATCCCAGACTTGGGCCCACCACTTCTTACGCAAAGGAGTGGGCAGGCAACCTTACTGTGTGCTTGCTGTGGCCTTACTCTGTGCTCACTGCGGCCTCGACCTCTTCCCCACATTCTTAAACACAAAGGGCTTTTTTCACCCCCTTTTATTATTATGCCCTGAAGGGCCTTTCTTGATAAATAGCCCTTTGAATGACATGTATAATAAATACCATGCGGTGCCTTCTCAAAGAAAATGACTTCTGCTAGTGACAGCGAATATGGTCAGGGTTACTGCTGCCTATTACTGAAGCTTTGTTTTCTGATGTTCTTTTATCTTGAACATCAATTTGTTCTTGTCAACCATCATAAGCTGTGGAGGCAGATGCCATGTACGGACGGCAAATGTTTAGACTTCTCTATTGGCAGCACGTTAAATCTATTTTCCCTGATGCCATGTTACATTTAATGTGGAGGTGTTGGGGGAGAGTAACATGTCAGTGCCTCTTCAGATTACAATCCTATCTTGTCTTGAGATCACGTTTCATTATTCCCCAAGCCAAGAGTACATGGGGTCTGATCCACCGCCAAATAATGTGATTCTGGTACATGGATTGGGATTACTGGAGATAAAGTGGTCTGGCCATGAGGCATACTGTAAGAACACATGTGCTTATTCGATTGCATCCCATGTCTGCAGCGGCCACCCTCCCGCCAAGACTGAATGCTACTAAGCGCATACCTCCCCACGGCTCCCATGTGAGTCACAAGTTTGCTTTCACTCCAAAAGCAAAACATAACAGTGAGAGAGGCCCAGTTCTGCTCAAGATCTACAAGCTGTCAGTTCGTTCAGGGACAGAGGCTGCCTTCCAGCTGATGCAGCGCCCCAATAATGCCAAGTGGCGCCTCAGCCTTCTCACAGGTGCAAGCTATTTCTTCCTGAATGAATCACCGATGTGATTCTCAACTAAGTTCTTTGTGCTACTCGCTGTTGCTGACATCATAAACACATGGAGGCTGCAAAGCTGTACACTTTGTTCCAAACCTCTCAAAGGAGGTTTCAGCCTAAGTATCTCCCTCCTTATATGGTCATAAATGAGCTCTGTATCTGTATAGAGCCTTATCTTTGAAAGGAACATGGAGTCAAAGGTAATATCAGTAGTCAAAGACCTAGAGTAGCTGTTGGTTTTTTTTAAATATGATTTTTAAAAAAGATTGTATTGATTATTTTTAGAGAGAAGGGCTGGGAGGGAGGAAGAAAGAGAGAGAAACATCAATGTATGGTTACTTTTCACCTGCCTCCAGCTACAGATCTGGCTGGAGACCTGACTTGCAACCTGGTTATGTGCCCTGACTGGGGAATTGAACCAGCAACCTTTGGGTTCAAAGGCCAGCACCTATCCACTGAGCCACCAGCCAGGGCTAGGGTAGCTTTTTATGTACCTGATAAAAAATATCTTTAAGGCAAATATACAGTCAGTCATCTCTCAAATGTAGTTATGTATATGGGACCACCAGGAGCAATTCATGAGCCTTAGAGCAGTTCAACATTCAAGACTGAAATCCACTTGGTCTTAAGTAGAACCTTAAGGAGCCAGAAATGGTTCTTGTGTAAATTTATCCTTTCATTGGCAGTCTCTCTTACATAAAGTTGGGGGGGGAGGGGGCATCTCCTACTTTTTCAAAGTATAGGGTGCATTTTCCATCAGAATCATCTAGGGGCTTACTAAAGGTTTATTCCTAGCTCCTACAACAGATCTACTGAATTAGAATCTCTAGAGTTTGGAACCCCCAGAATCTGCTTTATGATGTTTATTATTTATTTATTTTAAGAGAGAGTGGAAGGGAAGAAGAGAAACATCAGTTTGTAAGGGGAACATCAATTGGTTGCCTCTCACACCCCCCCAAGTGGGAACCCGGCTCACAACCAGGCATATGCCCTGCAAGCTTTTGATTTGCAGGACCATGCTCACCCCACTGAGCCATCCAGTCAAGGCCAGAATATGAATTTTAAAGAGATTCTTGGGTAATCATTTTTAGACACTAAATCTTGCAAATTGCTTACCTATGATTTTAAGAGAACTTTCATTACTAACAACAATGAAATTCCCTGAAGAGTTATCATGGGGTTTTTTGGGCTCCAATACTTTCAGTTAAATCCACATATAGAATTACACAGATGCGGGCGGTTAGTCTTATTAGGCATATCTTGTCTACCAACATACAAATCTCTCAAGGGCAATAATGAAGTCTTTTACTCCCTCTACATTTTCAGCAGTGGCATGACAATGCTATTGTAAGCAAACAAGATATACGGCATAGAGTAAATAAAACAAGGGCCAAAAGCTTATTTGAATTTATTGTACTATGTTTGAAGACATGTCCCACTTGCATTCAGTTGGCTTCAGAATGAGCCCCAAGTGCCTAAATTTACAGAAGCGCACAAGGACATGGCAAGGTTGATGAGAGGGCTCAACTGGCTGTTGGCAGCGTTCTGTTAGGAGGACAGTGCTTACAGACCGAGTTAAAGCTGGGAGTCATCCCAGAGAGGTCCAAATGCTGCAAATGTGATTTCATTGCTTCTCCCTTTTCACCGATTCACGGCCTCCTCCATGTCACTCTCCAGCTATTTATTCTCACTACCCTACATATTTGCTCCTATAATAAGAGCCTAAAAACAGTGGTAATGCTTAATTTAAAAATGTCCAGCGGTATTAATAGAAGTGGTCACAGTGAATTCTATTAAACATTGCATGCTACCACTTAGACAACATCAAGCATTAGCTCGAAGCAGAGATCTATCTCTAAGGTGAGCAAATTTTAAAGAAAGTCAAAATGCCCAAACCTCTAGGACAGCCTGAGAGGCTTTCCAATTTCATATTTTTTATTTATGGACACTTTCAAATCTGTTCACTGAAAAAAAAAAATTCACATTATTACATGCAGTTCTAAGGCTTCCCTATATGTAGAATGCAAGCTCAGTGAAGATAGGCACTAAAACTATACTTAATACTCTTTATAGGCACAAACAGGTTACAGAGTTTAAGCATTTCACAGGCAGTTAATATACACTAAATACTGGAATGAATGACAGTTTTGATATTGGCCAAAGAAAAAGTAGCCAGAAGAAAGTATGCATGCCAAGAAGGGGATCCTGGATGGTGAGGAGATCGTCTTAGGGAGGAAACATAGGCTGACTTTGGACAGGCTGTATTTAGAAAGAAAAAAGAAAGAACAGAAACTCTTAATGGCAGCAAACAGATAGAAGACAAAGATATTTGCATGCATTCAACCAGCTTCTCCTGGGCCTGCCGCAAGTGAATGACCCCTTCCCATCCTTCCCATGGGAAACAGGTGTCTCCTGCCAGTTAGGATTTAAAAATCAACAGGGGCTTCTTTAGAGAATGATGACAAGTCTAATTGCGAGAAACAGCTGTAGAGCCCTTGGCGGGGTTTATTAATCCCTGTTTTGCTGGGTGCCTGGCACCGAGCTGGGGTCAGCCCCCTGTCACAGGGTTGAAGCTGTAAAATGTAGGGCGAGTATTTAATGACCTGAGCTCAGCAGAAGGGATTAGAGTGCCCTGCACTGACACTGTGAGCTGAGCATGTAAGATAGTCAAGCGGACGCAAAGGCACTGTCCGTGCATCGGGTCAGTGTCGCCACCACGACAGAACATGACTAGCGTGTTTGCACAATGCTCTGTGAACTATTCAATCTCACCGGCTTTCCTGGCCCCTTGTCAGGACTCCACCCCTTGTCCAGGCTAAGAACCGGGAGGTTCTCAGACGTGCAGCCTCAAAACGGGTGACGTCTGCTCCTGTAAACACACTAATTCTTATAGTACATAACCCTCTTTTGAGGAGACAAAATAAAATTAAGATACTACAATACACGATAGGAATGCAATTGGCAAAGCAAAACAAACAAAAAAATCTATGCATTTGAAGGCAGAAAGTTTAAAAGGAAATTGAAGTTATTAATTTGAAAGAGCTGGCTAAGCTTCCCTAACAGCAGAGCCTGGTTGGACTTGCCACTATTCTTCTATGCTGTGTCTTCCAGGCAGCAAGCATGCAGAGGGCCGCTCATATGCAGAACCATTAATTCAGACCTCACCTCCCAGGGAGCCCTTGCTGCTCAGCCCTCCCTGGGCTGCCCCAGTGCTGCCTTCCTGCTGCCCGGGAGCCAGCGCTGCTGCTTCCAGGGCCTTTGTTATTTGCTTGTCTGCCCAGCCCATTCGTTATCTGAGTGCAGATGTTCTGAGGGTGCGTGTGCGTTTTAATTGTCTTGTATCCGTAGCTTCTCACCTAGTTCCTGCCATATAGTAAGTGTTCTATCACTGTTTCTTTAAACCCTCACTTCTCAAACTGGGAGGTGTGGAATCTCTCTGCCAAAGCATGGCTAACAACTGCCAAGGCAAACATAATGCAATCATGCAGTTCTGCTGCCATCTAAGAAGTCATTCCTTTAAAATGCCAGTAAAGACAGGAAAGTCCAAGAAACATTCCTCCAGAAACACATGCAAACATTCATTCTGGAATGCCTTGGCATTCTCTCATAAGAATAGCTCAGGGAGAGCCCAGCAGAGAGGAATATGAAACCGGAGACTAACATTTGCTCATAGAAACTTACAGGCCTTAATATAGGCAGTGCTGAGAGTTCAAGGTCAGGTGGATAAATAGGATGAAGAGTGGTCAGTGGAGAAATTCTGCAGGTCCTATGCATACCTTCAAGCCTGCTGCAAGAACTAGTCCCTATATCAATTAAATCATTTTTAATTAACATCTACTGGAATATTACTCTGTATTACCTTTTGTTCTGTCCAGTAAAGCTCTCAGAAGAGCAAGGTTTTGTCTTTGACTAGGCTTCCAGTAGAGGAGTAAGGCACTGTACAATGACCATTAATGCAGAGAATTCTATGATTTCCCAGCAGAATGGATTGCAAAAGCATAGGGGGATGATTTCAGTATAAGTGGGATTTTGCCAGACTGAGACTGGGGTGTAATCATGTTCAGGTGGCAGAAAGAGGTTTTAGAAAGATGAATTAATTAGTACGAGCAATAGTTGAGTACAGGTGCTTATGGAAGACCAAATGAGGGGCGTGTGAAACCCAGCACCCAAATAGTCAGAGAGGAGGCTGAATTCAGTATATTCCAAGCCATACTGTCATGCTAAGGAGTCTCCAGTTGGTCTCCTAAGAGACCCCAGGGTCTTATAAACATTTTCAATGGGCTGGCTCACATGGTATGCATTAGAGGGTGAGAGCAACTTCAGGTAACAATTTAACACCGTTAATCATCTTGGCAAAAAGGAGTTGAAATCTTTAATCAGGGATAGAGCCAAAGGAATGAGGTGAGGACAGAGATTTTAAAGAGCATTTCAGAAACAGTATTGATAAGGCTGGAGAGGGAAGAGAGAAGAAAGGGTCAATATGAAGTCCAAGCTTTGCTGTTTGGAGAACGAGGTGGATAGTTATGGCATCAACAAAAATAGGAAATCGTAGAGAAATTTTGGACAAATTAAGTTTGGAATTTGCAAGTAAAAATAGACTTGTAAAAAGCAAACAGTTTACATAGGAGTCTGAATTTCTACTTAATAAAGAATATTTCCTAAATAAAATATTTTTTAAATTTTTATTTATTAAATTTAATTTTATTGTTGTTTTACTACATCCATTCTCTTTTTCCTTCCCTCTGTTATTACTTTTTTATTTACTATTTTTAGAGAGAGGGGAAGGGAGAGAGGCAGAGAGGGAAAGAGACACCAATGTATGGTTGCCTTTCACCTGCCTCCAGCCACGGGCCTGGCTGGAGGCCTGGCGTGCAACCTGGTTATATGCCTTGGCTAGGTAATTGAACCAGTGACCTTTGGGTTCACAGGCTGGTGCCTTATGCACTGTGCGACCAGCCAGGGCTAAATAAAATATTTTAACGTAATAGGCCATAATGTAGAAAAGCAAGTCTGCAGGAAGTGATAATAAATTAAAGATTCATTTCTTATAATTCCAAATAATGAGTAAATAGTGTAGAAGAAAAAAAACCCAACACATTTTATCTCCAAAATACAAAGTTTCATGTATTGCTTTAAGTAAGGGAGAAAACATTGCTAGTCTTACTGAGCAAAGAAAGATCTTACAATGGGCTTGGGGAAGAATTTTGGGTAGTATGGGTAACAGAGGCTAGAGAAGGTTGCCACAGTCTTGAAATCAGGGGTTTGTGTTGGTGACCCAAAGCAGAAGTGGTTTGATTTTATTTATTAAAAAAATTTTATTGTTGTTGTATTACATCCATCCCCATTTTGCTCCCCTCTGTCCCCCTCCCCACCCACCCATTCCCCACAAAGTCAATCCCACCTGTTGTCCATGTCTGTGTTTCCTTTATACTAGGTTCTTAGAAGTGGTTTGATTTTAGAAGCATGTTCACTGGAGAGTTTGTGCCATCCAATGGCTGGCTTTGAGATTATCGGGTGGCTGCCGATTGGTTGGTTTTCGAGTTGTTGGCATTCCTGATTATTTGATGAGGCAATTACAAAATCAGCCCTGGTGTTTGCTTATTATCACAGCCCTTTAACTGAAGTTTATTGATTAAGTAGGTTTAAAATTAGTGTCTAGTCTTTACTGCTTAGTGCAACTCTAGACCTTTCAGGCTTTTTCTGGAAGCATGGGGACTTCTGTTTTTTCTTTAATTATTCTTAAAAGACCTGAGACCAACTCATTAATAACCAAATAGTCCATTTCATTGCATTACTGCTCTTAAAATCTAAAAATCAAAAGCATCTCCATTTTCTAACTTATCATAATAGCAGAATATCAAACACACAAACAATTCCAATATTGACAAGTGTTTTGAACATGTGTTAATCTACCATCATTTGATCTAACATATCTCTGTATTTTGCGTATTTTTGTGGTGATGCATTGTCTTGCCCTATGGAGAAGGTGTCAAATTCAGTACTAAAATGAGACAATTGAAATTCAGAATGGCTCCTTACTGAATTTAAGAGCCATGTATGTCTGTGTGCTACGGGTTTCCTTTGTAAATTATTGGTTGTGCCTGTCAAACTGTTTAGATACTTGGAATTCTAAGGTAATTTTGGGTAAGGCACCATTTGGTTCCCTTACAGCTGATGTCTGGAGCTCTGTCTGTTTCAGCTGTGGTTCTGGTCCTGACAGGCTGACAGAATGCTTGCTAAGCGGAGGTCTAAACAGATGTCTGAGTACATAGGCCTTCTCTGCCTCGGATTAACAGAAGGCCTGAAATTTTTGGAATCCACTACACTGTTTATATTGTGATGTAAGATTTGGAAGCTGTTTGAGTTTTTCTTATAACATGGCTGAAAGCGATTCCACTTAAAAAATTATTAAACTGGAAAGAACATTCAATCCCTAATACCGTGCCCTGTAGCTCTGATTATAGCACTTCTAGGCAGTGTGGTTGTCTGTGTTCCTAACTATCACCTCCCCCAAACAACCCTAGGAGATCAGACCTCCTTCTTTTGCTATTTGGCTGGGGTCCAGTAGAGGGCTTGACCCATAATGGGTGAGAAATGGTTTTTGTTTAATAAGTGAATGGGTAGGTTTTTAATGCTAGATGCCAAAATATTTTTATTATGCTCATTGCTACATTCCAATCAACTATAAATATGTAGAATGCCCAAACAGGATGAAATATTGGAAACGTTCTCTTCTTAACTCCCTTGTATTACTTTATAAGGATTCCTGAAAAACAGAGTGAAGAATAATTTTTTGATGGTCTTTGAGGGTATTATGCTAAGTGAAATAAGTCAGACAAAGAAAGGCAAATACTGTATGATCTCACTAAAATGTGGAATCTAAATAAAACTAAACAAACACAATCAAGCTCATAGATACAGTAAATTGCTCAGTGGTTGCCAGAGGTGGAGATGTGCAGTGAGGGTAGGTAAAATGAGTAAAGGTGGTCAAAGGTACAACATTCCAGTTATAAAATAAGTAAGTCATAGGGATGAAATGCACAGTATGGTGACCATAGTTAATAATACTGGAAGTAGCTAAGAGACTAGACCTGAAAAGTTCTCAAGTTCTCATCACTGAAAACAATTTGTTAACTATATGCAGTGATAGATGTTCTCTAGGTTTATTTTGATGATCATTTCACAAGCTATACAAATATCAAGTTGTTATGTTGCTCAGCTGAAACTAGTATGTCAATTATATCTCAATTAAAAATAAAATAACCCTGAAACTAAAATCAGGAAATAGTTCTCTTGATTCTAAGCCAGTGGTTTTCCTATCATCCTATGCTGGTCTTTTTATACTTCTTTAAAAAAAAATTTTTTTTTTCTCTCAGTTCCAAACAGTTTCTAAACACATTTTTTTTTAATATCAACTTTATTGGACTATTTAAACTTAGTTTCCATCTTTACACTAAAATCAAACTCAGGAAACAGCTCTGTGATCAGGTGTCTGTCAATACTAAACCACTGAAACATTTCCCTAATGACTGTCACTAGCTACTTCCAGCTATTACTCTCAACTTCTTCCTGTGCAGATACCACACAAAAGAATGTCTCCAAAGAATGGAATTCTAGTAATAAAGAGAAAAATGGAACCAAAGAGAAATCATGTAATTTTGAGCAGATTTCAGGCTTGATTAAACCTCAGAATATCTTGTAAACCCAAGAGGTCAGATATGCTAAATAGCCAATGTCTTGATTTTCCTTGACTAGCTAACAATCTCACATATTCAAATCATTCTCTCCTTTCTCAGGCAGGAGCACACTTTACAACTTTGGACTTAAATGATGCTCTTGTTATGGGGCAAAAAAGAGGAGAATGTCATCAGTGAGAAGGAAATAAGCTAGAATATAATGGCATATGTATATTTGGGCATTTTTCAAGATGTTAGTAAATGAAATCATACTTTATAGAAACTAAAATACTTCTGCTGCTAACAAATCTTGGGATAGATATTTTGTAAGTGGAAAAAAAACAACTCAAGTACAAATATAAAAATGTCCATGACACCTCCCTTGCTGTCAAAGGCCGACACTTGGCTGCTGCTATGAAAGTGATAGATTCATGGCTTCCTTTTATGCCTTAAAATGGAACACCAACTTGACTTGAAAGTTCTAAGGCACATTGATTTCCCATGGCCTAAACAATCTAAGTAATTGAACATAGGCAGTGGTACTTACTTGCAGATGTTAGAATGTCCCCTTCTTGGCCTATGCTGTACCCGATGCTCTTGCCCCCTCTGATTGGCACTGCTTTGCTTGAATGCCAAGAGCTAGGTGAGGGTCCTTCTCTTCTCTTCCAGGCAGCCAGACCCTCCTTCCAACGAACATGCACATCTCCTTGTTTAAACTGCCATCAAAGGTGAGAACCGTCTTGTCTTGTGCCTGTCCCCTCACCCTTCTCTTCACCCTCAGGTGCGACTGGGAGCAACTTGACTTCAGGAAGTGACTTTGACTTGGTTTTGTAACCCTAGTCCTTCCAGTGCCTGGCACTGGGGGTGCTTAATAAATGCTTGGGAAGTGACTCAACAGCACTTGCAGGAAACCCTGGCCAGTATAGCGATGTAGAAGCATTACCTTAGTTTTCCGTAATAGAAGCATTACTCTTTCTGGACATTACCAACACCCTCAAGTCACCTGTTGGCAGTCCATGAGGATACAGTGCCCTCCAAAGTATGCTGTGGAATACTATTTTTGGATGCCTTTTTCTTCCTTACCAAAACACATGTTTTTTTGTAGTTAACTTCCTTTAGAGGAACCTTCACAGAAGAAAGGCCCTTTGCATGTTATTTCAGTTAACGCTCACAACAATCGTTATGAAAAGGGTTCTTAAAGGTTAGATATGGAAAATGGAATGCACAGGGAGGTAATTATCCAAACATATCAAGAATCACTCTATGATTTGGAGCCATGTCTTACTCTGAATCGAGCTCTTTCAACTTGACTGAGTCATTTTACATTTTAAGTATCTGTGCCAACTACACCCAAAAGTAAGGTCGCCAGCCTCCAAGATGAACCTGAAGTGACTCCCACTTCCAGGTATTGACATTGTATGTGGTATCCTCCCATACTGTCTCAGGGTTAATGTGTATGACCAGTATCTGGCAAAAGGCATAGCACTTCTGAGATTAGATATAGAATACTGCTGCTTCTATTTGGGGCATTCAGTAGCCAGCTCACTCTGTCTTTTTGCCTTGGATTTCTCACTATGAGCCTTGCCATATTGTGTCTAGTCTTGCAGTAAGGTCACATGACAAAGAGCTAACTATAGCCAAGAGCCAGGGAAGAAGTGATTCTTGTCAATGATCGTTGAAGTGAACCCGAACGAAGATGCTCCAGCTGGCCCAGGCTTCGGATGACTACAGTCCTGGCTTACAGCATGACTGTTATCTTGAGAGACCCTGGATGAGAACCATG
The DNA here is from genome assembly GCA_004026585.1 of Noctilio leporinus. Lineage (NCBI taxonomy): Eukaryota > Metazoa > Chordata > Mammalia > Chiroptera > Noctilionidae > Noctilio > Noctilio leporinus. The sequence goes on along the minus strand of PVIW01000170.1, from coordinate 75,470 downwards.
CAGTGAAGCTGTGCCCAGGTCCCTGCCCCTCAGACAAAGGTAAGGTAATAAATGGTGGATGATTTTAAGATGCTAAGTTTTAGAGTAATTTGTAACACAGCAATAGATAATTGATACACAGGGTAGACATGTAAGTTTTCCACCATTGGCTTTTCTAATATAGCTGGGTAGAGGAAACTATAGTCCCTAAAATGATATCATTTAGCCTCCTGCCTGACTCAGTTCACAGGGTGATGGATAAAGATCTTAATTAGAATAGAATGTTAATGTTCAAATCTTGTTTCTAGTGTCTCAAATATAAAGAAAAATTAGACCCATACTGCTCTGTTTCTCTATTTAGCAATTGGGGAGCAAATATTCCTGCTTAAGCCCTTGGGTCTTCCATCAGTCCGGTAGGTGGTTATTTATAGCTGATCTGAGTTATTATTGTGTAACATGCTCACATGCAGTTTGCACAGTATTTATTGCGCAGCCTTTAATGATGAATAGAGAAACATCAGGTAAAGAATTTGGTAATAACAGTACATACATTTTATTTTCATTTAGCATGAAAACACCTGATTTCCTTCAACACTGTAAACATGTTACATTATTAGGCAGTGATAGGCTGATGAATTTAGACGTTCATTTAGACACTGTTTTGAATGGAAAATGTACTTTAATTCCACTTGCCCACACTACAGATAAGTTTTTCTTTTTTTAAAAAATTTGCTTTGGTCTTTTTTAATTAAAATTAAAATTCTAAGAAAAGAAAGCATCTAAATAATTTTCTGAGGATGGGATTGGTTATTTAAAAATGTTACATTTCTCACTGGCCTGCAAACTTAAAGGTCGCTAGTTCGATTCCCAGCCAGGGCACACATAACCAGGTTTCCAGCCAGGTCTCCAGCCACGTCTGTGGCTAGAGGCAGGTGAAAGGCAACCATACATTGATGTCTCTCTGCCTCTTTCCCTTCCCCTCTCTAAAAACAAAACAAAACAAAAAACAAACCACGTTGCACTTATTTTCCTGAGAACAGAGGTAGCCTCAGGATAGAACACTTATGGACAGAGTTGGCAAACATGTTTTGTAGCTAAAAACCATGATTAAAATTGTGTTCAGGAAAAAACTCTGATAGACCACCTTGTTTTTCACAAAACACGCTAAAATTCATCATATACAATTTTGTCATCAGTTAAAAAAGGAAACTTCAGGGAAGGTGACTTATTCTTAGATGCAACATTAAAGAAATAAGTACCTACAAGCTTAATTTACTGCTGTGTAAAAAGACAAGCAAATGTCTTAGCAATATCCTCATTACTGGCAATCTCATGATTTGTTATTCCATTCGCATGATGTGGTTTTTAGCACTAAGATTCTATCAGCTGTTGTAACAAAAACTCCTACTTTAGGGCTTATCATTCAGCTGTAAAAAAAGTTCTTGTGCATTTAAAAGCAAAGTAAATAAGCTCTCAGTGCAGGTGCCAGTATTGGATTTTCAGAATTGGGGGCGGGGTGGGCTGGGGGTGGGGGAGAAAACCTATGTGCTCCTAACCATCAGGCTAGTCCCAATTATACAGAATGTTGGGGATTTCATGTGATTCCATGATGCTCTTTTTACCCAATACTTTGCATGCCTATAGGTGGGACTGAAATGAATCAGGGTGATAGGACAGTAATTTTTCCAGAGGAAACAATTAAGGAGTGTTTACAGGACCTGACATTTAATTGACTAATTTAGTTTTAAACTACATATCACTGATGTGGTCAGGAGTAGGGATGGCGTGGAGAAGCTCCTGGCACTGAGGTGCCAGTCCTGGAGAGCTGTGTTCTCAGGATGTATGGCGAAATTGTAGAGTGACATAAGTTGAGGTGCTAGGATTTATTCAGAACACTGCAATTCAGAGGGGCTAATATAATCGTGTCTTGGTATCTGTCGGGGATCGGTTCCAGGACCCCTAGTGGGTATCCAAATCCGCAGATGCTCAAGTCCCTTATACAAAATGACACAGCGTTTGCATATTACCTGCACATTGTCTATATACTATAAAAACCAAAGTTGTTGAATTGAACAAAACTCTGGCTCCTGACATGCCAGGGCCTGATCTCTCAGCTGTTTGCCTCTATACCAGGTTCACACTCAGTGTAGGGTGAATGACAGGTTATCTCTCCCTGTGACAGGACCTAGTGCTCCAGGCCGACATCACCAGGAGAGCTCTTTATCCCAGAAAGATGCTGCATCTCTCACAGCTTTGAAGAAAAGTTAGAGGCCAAATATCATAGGCCCAGCATGGCTCCTATACCTATCTTTGAGCAAATAAATTATTCTGGTAAATAGGATGGAATATGCTAATTGGCGAGGACTGAGCCATATGCCCAGAGGGAGAGGTTGATGGGAATACTGAGTATATAGAAAAGCTCATGTTTACTATAGAAAAGGCAACCCATGGAAATGGCAGAAAGCATTTGCAAATTATATATCTGACAAGAGGTTAATACCCAGAATATACAGGGTGGGGAAGCATAGGTTTACAGTTGTTTGTATGGAAAATAATATAATAAGTAATACTACAAGAATGAACTTTTTCATATATTCACAACTATAAACCTACTATTGTCCCACCCTATGTAAGGAATTCCTACAATTCAACAACAAAAAAGCAAACAACTCAATTTAAAAAATAAGCAAAGGGAAAAAGAGACATTTCTGTAAAGAAGACATACAAATGGCCAATGAGCACATGAAAAAATGTTGATTACTAATCATTAAGAAAATGCAAGTCAAAATGATAATGACTCACACCACACATATTAGAATGGTTATAATTAAAAAAAAAAACATAAAATAACAATGATGAGGACATGGAAAATTAAAATCCTTGTGCAGTGTAAAATGGTGTAGCCACTATGGAAAACTGTGGTGGTTCCTCAAAAATTTAAAGATAGAATTACCCTATGATCCACTTCTGGATGAATACCCAGAAGAATTGAAAGTAGGGACTTAAACAGGTATTCATACACTCATGCTTGCAGCACCATTGTTTGCAATAGTTGAAAAGTGGAAGCCACCCAAATGTTCATCAATGGATGAATGAATAAACAGAGTGTGTCACATACATATAATGGAATATTATTTGCCTTGAAAAGCAAGACAGTTCTGATACACACAATGAAATGGATAAACCTTGAGGACATTATGCTAAGTGAAGTAAATCAGCCACAAAAGAATGACTACTGTACGATTATACTATAGAAAGTAGTGACCTTCATAGAGACATAAAGTGGAATAGTGGTGGCCAAGGGCTGGGAAGAGGGGGATGGGGAGATACTGTTCCATGGGTGCACAGTTTCAGTTTTGCCAAGTGGACTGAGTTCTGTGGATGGATGGTGGTGATAGCAGCACAACCACATGAGTGTACTAAATACAACGGACTATGCACTTAAAAAGGTTAAGATGGTAAATTTATATGTATTTTATCACAATTTTTAAACAGTCATGTCCACAATAGGATTTTAGAAAATACTGTATATAATGTTGGCTAAGTCATTTCCAAATCTTTCTCTCCACTTACTTTTTAGGGGCTTTCTTCTGAAGATCTTCATCCAGGCACTTCTGAAATCACGTGGATTTCTCAATGTTCTACCTGGCTTGTTTGTCTTTCCTACACCAAGTAGCTATAGAAACTTCCTAGTCTCTCACTCTGGTCACATGCCTGTTCAGGGCCCTGTTCAAGGACAGGGAGCCTCTAAGTCAGGTATGCCAAGAGCACCTGGAATATCTTTTACCTAATGGTAAATCAATTCAATAGATTTTACTTGATTATTGCTTAGGCATCCATACAAGTATAAAAGTGGACATAATTGTCATCACTATGTGAAATCTTCAGTTAAGAACCCCTTAATCATTTATCTGCAAAAGTGACATTTAATCTGCATAAGGGCCATGTGCCACATAGGTAACACAGGATGTTATGTGGACAGCGTTTATGCCCATGGGGCAAGAAAAGAGTTACAGTTAACTCACTGCTTGCAGTATCACAGGAGCTTATTTCACTTGTCCTCAGATCATAGCTACAAGTTCTGAGCAACTCAATTGCCATAAACAAACAGCTAGATCTGTGCAATGAGCATATTTGCATTCTGAGAGTCCATCTGATAGATCTAGGTTCCAACTCTTGTTCCACCCACAAATCTGCGGCTTTGGGAGGTCACTTAAACTGCACAATAGGACTCATAATACCAACTTTCAGAAATGTGATCATCAAATAAGGTAACATATGTAAACTCCTAGCTTACTGTGAATCTCTCCCAATGTTAGTTCCCTTCCTCTTTGTCTTTCCAGCATACTCCCTCCTGAGCTGGCTCCACAATGCCTGGCTAACCGCAGTGTGACCGCTCCCTGCTGTCTTTGCCTAGCAAAGGCTGCGTAGGTCGGATGAGGGCTCCATGGATAAGAAAGGAGGTATATGAAGGAATCTCTCTGGTCTGCACCAACAGTAGGAAAATGTTCCCTTTTCTTTAAAACCAATTCCTGAACCAAGTAAACACAGTAACAACATATATTGCCAAATGTGATGACTGTTTATGGTAGGAGGTTTTATTTAGTGGTGCAGGGACTCCTCAAAATTTGAAAGATGTACTTATCATTTGTAAAACTCTAAATCAGCAAGTTACAAACACTGTGTCATAAGAATTTTAAAAACATGTAATGCCTGACTGTTTAGTCAGAGGCATTGACCTCTGTTCCCTTGGACTGTCAAATAAAAATATGCCAACAGCCAATACAACTGTCTGGTGGGAATGGATCAAAATTACACTTATATTTTTGTTAGAGTGGTAAAAAAATATACTTGTTGGTGTGCTGCTGAATTCTGGGAATTAGTTTATGTGTGTCATGAGGTGAAAAAGGTTGAAAATTGCTGCTATAAATGAAAATTTTAAATAATGACATTATACAACATTTTCCCCCAAGAGATCTCTCTAGTGTCTTTCCCATCCTTCCTCCTGCTGTTCCCATAACTGATGTAGAAGTAATTTAATTTAGAATGGCTTTATATATGTGTTTGGCACTAATTTTAATTTCTATTCATGTGCACATTGTTACTGCCCACTCTCCTGAAACAGTTCATTCCACGTTAAGTTAATGAAGGCCATATTTTTGGAATACATTAATCTATGTCAGAGCAAATGAATGAATCACCTGTCATTCTGTTGTAGAGCTTTCTCTAATTGCTTTTCTTTTTGGCAAATAAACTAGAAATGTAATGTTTGTTTTCAAGCAGACATAAACTTGTGATGACTTGTACATAAGTCACCAACTAACAGTTCATAGAAGCATTTGAATTTCTGCAGGGATGTAAATCCAGATACATTGTTTTTACTGGAAATCGGGATAAGGCTGGAGATGAGGAAGCAGGATGTTAAATTAACGGTAACCCCAGATAACTTTCTCTGGTGTTCGTTGTTCATACACACTCGACCACCCTCATTCATTGCTTTTGCTCATAAGGTTGCACAAATGGTATATGTTTAGATGACTAAAATTCTCTAATAAAAATATTAAAAATTGTATTGGCTCCTCTCAGAATAATTCAGTTATGACATGGCTAGGTGTTTGACAAACAACGAGGACATTATTACAAATTCACCTTCCCACTGGACAACTCTTGTGGTCCACCACTACCTGCGAATGAATATTGCTGAACTTGGACTCCATACCTCTCTCCAATAACAAGTACCACCAACAGCAATGAAAATAACAACTAGAATCTTTTTTCCTTTAGTGTTTGTCATCTTTGTTAACTATACTTTATGTACCAAATTTTTCAAACCAGAAACCCAGAGGTCGGGCTGGATTTAGCTGAGAACATGAGAAGCTGCAACATAGGCTAAATCCTAGTCATTAGCCTCTTCAGCTCTTTGAAACTGTGCACTCTGTGTGCTCATGGCCACCACCATCAGGATTCTATCACTAAGTCTCCAGGAATCCTGTACCAGCCTCTTAGATTCCGCATTCTCCAGTGTAGACAGTGTTATCAAACACAAATCTGGACACACAAGTCTTTTGTTTCAAACCTTTCAATTGATACCTATTGATCCCAGGATAAAATCAAAATGCATTAACTGTATTGAAAATACTCATGATCTGGCCCTTGCTCACTTTCCAGTCCCATTTCTTGCTAGTCTCTCTCTTTGTTCTATGCTCCAGAAACACCTATTTGCCATTCCTTGACCACACATTCTACTTCTCTTGCTTATCTACACTCTCTTTTCTATTTTCCACTTTGTTAAGATGCTTCCAAGCCCCCTTCCCTGGCCTTCTCCACTTGGACCTTGGAGTTCCATCTTGGGAATCTTCCCCCTGTGGGCTGGTTGGGTACCTCTGCACGCTCTCCACCTGAGGGTCAGGGTCAGGAATGTGATGGGTTTGCGGTCAGCCCTGCCTTGCTGTGGTTCTGTGGAGACTGATTTACTATGTGGCTCCTCCATTTCCTCATCAATTCCATGTATTTTCACTGAAAGTTCACCCAAGGGCTAGATTGACATCTTCATGGCAGTCACCAAGCACAACATCTAAGATTTCATGACCACAAAGGACAATAGCAGTGCCCGTTAGCCACAGAGTATTCCCACAAACTTCCATCACAAAGTATTTCATGAGGTTGGAAAATAATGATCTGGCTTGTACAGAGATAACTGTTATGCCAGAGAGTCCTTGGCATATTATGTTTGGGCATTTTTCAAGTCTTGTGCTGACTCTGTCCTGGAAGCTTCTTTGGACGAGGAGAAGGCATGCTAGTCAGAACTTGGGACATTTTCCCCCTTGATGCTCTGAGGAAGCACTTTCATTAACCATATTATATCCCCAGAATTGACTTTGGCCTGGTTGAATTTGAAACAGCTTTGAGTAGTGACTTGCGAATGAGCATGTATGTACTTTTATACCATTATACCCAATAACTGATTTTTAAAAAATGCAAATTGTATACAAATAGGTTAGCTTCTATTAGCTAAGGGAAATCATACACCTCTCTTCCTTCTTTTTTGTTTTTTTGTTTCCGGAACTCAAAACAATTTTCAAATAGATCTCATTTTCTTGATATTTTGTGGCTTTATGTAATTTACATCGACTAAGGCTACTGATGTTGCATACTATTAAAAAAAAAAAAAAGCAGAGAGGCAACAGTCATTGATTCATTATAGACTTATTTTTTCCACAGAAAATTATTCTCAGCTCATGTATAACTTTTTTCCAAACCTACTCAATTCAGAGGCCAACTGTTTAAAAGTTGTGGATGAGGTTGGTCTGAAATTTGACTTTGGTTTACATATACAACAGACTTGCAAATAATTAACACTATAGATAAGATAATAAAGGACCTGTTGAATCTATTTCAGAAAACCACTCTTTCATCATTCGTGGAAGCTACTTGTAAACTATGTTCATATTCTTTTTGTTATTTATTGATTTAGAAAGACAGAAAGGAAGAGAGACAGAAAGAAACATTGATTTGTTGTTCCCTTAATTTATGTATTCATTGGTTGCTTGTTCTTGAATGTTCCCCGACTGGGGATAAGGGTGGGTATTCAACCTGCAACCCTGGTGTATTTCACCAACTGAGCCACCTGGTCAGGGCTAAACTATGTCCACATCCATCTCAAGGGAACTTAAAAAAAATAATCTAAAAGACATTACTTTATCATTAATAAACTATGATTACATTATGCATTATACCTGGATGTAGTACCAATATGTTAAAAAAAAAAAAGTACGCAAGTCATATCTTTTCAGTACACCAGTCCACTGTTAGTCTTAGTTACATTTTTCTGTGTTACATCCTAGCTTGCCTTAACTGCAAATTACCCAATTTTGGCACAAAAAAAGGGAAAGTAAGAATACAGCAAGAAACCTTAATAGGAATTTCACATTATTTAGAATCAGTCTAAATACACAAAACAAAAACTCTACAACGTGGGGTGGTGAAGAAAATGAAAACATTTCCAAAGGTATTTATTGAGAAGTAGTAAAGATGTACATATTTTTACAAGCTTTTAATATTAATTTACATTTCTTTAAATTATGTAGGCCCCCATAATCTATATTTTACTAAAACATAACAGCAACCCTTGACTTTGACTGTGAGATCCCCATCATGCTACCATAGTAGGGAGTCAAAATGCAACTTTGGCTCATGATGCTTGTTTGTTTTAAAAAGAAACACTAAATGCCATATTCATTGAGAATGTAGGCTTGTCATAAACAAATGAGCTTTACAAAATTCCTATCAGAGAATGCTGTTGACACTATTCTGTATCTCAGCTCACCAGAGACCAACAGAAAAAAAATTTTTTAGAGAGTAATTGCCTACTTTTTGTGCACAAACTGCATGATTCTAAATGCTTCATTTTGCCTCTAAGTTTGATTTACAATCTTTTGCAGGGGTATAGTGACTTAATCTTGCATGCTGTAATATTCTATCCAGGCCACCTCTCTTGATAGTTCAGGTGCAACACAAGATGGTCACCTTTCCTAGCCATGTACCACATTTGTACATAAAGTCGCCAAAAACTCATTTTAGTTGCAGATTATTTTCCAAACGCACGTACAAGAAGGCACAATATTCTATAGGTAAATAGAATGTGGATATTGCCAAAGGGGCTGGTTGTTTGTTGGTTAACTTTTCCCCCACCCCCACAGATCAGAAAGGAAGAGGATCCTCTGCTACTAAGGTGGGAAGGGAAGGGTTCTAGTCTGAGCATGCTCAAAGTTGCATGACAAGTGCGATGGTGGCCCATGGCCTGCTCCATCGTTGTGCCAGACAAGCTCACGGCCCTTTTCTTTGCCCTGTGAAAGGGTGTTCCTCTCTGAACCTGTAGGCTTAGCAGCATAAGAAGCTTTGCTTGCTTGCTGTGACAAAGAATGTCAAATTTAGATGTAATGCCACAAGTCCACTATTTAAAGAAACTGGCCCTATAGTAAAGATAACTTTGTTTTATTCACAGTAATAAATATTTTAGTGCACAAAATATAATTATTGATAATCAATGCAGCTCTTTAATTTTTAAACTTTTTTCAAGCTAAAGGCTAGTAGAAATATAGCATTATTATTATTATTATTAATTATTAGCATTCCAACCTTAATTTGTCTGCAACTGTACTTAGGACAGAGGTAGCCAAAGGCCACACAATTTAAAGAATAAGTTTCAGGTGTGTGATGAAATCACAATCTGATGTAAAAATGGATCTCAATCTCTTTCTGCCTAATGTAAACATGGCCTTCATATTCAGTAAAGAAATACAAGTGTATAGCCTGGAAAATAAAATCACATTTCCACACCGCATGTTGTGATCAGTGTGCAATGCACTGACCCAATGGGAGCCACTGAAGCCTTCAGGTGAACTGTCACAGCCAGCCACTGGTTCAGGGCCCTGGCTGGTAGCTGGACTCTCGTCCCACATTGTGACTTTCCAAACACTGAACTGCAGGTTCAGACAAGATTAAAACACTCCTAGATCTTGAAGTCATAAACTTCCACAAGGGAAATCATGTCACACAAATGACAGGAGAACCTGTATCATGTTCCTAACATGGGCTACACACCAAGAAAAAAAAAACATGCAAATACAACGATGCCAGGTTCTTCCCGAATGAATGCAGTCCATTGTGCTGTGGCAGCACAGGTAGAAACTAAGGTACCTGGGTCCACAAGGGAGAGAGACCAGATTGATGTGTCAAGCCAGAGAGCCAGGGCCTATTCCACTATTGTCATTTTTGTAATACTGCCAAGATCCAGCTCCCTTGCTAATTTATTTTATGATAATGTTCTTGGCAAAATTTTCATTGATTCACTTTTTTCCTTTGAAGCCGTCTGGGGCACCCACATTCCACACCTAGTGACATTTCACATTTGCAATGACATTGGAAAAAAATACACTTAGCTTTATCTTCAGCCATGTTTACTCAATGTGGATTTTAAGCCATGTTCTGGCATAGTCTAAGAAAGTTTAGGGGATACTTGCTGATCATTTTTATATATATTCCTCTCTGCACCTTACACTTATCAAAAAGTTAAGCTCAGAACAGTGCAAGTCATCATGAATATGGCTCTTAGTTTTCTCAAAAAAAAACAAAACAAAAACAAAAACAAAAAACAAAATAAAAAACTGTAGGAAGGGTACTTAGGACTTCAGCATACATTTTACTTTCTAAGTCAAGGTCCCACAGTCTTTCCCAAACCTTCTGCTTATGGTTGGATGCACAAATAGTTGCCTCATCTAATAACTGGAATTATTAAGAACCCAAATAGAACACAAGCTTTCTTTTATTATTATTGTTTTCTTATTGCAACAAATGCTCAGTTTCTTGCCAATGCAGTCTTAAGCTTTGAGAGCTTGAATTTTCAATTTGGTCATGTTAAGAATGATCACAAAGGTTTTCATTTTTTATTATCTACAGAGATTTTTTAACCAAAGTTACATCGTAACACACAAATGCTGTCTTGTCTTTAAGGCACAACACATCAGTATGAACATTCTGTTTGCCAAACTTAAAAAAGAGACAATATCAGATTCCCATTCCCCGCCCCCCTCTCCCCTCCCCCATACATGAAAGAAAAATTGCATCCACGTTCGAAGTCAACTGCTAATAAAGTCACAGTAAATTTTGTTCATCAATAATTTACACAAATTACAGGTCTAGAGAGGACTGTCCTTATACAGTCTGAGTGCATTCCAATTCAGATTTTCTGGGCTAGGTAGGCTAAAGTCAGATTCAAACCTCAGGGCTGAGACGAGCTCCCATTTGGAGGAATGTTCTTGAACACCACTTTGCCAGACGGAGCAGGGATTGGTACTTTGCCAGGGTAAGAGTTCTTTGCTAAAGCTGTTAGTTCCAGTTAGGACTCATTCCGTGTGTACCAGCAACCTCCACAGACTTATTTATTTTATTTACTTATTTTTTTGTGAAACCATGAAAGTGTTGCAAATATAAGACCATAGAGCTTCCTTTCTGTAGCGCTAAAGTTTAATTCCGTTCAGCAATCTGAATTCTTCCTTCTGGAATTTTCATTCCAAATATGATTTCATCCTTTAAGACAATTTATATGTGTAAAGCCAAAGGCATTGAATCACACATAAAAATTCAGTGTACTTGAAATATTAAAAAAACAAAAACAAAAACAACAACGGCTCTCCAGCTAGAGAACACAGTTACAAATATTCTAATTCCAGTGCTTGATGTAGAGCCAAGAGGTCTGAGTGACTTGATATCCTCCAAAAGGGCATGTTGTGCTGTGTGGTTAAGAGGGAGGGGTGGGAGAGAGAAGGGGAAGGAATGGAGAGAGATCATAACTATTGCCTCACTGAAGGAGCCATACACACAAGGCTGTGTAGTCCACCCAAGTTCAAGGGAGGGAGTTTAAGATACGGATGATCATACCTGAAGGCTTGGTAGCATCAATATGGCATTGTCAAAATAATAGAAAAATAGATCTGAACTGGATTGTAATGATAGGAAAAGCAATCACTGGATTTTTTAGGTAGATTAACATTTATTGTGCCAATGACCATTACCCACAGCAGCATCTGGGAAAGCAGTATGGGCATTGAAAGCCTACGTGGCTGATGAAAAGCAAGTTTCAATCACTGCATCACTCCTAAAGTTTCATCTCTGAGTTACAAATAAAGTTTAAACATGATAAGCTTCCTGAGCCCAAGATCTTTTGCTCTTTTGAGAGGAAAAGCGTGAATCTCCTTCTATGTAAAAAAAAATAATAACTTGAAGCTGGACTACATGAGAGTAAGGTAGAAAATGTTAGGATGATCAATTTCCTACTTTTCTGGTGGAACTAGTTTGACGGAGGAATTGACTGATTTATGTCACTGGTGTGGGGTTGAGAGAAAGGACTCTAGGGACCATTCTCAAGTGGTGGGGGGATATATGCAAGAGGAAAAAAATGGGTTCTTGTGGAGCAAAAACTCTTAGATATTGCAATGGTTTGTGGCCCTACAAAAATATACCGGTATCTGGCATACATATGGAATTAAAATTTCATAGAAGGGTGTGATCAGAAAAAAACATGTCTAAAGTAACTTCACTGTCAATAATGAAAAAAAAAAAAAAAGGGAATACTGTGCTAATGCAATTAACAAAATCAAAGCAGTATTCGTAAGTTTTGGCTGGTGACATTTAATATATAATATATATTTACAAAAATAAAAATACATTTGTATTAAAAATGGAGAATATATTTTATTACAAAATCATTAAAGTGCTAAGCACTATTGTTATATAATTCTTTGCTGTCTAATATGATAGCCACTACTCCCATGTGGCTATTGAGCACTTACAATGTGGCTTGTCCAGTTCAAAGTATCTACTGAATTTCAAAGACTTAGAATGTAAAAAGAAAAAGCTCTGGCTGGTAGCACAGTGGATAAGGCACCGGCCTACAAACCCAAAGGTCGCTGGTTCGATTCCCAGCCAGGGCACATAACCAGGTGCAAGCCAGGTCTCCAGCCAAGTCCGTAGCTGGAGGCAGGTGAAAGGCAGCCATACGTTGATATTTCTCTTTCCTTCTCTGCCTCTCTCCCTTCCCCTCTCTCTAAAAATAATAAATAAAATCTTTAAAAAAGGAAGAATCTAAATATCTATTAATAATTCATATATTTGTTAGGTGTTGAACTAACATTTTAGATTTATTGGGTTAAAGTATATTACTAAAATTAATTCTGTCTGACTTTACTTTTTTTTTAATGTGGTTTCTAGACAATTAAAACTACAAATATAGTTTGTATTCTATATTTTCAGAGGGGAGTGCAGTCACACATTACTTTTCCTAAACTTTGAAATATCTTCAATTTATAAAAAAACTCTATATTTTTAGAGCAAATTAAGCCCATAAATTCACTCAAGATGCACTTTTTTCATTCAGCTCAGATCTATTTGCAATAAAAAAAGAGTACTTTATGTTTCTGCACATGCGATTACAGCTACATTCAAAGAAAAGCATGCATTACAGATACTAAAGAAACCAGCCACCTGTGTTTCAAAATAGAATCATAAGCCTTCACCATCACCAAAACTGTACCTACATAAACAACCATTTGGAAATAGCATTCTATCTGAGGTTCTTATCCTCTTGGAGTCAGGCCTTTTCTCCTGAAGTTTTAGGTATAAGGCAGAAGTTGTTAACGGTTGGTTTGCCAAATCTAGTTTTGCACACCGTGGATAACTAGGGCATAAGTTTTAATTTTCTGAGGCATACACTATTTCTGTTTTGAACAAGTGAATTTTATTAGCCCTGCCCCAACTATATGTGAATTTCCCATAAGCTAAATAACAGATATGTACAATAAAATGTTCACTGTAGTGGCTGCCTTGACTCTGACTTGCTGTGTGTTTTTATGGTGTCAACATGAAAATAGAAACAACATGGCCTCAGGACACTGACAAACTCCAGAAGATATGTGCACTGAGTGCAACTGGAAGGATTTCAAATAGTAGTCAGCAAAGACAGTTGTATTTCTTGAGGCTGCACCCTCAGGGCCAGCGTGCTGTCGGGGGTCACTGACACTGATTAAGGCCCAGGTGCTTTGTGGGAAGCTGAGCCAGCCAGGATCCCTTCATGTCACTGGCTTCCCACAGGTCACCAGACCTTCTCAAGTGGGAACTCTTTCTCTGTCTCCATTTTGTTTGATTCGAATTGACTACACGGCTAAATCCCTCCCTTTCCCTTTTTATGAAAGCTCTAAAGTTATTGGGGAAACTGGCTATGTTGATTTTATTTTATTTTTTTTTCAAAACAAAAATCAGGTAAACACTTCAGCACATGCTAGTGTTTAGTGGAGGCTTTATTAGATGATGATTTGAAATCTCCTCAGGATATAAAGGACAACATTCTTTCTATGTGAAACAATATAAGCGGATGTGTCATTGCTGCAAAATATTCATTCATCACTTTGCTTTGTTTTATAAATTAGATCACTTTTATCCTGGCCAGATAATAGTTTTGCTATCATTCAAAGAAGGAAGCAGTAAATCTCTATTGCGTTGACTGATAGTCCAGGGTTTGGGCCAATCCTGATATCATTCCTCTTTTGATCTTGGACCAGCTATTTAATAGTTTTTAACTGCCTTGTTTTCTTCTTCAGAAATATGGGCCAGATGAAAAGCCTTATTTAAATACCTAGGGCCTAGGAGATCTTCTGAATATGTTCAAAGCCAGCTGCTTGGCCTCATTCATGTACCAATGGCTTACCAAAATAGACAACACTCTTCTAGGGGATGTGAGGCATGTAGCCTCTAATAAGTCTCCACAACAAGTTGGCACAAAAGGATCTGAATAGTACAGCCCATTCCAATAGCACTTATTACATTGTCTCACATCAGTTTCTGCTTTGGCTATTAAATCTGCTCTCCGCATTTGTTAGGGTGCACACTTGCTACTAGACACGCCAAGGGCCACATGGCACAGAGGATGGCTGAAGAAATGGGTGAAAGCTGAATCCCAGGATTTTCTATAAAGCTCATTAAACTTGTTTATTTTGTGAAATTTCTCATGCTTTCTCACACACCATTATGTATTATAAAAATGCACAAATAAATATGAATTTTCCTGTATATCTGATTGAATTTCAGGCAAAAAAAAAAAAATGCTAGAGTCCAAATGGTTTATTTGAATGTAAGCATTGACCTTCTCATGCTCTTACTGCTTTGCATCTATAAATTTAAATCATTTATCAAGCTCTCATTGGGCCAAACTATAGGAATGCAAACAAAAAAGCTTGCATTAGAAGTATCACACCAACATTGTTCGAGACAGGTTACCTTTTTTGCTGCCTGTTCTTCTTCTACACCATCCCCAATTACAACATATACTACTTTTCTGCCAAACCTTTGCATTATTCGTTCAAAGCAACTTTCTTTGCCTGGAAGATAAATGAGATACAAGTTCAGAGTGAAGTTACCTGGTTAGCGGCATGCTCCTCATCTCGGCCATCTCCAATGACAACATAAGTTATGTTAGTGCCAAACCTGGACACTATACGCTCAAAACAGCTTTCCTTGCCTGAAAAACAACGCACTGCTTATTCTTCCAGCCATTGCATTCGTTAACCGAAAGATTCCTACCAAGTGTTACATTCATTTCCCTCCAACATCCATCACTTCAACTAGCTTGCAACCCCTGGGTTAATGGAATCAACAGATATGTTTGAATAATGTTAAGTCTTTATTTGGAACAGATTATTAAATAAATGTGTTCCATGCTTCAAACCCCCCCCCCCCCAGGGTTAAATATCTGACCCAGAGAAAATGTTAGTATCTTCCCTTCTACCAAAAGAGTATCAGAACAACCTTACAAGCAACTGTAAAGTTTTAAGTTACCTTTTCATTCTTTTTTTTTTTTTTTTAAAGATTTTACTTTATTATTTTCAGAAAGAGGGGAAGGGAGAGAGGCAGAGAGGGAGAGAAACATCAATGTATGGTTGCTTTTCACCTGCCTCCAGCCACAGACCTGACTGGAGACCTAGTTTGCAACCTGGTTATGTGCCCTGGCTGGGGAATCGAACCTGCAACCTTTGGGTTTGCAGGCCGGCGCCTTATCCACTGTGCTACCAGCCAGGGCAGACCTTTTCATTCTTTATATAAATTTTACCTAGTTTATTTTAAACACTACAGACAAGTCATCTGAAAGTAGTATTGTGAACTAATGAAAGTTCACCTGTAAGGAAAGAGGGAGTACTAATGTGAATTTACCTTGATATATAACTTTCTTTTCACATTGCTACAAACTAATCTGCTCAGATTAGGAACTTTGAGTGCTGTCTGAGTCACAGCATGGTGACATTAGTATCCACTGATTGTGCTATGGAATAATAGCACAGAATTTCTACATGTTCTTCATTTTTGTAACACTGGCATTATTCTCTGAATTTCATGCCCAGAATGTTCATGTAGTCCAAGGCTACTTTTTGCACTTTTCTTAATCTGATAGTTCCAAAAAATATATAACGGCTTAAGGGAAAATATAAAAAGGATTTGTTTTCAGATAAAACATCAGGAATAATTTGGCCAATAGGAAAAATATTGTCCTTACTAGAAGAAATACGTGTACTGGTATAAAATTATCTGATTTCTCATAAAGCAAAGTGCTATATATTAACCCTGTAAGCATACATATATATAAGCATTAATGTAAAAGTGAATGGGGTTGGTGCCAGGGCTCTGAACTGCAGTGTTTGTAACAATGTCGAACTTGCTTTATTGAAGCTTTGCTCTCTCTAACTGTATTCTGGGCAGCTGAAACTCGGGCCTCCTTTAGCCTGTGTCAATAGCAAAACTCTGCGAGGCCCAGGGCAGGTTATTTTGGGGAGAGGATTTTAGGATTTTGAGCTTCTCCCATCCGGGGGCCAGAGCCTAAGTTTGTTGACCTTCAGGGCAAGTTACGCTGCCCATAAATTTCCCCAGAGGTTTCCTTGACAGACAGGGAACCCAGGAGCTGTTTTCTTCGAACTCTTTCAGAAGTTGAGACAGTTTTGTTTTGGGGAGTTTGCTAGAAGTCCTGGTGCGTAAAAGGCCCCTGAAAGTCAAAGTTGGCCCCGCAGGCAGATATCACCCAAATAAGCAAGGCTGTCATCCTTCAATTGCTATTGAACATCTTTGGAAATGTGAATTTCTAGTCATTCATGTGTTATGATGGTTCTGATTATGTCTTCTAATTCATGAAATTAATTTTTTTCAGAATTTAAGGACACTAATTCAATCCACCTGACACTCCCCTGCCAAAACAGTATTTTTATGTTACATTCCAGTTACATATGCAAGGATAAAATACTATGTACCATATTAAGTAAAATATTCAATGCCATGTGTAGGCAGACTGTGTGTTGTTCAGATGCCGTGTGACATGATGACAGATACATAGCGAGTCAAAGTTATCCAGTTGCCGAAGTCAGACAACAGTTTTCATAAGATTGGCACATGTATAATGAGTTGGGGAGGGTTTGTTATTGCAGTGGTATCGGAATTTGCTTGCTCATCTAACGGCAACGTTGATGAAACGGAATCATGCAGCGATGCACATCAAGAGAAGCCCCACCAACAGAGAGGTGAACACATTTCATGCAGACTTAGAAATAACTGTCTTACCTATTTTAGTTGCACTGTAAATATTCTCAATGGGGAAAGCGCCTCCTAAACTATAGAGCAGAACCTTCGCAAGTGCAGGGATCAGCTGGGTCGTCGTTACCAAGACGTTGACGCAGTTACTCCTAAGGCAGGAAGGAAATAGGCATGTTTGTTTTCTAATACTAAATAGATTCTACTCACCCAGATGTTAACTATCAATGTGGTTTCTCAATTCCATAATCAATACCACCTGATAACTGAACCTTCTATTATTCAAGAAGAATAAGATAGAAGAACACGGGCAAAAAGAAGTCACAGAGGTATGATGTTTTTTTCTCTCCCTCCGGATCATAAGATGGATGTGGAGAGATACAAGTAAATAGATCTGCAACATTAAATGTGTTCTGTAATTTTATAAACATTCCTCAGGTCCTTAGGGAACCTCAGAGGAGAAAACCTACCCCAGCCATTAGCAACCATGAGAGGGTTATCAGAGAGAGGATGGACTAATTTTAATTTTTAAAAGCATCCAGAGCAAAAACAAACAAACAAACAAACCCAGAGCAGGTATTTTTTAGGGTGATGGAACTCAGTGTCTCAGTTTTGAGACCTGGGCAAGTAGAGGACATAGGTAGAAGGAAAGTGACAGGATGGGCAACAGGAGTTTCTGGGTTTTGCACAAGTGATAGCACAGAGTCCCAGTCAAGGGGGCTGATTGATGACAATGGATCCTAGAGAAGAAAAAAATGGAGGGGACTCTCATTTAGTACAGAAGGGGCTGAATCCCTGTATCTTCCCTTCAGCAACAACAAAGGCCAGTTGTATTTGATGGCCAAAGTTTGAATCCTTTAAAAACACCTTGCCCTTTGAGAGTGAGACTCTCCCATTTTGAAATTTATAGCTCTTTCTTTCATGAAGGGACTGGGGTGGGGGAAGACAAACCCCTGGAGAGTGGGAACTGCTGTTGGGGCAGAGATCTGGGAGAAGGAGCCGCCGGGTGGTGGACCCATCCTGTTTTAAGGGACTCCAAACCATGCCTGGGGAAGTGGGAATCAGAAGGCATATTGCTGTGGCCCTTCCTCTATTAGATATGCTGTATCATGAGCCTTTAACAATATTTGTGAGGGCTGTAAAACATTCTCTAGCATTCTTTAGATTCATTTTCAGAAACTGGGCCTTAATGGCAACTTAGAAGAGCAAGGTGTGTGCTAATTTGTCATGCATTAGTGTGATGTAGCCCTCAGTACACTTACTATTACACTTAGATTCTTAAGGCATATCATTTGTAAGGAAAAACTACAATTTACTCAAAAACAATGACCACATCTTTGTAATTATAATCTTTTATAAAATTTCTAAATTATCTCCATAGACATCTGATTTTATTTATAAGAGGATCTCTGACTCCTGGAAGCAAATGACGAGGTCACCAACATATATAAGATAAAAGAAACAAAGAGTTATAGAGGTAGAAGCTTAATAAATATCAATATAATTCTGAATTTTACTGATGAGGAAACAAAGACTGGATTTGCTTATTATCAGACAGAAACTTCCCAAACAATGGCAAATTATGAAGACTACAGAAACGCATTACTATATTGTGACACTTAAAGTTTTATGTATTATTTTATCAAAACAAGATGCTATTCAATGTTATATATAAATGAGCATTACAGAATAAAGACTTGGTGGAGTAAAATAAAGCAGAGACTTAGTTCAGAGATGTGGCTTTGAAATCTAGCTACGCTACTTATCTTGTGATACTCAGAGTTACATTATTTCTTTTTTAAATTACAGCTTGGACATATTTATATACTATTTAAATACATTGTGGTTTTTAAATTACAAACACTGCATAAATTTATAAATTGCATTATATACTTGTAAAGCCCAGAAAATATAAAGAAGAAAATGAAAAGCATCAGTTATTTAAGAATCCAGAGATGGTAACTGTTTTTCCTTTATACTTTATAAATATGCTTTCAGAGCTTCTGTTTATGTATACATTTTTGCTATTAGGATCATACCATGCATATACTTTTTATTCTTTTATTCATTTCTTTATAGCATGAGCCTATTCATTTGTCATACTGTTCATTATCTTCCCTCTCCCAACCAAAAATAATGTGAGCAAACTACCCTTTCATGTGGCTACACCATGATTTTTTAAAGTTAAACTTGGTCACCTAGATGGTTTTGGACTTCTCAGTATTATAAATATTGCCACTTTACATATTATTTTTTCCTATACATTTGATTACATCCTTTGACGATAATCACAGAAGGGGACTTAGATTCAGAGGGTACAAACTTTGCTAAAGGTTCTGATACCTAATTCAGTAGTGTTTTGTATAAGCATTTTTTCCTCTGATATCTAGATGTGTTGTGAAAATCACCACTAGGGTAACGTATGTGGATAACAGTAAATTTCATGGTACTTCAATCTTCAGTGTGTGATAACTTAGATTATCCTTCATTCTCTTGTCATACCTTATTTCTTAAAAGTCACACACCCATGTAGTTCTTTTAATAATAGTCTCTGTACAATTAGACTATATATAATACATATATGAGCTATATAGTAATGTACTATTTTTTATCTTTTAACTATCTAGAAGTTTCTATTTAGAAATAATAAAAGTTGTTGAACTCCTCCTCGGAGAAATGCACATTCCATGACACTTTACACACAATTTCAGGGGCTCAGTAGTCCTTACATCCCAGTTCTCTCTCTTTTTTAAAAACAAATTTATTTATTTTTAGAGAGAGAAAGGGAGGGAGAGAAACATTGATGTGTAAGAGACAAATCAATTGGTTGCTTCTTGCATGCCCCCAGCTGGGCACCTGGCCTGCAACCCAGGCACCTGCCCTGGCTGGGAATCAAACCTGTGACCTTCTGGTTCTCAGGCTGGCTCTCAGTCCACTGAGCTACACCAGTCAGGGCCCAGCATTCTTGACCTTTGGTCTCCATGTCACCAACTACAGAGATCACACGTCTCATTAGCAAAGCATCTGTAATTGTTGGACGATTTGTCCTCACATGGAGTGAGAACCTCCTATGCTACTCAGCTGTCCTATTTCTTTCCTTCTTGGACATACAGAGAAATGTAATTCATTTTCAGACTAACATCTCAAATAGTTGAATCCACAGTATTATTCCACATATGTCTCTTTTTCAGATTAAACTCTGTGGTTCATTTCATGTTGTTTCTACAGCCTAAACCCTCTGGCCATTTGGACACGAAATACTTCAAATATGTCACAGCCTGCTGTCATGTGGCACTCAGAGCTGAGCAAAGTCTTCTGTCCTGGCCTCCCCAGCCTGACCTAGGGAGCTACCCTCCCCTCCTTCACCCTGCCCATTTAGACTTTGTGTTATCAGCACAATCGTCCATTCTGGTCACATGCAGGATGTGACACACACCAGTTCACTTCTGAGTTCCGAACACTGGGCTCTCCTTTTACCCCGCCAACATTCTTCTGTATCCTGACTCAGTCCAAGTAGCCTCTTCTTTGGTGAATTTTGTGTTACTCACAAATTTGCTAAGCATGGTTTTATTTACTCACCTAACTCAGAAATAAAACTCAGGAACAGAACAGTACCAAAATTCAACCCCGCTTTACTAGCTATGTCTTTCCAGATTTGTAATATCTTATTCATTAGCATTTATGGCACATGATGCTCAACTAGTTGTAAGTCTATTTAATTGCATTATTGAGGCTAACGAGTCAGTACTTCACTGGTTAGTTCAAATAACACAAAGGTTACAGTTTTCCAATATTTTTCTCTTCCCTTTTGGATGCATTTACACCATGCATACGATCTATAATGACATAAAGACTTAACATTCACTCTTTGCATAAACAGCATGGTCTTATTTTTGCCATCATCTCCCGTATTTCATCACCAGCAGTGATATCCTTTTGTATGAGAGGTCACATGATCTCCCCGTGGGGATGATTAGTGGTTATGAGGAGAGGAGGGACCCCCTGGTTACTCTGAGGAGTGGCAAGCCCCATTCTTCACCCCAAAACACACCTACATACTGAAACTCATGGGACCCAGTGAACCTTTACGTCCCTTCAGAGGCTAAAACAGGGCAGAAATAAAAACACTTGGATACATGTTGTGCTATTAGGACGGTATCTTCATTACAATAAATATAGAAATGGCAACAATCCCACTTACCTAGTACTAATAATTGATAAAGACTTGAGTGCATTGGTTAGCCAGGAGTCTGTCAGCCCTTCTATCTCGGCCCTTAACTGCAGCCACGCGTCTCTCTTGGCCGGGCCGAGGAGTCCTGCAACACCAAAAGCAAGGCAGTGTCAGGACGTGAACGTTTTCCAAGAACACCCAGTTTCATCTCCCTTCTGTCTAGTATCTGGAGACCATTTTTATTCCAGCCTGTATCAGAAATAAGAAGACTTATTTATAGCAACACCAATCCTTCATTTCAGAACTGATTATCTGTTTCTTTATTCCCCAAATATTTATTGAACAAGTTCTAGATGTCAGGTACTGGGCTGAAAACTGGGCTATACCGTGATAAAGTGGGTCGGAGTTTCTGCCATCACTGAACCCAGGAGGTGGTACAGGGGAAGCCAGTCACCTGAGTTGCTGTGGCTGCTATGGCACCCTGGTCCCACTCTAGGCTGTGATGCGACAGGTCTGGAGGAGAGGTCAGGGGCTACCAGCCTCACCTAAAGGTTGCAGAGCCTCAAAGAGTGTGGCTTTCTGAAAAGGTTTTTAGCTTCTTAATAATCACAATCATTACCATTTTGAAACTGTAATAATGATATTATTATATGTAGCTTACAGAATGTTTCCAATATTGGTACTAAAGCTAGGACAAATACTTTGTTTTATACGAAGTTAAGAATTGTGTTGAAAATCCTGAAGCATATGACACAGTTTTAGACAATTGTTAAAAACTATACTGAAGTTATGGTAAGAAAAGGAGTACACATGCTAATTTTTAAAATTTAAGCCCTTCCTTTTATGGTAAACCAAGATATGCAAAATCATTACAAAAGAAAGTTTCTTATTTTAATTGCATTTTAGAAGACTGGAAACAGATATATAGGTTGATCTTTTTTTTTTAAATAAAAATTTGTATTTTCTAGCAAGTGTCACTTGTCCTTACCCCAATATAGAAATGCTAACATGTCACAGAATATGGACTCTCAAGTTCCTGTTAAAACTTTTTAAGATATATGGTTATTTTTAGAAATCTTGTTAACTATGAAATAATTTTAGTAATACTCTTCAAAAAGGAAAGAACATACCTGAATGTTAAAAATCCAGATTTTCCAAAAGGATATTTATTTTACACATATCACCCTCAGTTGACTTTAAATATGATACCTATTTACTTGAGTTTTGAAAAGTGTTTTGTATAGAGTATTAGACTGAATTAGGAAGCCAGAGTTGTCTTCCTAGAACTCGGGTCAGGTCAGTAGCCTTTAGGGGCCTATTTCTCATTTTGAAATGAAGGTTTTCCATATGTAAGCACTCTTCTTTTGAGCATTTGTTAAGTACTTCAAGGCTAGCAAGGTGCTGGGGACAAGGCGAATGGACACACGGCCCTACCTGCCTGAGGAGTATGGGTGTGTGTAATACAGATACTGTAGATAAACATCTTATTTCTTGTACTTTATGACATGTATGTGGGTATGTGCGTATATACGAATAGTATGCACAAGTGTGTTCACATGTATTATTTAATTTAAATTCTGGTTTCTACTGCTTATTCATCCTTCTTTTTCTTCACTTTAAAAAAAGAAACAAAAAACCCTAGGAGAAAACTCTTCATTGTGACCATATAGCTACCCTTAATTAGGATCTTGACCTGAAATTAAGGTAATGATGGCAATGGCTCTCTTTCCAAGACTGGCGCTCTGCCTGTGCAGGTCTTCCCACTCCTTCAATCAGTTCCTCTGCCTGGTTTTCACTGGCAGAATCCCAGCTGCAGAAGGTAAACTAAACGTCCTTCTGTTAATCTTGACTAGATATCTGGGAATAATAAATTCCCAATGCTTTGACAAGGCTGTGCATTTTATTTGGCAGTGATCCTCCCACCCCCTCACTCTAAGTTGAAACTTAAAATTCTCGATTGATGTAGGTTAGCATGAACTCTTGATAATTTCTTTCACAGTAGGGTAGCCTCTAACATGGAACATGGAACTACAGTTCAAATGCTACTTCTATCTCTAGTGCCCTTGTTGGGTTTAAAAATCCATACATACCTCCGACATTGTTCTTGTAGGTGTTGTATAATTCTTTTACTCTTCTGTAACGAAAAGCCAACTTCCTCATCCAGTCAACCCCTCCTCTTACACCTGTTGGCAAACAAAGGTTTGCACTACTTGCAGCTGCATGGAAGCCATCAGTTGCAAAACTGTAGGTACTGCAACACCCAAAATATATTAAAAAGAGATAAAAGAAATAATTACATGTGCAAAACTCCAGAGCTGAATTTCTGTAGGAAACAGCATACTAAAAGGCATGGCTTACCTTAAGTCCTGCCCATTATCATCAGAGGAAACATCATCTATATGAACTTGATCACACTCCTGTTAAAAACATTAGAGAGGTTATTTTTCAAACGATGCCTGTCACCATGTTGGAAGGTTCTGCCACCTTTCCATTTTTATCAGGCCATGGCCAGCAGAGGGCAGCATTTGCCTAGTTTGCCTTCATCTCCCGCAGAGAAAGGGCACCAGGTCTGCTTTGTAAAATCTAGTACACCCAGAAGAGTGCTGTAAAAAGGGGCCTGGAAACACATGGGTTTCTTTACAGCAATTAAAATAATAACTTTAGTCTTAAGATTGTTGGAAAGAAATTTTCTTCTGAATCTTCGTAATAATCACCTTTCAGCTATTTCTCCATTTCTGTCCTGCATACTGAAGCACTAAAAATGAAGCTACTCTGAGGATACACAGAATATTTGGTCTCTGCACTTCGGCTGGTTAAAACTGCTTATTATCTGTTGAGAGGCTCAATGACTACGGTGCTCTATGAGATTTTTAGGGCCTCCTGCATTGTGCTGGGCTGGAGGTACCATGAAAGAACCATGCTGGTGTTATTTTAAATCCTGGTCTTCTGACACAGGGGGGAAAAAAAGAAGCTAATAATCACAGAAATCAATGTCTTTTTATTCTTCTGCTCAAGTTTTTAAATCTCTAAAAACAAACAAACAAACAAACAAACAAACAAAAAAACAAGAAAAACCCTTAAAAGTAAAAGGAAAATACTGAAATTTACCACATCCAAGGTGCTACAAATTTAGAGGAAGATAAACTTTAGGTATGAATAATCACCAACTAACCTAATTTAAATTACAGCATGCTCAAAACAGATGGTAATTTTTCTGTGTAATAACTCAATTCTTCTTTACTGTTCTTCTTTACTACTGTACACAATGTAGAGGTGGAATTTAGCTAAGGAATTTAAAATAGCTAGTACTTACTAACCTCAGATTAAATACGTTTTACCCTTTTGGGCTCCTTCTTTTTCCCTCATATTATTCAGTCATTCTCTCAGATTCTGACTGTATGCATAGCACTTACCACTCAAAACCCATTTAAAATATTATAAACTTTTGAGTGCTTGCTTCGGCAGCACATAGACTAAAATTGGAACGATACAGAGAAGAGTAGCATGGCCCCTGCGCAAGGATGACGCGCAAATTCATGAAGGGTTCCATATTTAAAAAAAAACAACTATAAACTTTGAAAATGGGGTGCCATCCTAAAAAAAAAAAAAGGCAATCCATCTACTATTTATATTTATTATAGGATTTGAAACTATCTGGGAGTGAAATATTTAATATTTCATCTCCAGCTTTCCATCCTAGCTTCTTTTAAAATATAAAAACTTAAGGCCCTGGCTGGTGGCACAGTAGATAAGGCATCAGACTGTGAACCCAAAGGTCGCTGGTTCAATTCCCAGCCAGGGCATATACCCAGGTTGCAAGCCAGGTTTCCAGCCAGCTCCATAGTTGGAGGCAGGTGAAAGGCAACCATACATGGATGTCTCTCTCCCTCTCTTTCTTCTCCTCTCTCTAAAAATAATAAATAAAATCTTTAAAAAAGAAAAAAAAAGTTAAATGACTAACCCAATCAATATAATTTTTATGCACAAGTAGGAAATACAGGTAAATTCATTTTAAAGGTTCATATGATTGATATAAATTATGAATTTGGTACATTTTGAATAAATCTCTACCTATTAAGTCTGTCCTGAAAGTCTCAGCAGCACAAAATGGTTTAATTATATTGATGTTGGCTCCATACTTTTGGGACATACCTCATATATCACAGATAAGAAAGGGCCCAGTAAAGTTAATGTGACTGGAAGCTCTTTGTGGGGGGCAGGGGTGTATGAGTCACCCCGGCTTCAAGCACCATCTGTCACACTAATCGCTCAATAATTTTTCATTGAATAAATGGCAGAAGTCCAGACAAATTATAGTCTTTGACAGAATGACCAGAGTCATTTAAATTTTCTAACACAAAGTTATGGTGATACAAAATAATAATCTAGATGGTAAGAACTGTAAGAAGGTATTTATGTCAAAAGTGGAGGGGGCAGTGGGAGAATAGGTAAGAGGAGCCCTGACCCCAGGAATTGGGGCAGGACAGGCATTTGGAAAAGCGTCCTCCCCATTTTGACTGAGTCTTCTTTGAAAGGGGTGCAGCCCAAACTTGAACCAAAGGAGGCACTGTGCTTCCAGAAAAGTCTCAGGAAAAAGTAATGCAAGCAACAGTAGTAGCTGTTTGGGATGTGAAGGAAAAGAGTGAAAAGATTTAACCAGTTAGCATGAGAGCTGGAAATAAATTTCTTCTCCCTAAATATGGAGGCAGCAAAGTAGTTCGAGATGACAAGGATTATTTCTCGCTTAGAGATGGTGGCATTTCTGGTCGGTCTGACGACTGAATTCAATCGCTTTTGAAATGGCATCGTGTGAAGCTGCTCATTTCCACCTAAGTTCTAAAATCTTTCATCATGCACATAATTTCCTCATCTCTTTTAAACAAACTAATAATATCAAAAAAAAGTTTGGAGGAAATTTTTATGACTTACCCTGGTAATTAGATGTTATTTCTATATTTAATATCCCCTCATCCTAACTTTTAGAGAAATTCCTCTGACATTTCAAGTATTAACTCATATGATTAATTTATACCTTTTGCCCCAAAACTGATTTTTTTACTCCTGAGGACATCAGTATATCAAACTTATTGGACCATGAGCTTCATATTTGAAGTTATGCTTGAGGTTTTTCCAAATGGAACTTCTCTTTAAATTTATGCCTAGTTAGCTATGCTTGTTGATTCTGGACTCTTGCCCGAGAATTACAGTCCAGTGAAAGAAACCTGAACTTCAATCACTTACATTTTTTAGAAAAAAATCTAAATAATTGTTCTTCAATTAGTTTTCACTCAGAGAAACTTTGCAGGAATCTTCTTGACCAAAACCTGAAATGCTCAAAAACAGTGTAATGTTTTGGCTTTAACAAATTTTAGTGTATGAACTCCAACATTTGGGTTCATTCTGGTACTAATCCTGACTTCTTTAATTTTGTTTTATAAGGTGACTGCCAAGTTGTCACTGATCTTTATCAATTATAACCCACAGCAGTCTTCTCTCACTCTTGTGAGCCAGAATTCCCCCGGGCCTTCTTTTCTGGAAGTTATTTTAACTGAAATAACATTTAAGAGAGCACGCTCTTCTTTAGGGGAGTAGTGTGAGCATTTGCCTTCTCGCAGTTGGGCAGGATGTAGTCTAGTGTCTATTAGGAGGATTTAAATTTGTATCTTCTGAGGAATTATGTGAAAGCAGCTGCTACTACATATGTTGCAGTATCTATTGAAAGAGTTGAGTCTCAAATTAGATTTTTAGGTTAAGAAAAGAAACCTTGAGAGATTAAATACACAAAGAAAAAAACACAACATAATAGGCTAATGATGGAGTTACTCTCTTGAGGAATTCTCCTCTTTGTTTGAAACAAAAATAGCTTCATACCAGTTATGAAGCCCATGGCAATCTTTGCTTAGAAGAGGTTTACTGAAATAAAAACTGGGTGAAAGTAACGTTGACTTTCAAAATCAGACGTGGAAGGAGAGTGGATACGTATGTAACTGTACTGAACCATCTTGAAAGCTATTGTTTAAATTATATTTGTTTCAGTGTTTATCTCAATTTAAGTTAGTAATAAGCTTTTGAGACTCCTTGGGTACTTCATGAATGTGCATGTGTGTGTGTGGCATGCATGTATATATGCATGTATGAGAGCTCAATTTCCATGCAAGAGGCCTAATCATTTTCATATTAAGTAATGTTGGATACTGTTTTAGTGTTGAGTCAAAATTTTTATCATGTTTTAAAACAACTAAAAAGCTACAAAGAAAGAAAGTCAACATCAAAATTTTCTCAATATTTCTACCAAAGATCCTGCCAGATATTTTAAAAATAGTTTGTATGGTATCTAACCCCAAATTAAAATGCTTAAAGTACCACAGCTGTGCACGTTTCTGATATGCAAATATTCATGTCAAACTTGATGAAGCTTTTTGCAAATTCATTATATGCTACTTTCACTTTCTCACTTCAGTGTTCTGTTAAAAGTTGGGTGGCAAATTTATTCCATCTGTTATCCAATGTGCCAGTGAAATAGCTAATGGGTAATTTATTCCATTTATTTCTAGTAAAAAATAATTAATAAAATGAAATAAAAACTATAAAATTTGGATAAAGCCACATAAAACTTCCTTGTTTTTGTCTTTTACAGGTTTGAAAGGACTCATAATCTTAGAATTCTCTTTTGAATGGGGCTAATCCATTTTAGCCAACAGAAAAACCAACCTAAGAAGTTATCACTCTATATAAAAAATTCAAGTTCCAAAAAAGGTTCAAATGTGTTTCCTATTATAGTGTATATATAAAATCATTCTGTATACCAGACAGGGATCAGTAGCAAGATTACTTTAAATCGGGTTTTAGAGAGGTGATTATTATTTCTTATTATGAAACTGGAACACTTGCCTAGAAATACTAATCTTTCCTATGTCCATTAAAGGAAGAAAATAAAAACCTCTTTAAACAGACAGTGATTTTATTATCCAGTAAAAACAAGGACTCACTGGAGAGAAAACAACAAGATGCTATGACACAGATTTGCAGTACATACATTACGGGTACATGGAACAACACAGTTTTTTGCTCTTAGGTCTCAGCTGTAACTAAAACTGGATTTAAGACCTTATCAGTTAAAAAAAAACAACTCACTGAAGACTAACTTGGCTTTCCTTTCCCCTGCACTTCTGTGACTTTCGGCATGGGATGAAGGCAGAAATAACAGACTCCCGAGTTTCAGATCCCAGTTCTACCACTTAGTGAGCAGGTAACCTTACACATGAGTTTTATGCTTGCGAAGCCAACAGCTCACTAATGTAAAATAATGCTGTAAACATATGAATTTCAAAAGGTGGTTAATTAGTTAATGGAGAGTCCAGTATAAAATGTTGAACATAAGGTGAGTGTTCAGTAATGAAAAAATCTCTCTCTTCATTCATGATATTATAGGGAAATACTCGTATTCTGTTGTGAAACCCTGAGGAAAAAACCAAACTATAAACATGTTTAAAAAGAGAAAGAGAAATCCCTTTGAGCATAGTGGCACTTGACTGGGAAGTACTCCTGCCTAGCGCCCAAGCTACTCAGCTATTTTCAATTTTTTTGTCTGACTGCCTCATGATTCAGATCATTAGCACCCTGATTATACTCCTTAGTGTACCTATTAAGCTACCCTAGAGCTTTTCTTCTTGGGCCCTTTCATTTTGTTGTTGTTTTAACTTTCCTTTTACTTCAGATTAGAAATGGGAGGAAAAATTAGGAAAAAGGGAGAAAAATAAATCAAACAGGTTGGCTGTGCAGTGAAGTAGTGCCAGCACTGTTTTATCTGCAAGGGGAGGAAATGAGGAATGATCACGTTCTCCAAAATTGCGTGTCAGGTTATCCACAAAATTTAATGACCCATTCTAGCAC
This sequence comes from Noctilio leporinus, assembly GCA_004026585.1. Classification (NCBI taxonomy): domain Eukaryota; kingdom Metazoa; phylum Chordata; class Mammalia; order Chiroptera; family Noctilionidae; genus Noctilio; species Noctilio leporinus. The sequence goes on along the minus strand of PVIW01000170.1, from coordinate 46,306 downwards.
CATGAACGGTGTATGTGACTACTGTCCAGTGATTAACCTAAAGACTATCCTGTTTATATACTGGAAAAGCTAATGCTAATTCTAAAGGTGGGAATGGGTTGTGGTCAAGACATGAGATGGACGAGGAGCCAGGAGAGAGGGGTGCACAGTATTGACAGCGGAGCAAACCTTCTCTGAGATAGTTTTGTTCTAATTACATGCCAGCACTTATGTATAATTCATTAACTAAATGTAGCATTTGTTTATGTTTGTGTATACAATGCCTCCCCTTGACAGGAGCTTTACTGTTCTCTCAAGCTAAATTTCTATCTTTCCGTTTTCTTGAGGTTATGTTTTTTTTATAGAAACCTTCTAAGAGTTTTAATAGTTGGATATAACTATTCTGACCCTTTAGAAGTCTTACCTCTAAATCATTAAAAAATAAATGTGTATCAGCAAGGTTAAAAATCATTTCCTCCATTCGGAGTCCAAGGGTTACAGCCATGGGAGGATCCTGAAAAGAAAATGCATATGCAATGAGGTAACATTTCTGTAAATACGATTATTTAAATATTTTTAATACTAAAAGGACTCAGGGACATGGGCAACAGTGTGGTGACTGTTGTGGGGTATAAGGGGACTCAACGGTAATGGAAAGAAATACAATAAAGATGAAATCAAAACTATTTTAAGTGCATCCTGTTGCGGGGATGGGGAGGTGTGTGGCTTTTTACCTAAAGTTCAACAGGTTTCCCAACTATCCAACAAGGTGCTTTTCCAAAGAGTCTGTCTAGAACGTAATGAATATACAGATGCATCGGTGAATTTATAGGAATTTATAGGCACATGAAAATGACTTAGCGTACATGGTCACACAAAGCTATAGGTTCACGAGAGGAAGGAGTGGAAAGCAAATGCATTCCGAGGACCTGGTTTCCATATACTCCATGGAAAGTCCTTGGAGAAATGTATTGAATGGAATCCTGAAGAATGAAACAGACATCTTGAAAAGAAGAAACGCTGCCCTTTTAAGAATGGTGACAGATGAGAGTTAGACTGGTAGATAAGTAGGTCTATTGGATGTTTGCAGGACTCGGGCAGACAATGTCCTCAACAGCTGAGATAAGAAGAGCTGGCGGAGCACAATGAAACTGCCACTCAATTACAAGCAACATGCAATATTTATCTGCATGAATCTATAGTTTGGTCTAACCTGCTTTTGAGGAAGGGTGAAGAGAGAAGGGCAAAGCATAACAAAAGGAGCATTTAAGTAAGTAAATGTAATCTAAGTAGAAAATATATATACTTGGAAGTTAAACAAAAGAAGATTAGTAAGGAATCAAAGTGACTTTATTTTTGTTTACAGAAACCAAAATAATATACGGCAGCAAGGAGATGAGAATCAAGACCAGAGTTGGGCCCTGGCTGGTCTGGCTCAGGGGAATGAGTGGCGACCTGAGAACCAAAATGTCCCAGGTTCTATTCCCAGTCAGGGCACATGCCTGGGTGGCCGGCTGGGTCCCCAGTTGTGGGCGTGCAAGGGGCAACTATACATTGATGTTCTCCCTCTCTTTTTCCCTCCCTTCTCCTCCCTTCTCTCTAAAAATAAGTAAATAAAATCTCAAAAACGAAATTACTTAAAAAAAAAAGACCAGAGTTGGTACTTTACCATGGCTCACTGCAGTTGAAAGCCCAGCAACAAGAGGTATAAGATTTTTAAAAGTGAGAAGACTTTGGACAATCACTAAAGAGAACCATTGCAGGTGTGACCCTGAGGATACAAAAAATAGAAAACCTAGAAGGAACAGATCCTTTGCATTTGAGACCAGAATGTGAGCAGGGAGAATATAGTTTTGAATAAGGCTGACAATGCTACAGAGGGATACTCTTGGTTTTGGTGGAGAGGTTCTTTTGGAAGACCTCAGAGAGTGATTTGGGTTGTGTAGCCGGGCCAGGAGCCAGATTGTAAGGATTTAAGGAGAGAGGACAGAACTTGTGTTTTCAAGGTCCTAATAAATGGCATTTCAAGAAATTTACTTCCACTTGGAAAATGTAATGCTAACTTGACATTAATTTATGATAAGAACATGCAACTCAGGTCAGGGCCAGCAGTGTTCATATGCACCCTGAGCTTATCCCACTTAGCAAGTAGAAGTTTCTTCCTATACTTCCTTCCAGAAGGCTTTCAGGGGACACCCTAGAGTGTAAACATATTTGAAGTGGGTGTCACTCATATTCTATAGTGATTAAAACCTAGAGAACAGGAATAGAGTGCTAAGCTAAGAAAAGAAAGGAGGTCACTGAGGTGTGTTGAGCAATGCTAACACTTGATATGGGACAGAGACAGGATAACAATAATATGTTAGGTGTCAACATAATTTTCTAGTTTACATCTCATCTTCCTCAGAGAATTCTGCAGGTTTCATAGCTTGAGATTCTGCCTTCTCAAAAACAGATGTCCATTGTTCACATACTTGATGGTATTTTGTCTGGTGTCCTTTAGTAAAGAGGACTCTACTTTGGCTGTACTGTCATCTGCCTTCCAATGACAGGATTATTTGGAGCCACTTTCCCAAAGATCAAATGAATTCCATTTTATGCAACACATAGTCAATTGAGAACAAGAACATAAATATGAAGCATCCATTCTGTCTCAAGGACTTTTAGAATCTCTTGTGTTCTGTTTCTTTCTTTCTCTTTTCTTGTTTTATGTTTTTCTATTGCTGTTCTTATTTTTGCTGTTGAAAATCTATAAAGGTTGAATTAAAGTTTTTTAAATTTACATTTATCTTTCTTTTTGGTAAAATAATTCCTCTTCCTCTCTCTTGGGGCAGGGAGAAGGTTGGATAGGCTGAGGATATAGGAAACTGGTAGGTATTCTGTCTAGTCATGAACAAGATGTCTACAAAAATATCAGGAAAAATCAAGTGTAATTATAGCATGAAAACATATAATTCCATTAGTGACGCTCTATGCTTTTGAGGAATGTTCACTGATGCAAGACAATAAAACTGAGCTCCACACTACTCCGTATGTTTCTGATGATTACTGCCCTAAAGATATATATTTCAGTCAGGGGTTCAGAATGTCTTATTTAAAAGGTTTGCCTTCTTGAGACTAAGTTGGTTAAATATGTAGCCCAAGATGTGCCAGTTTTTCATTTTTAAGTTTGAAATAAAATTATTGACTTTCTTATGTCCATGCCTCACATTCTTTGCAGTTGCAGATCAGCTTTAAGGAAATGGAAGAAAACTTTATCACTTTCATCTATTTCAAGCTTCGGACCCATCGATGCTACCCATCAGTGATAGGAAAATCCATGAAAAATGCATTTTGTGCATCTGATAAGCATGCAGGCAAATCTAATTTTCAGAAAAGTGACAAGGAAGCTGTAACAAGCAGGCCAGGGCTGGTATGATGAAACTGGATTTACACACTACACTGGAATGCAGACCCATGGCACTGGAGGGGCCGTGCATTTGTTTTTCAAGCTATGGCGATTCTACATCACACACTCTGTTTGAGCCAGGACTTCGTAAGCACTTTGGCAAAATGTCATTTGTGAACTAGGAAAGTTTAGGTTTGAGGTTTGCTGGAGTGTGAACTAGCTATGTTTTACGAAGGTTTCCAAAGAGCGAGGCTTATTGAAAGGGAGGTGTCACGTCTGTCATGCCAAAGGCAGGCCACGGGCCGGTGAGGGGTACTCATGCCAGAAGCCAAGGAAAACCATGCCTGCAAGAGGTGGTGATCTCGTTCCTAAGAGAAGGTCTAGTGAGGGCTTGCTTTCAAATACCTAGTGCTACTCCCTTCCCCCTCCTCCCATTTTACTAAGTCACTGGGACAGCTGATTCTTAGTAAGCAGATTACGGTATCACCGTTTTCTAGCTAAGGACCCAGAGATAGAAGAATCCAGTCGGATGACCAGCAATCTGGTGGGAATGATCTTAGCGAGGTCTCCGAAGTGCAGGGCTCTGTCTGCCAGACTGCTGCGCCGGAGCAGCCGGCGCCTGCAATTCCATGGTTTTATCAGGCATTTGAGAGTTAAATGTACTTCTGGATTGAACCCAAGTTTTATACAGAGATGTTTGCTCATTTTCATTAGATGTTTGTAGAATTATGGGCACCTTATGAATCAAGAATTACGGCCTTTTTTTCAGTTTACCTGTAGGGAGTGTTGAGTTTAGGGTCTGAAATGAAGTGATAGTGAAAGCTAGGACAGAGGGAAAAAGTGGGATAATAAAGGCACCAATAGGGTTCTGTGAAAGCTCTGATGCATAGTTTACATATATAACAGTTCCAATAGGTCCAAAGTGTCTACAGCAGAGTTTAATATGGGGCAAGCTGTACTTCTGCCAACTTACTCTGTGCACTATTCTATTAAAATACCGAAACTACTCCCAAGATATTAGGAGGGGGTGTGCATGAGAGAGAGAGAGAGAGAGAGAGAGAGAGGGAGGGAGGGAGAGAGGGAGAATGAAAAACTGAATTAACTCTTGGCTTTTAAATGTGTGATTCTAAGGATTCTAAGCTGGATGTTACAAGCATATAACCAAGTCAGGGTCAAGTACGGCACTTCCCTGTGTCTAAATACTGATGCCTATTAGCCATGTTAGCACAGAGCATAAACTGGAGCCAGACTGTCTGTCTATGGGCCTTTGCCCTGTACTGGGCCATCAGCTGGAATTCCTCCTCTAGGGACACAATATAAAAATATCTCAGGAGAGAAAGCAATTATGTGTTTTTTTTGTTTTTGTTTTTTTTTGAAGCAAGGGACTTTTTTTTTTTTTTTTTTAAAGGACACAAGTCCTTGGAACAGTTACCCCCCCTCTGGGTCCTGAGGCACAAGTAGACTTGTACACACACAGATGCAGCGATGTGCTTAATTCATTACAGAAGCAAGGTAAACTTGCTCCATGGACCAAGGTGGAAATAGTGAGTGGGTTTGTTAGGAAATAAAAGCTTTTAATCAGTGACAAGAGATAAAGTTCAGTCATGAATCAGAAGAGAAATTTAACAGTTGAGATGTTTACCTATGATGGCTAAGCAGTGGGCTTAAGAGTTCTCAGGAAGAATTGGAGAATGGTTTCAGGAACATTCATTATTTGGGGTATATTTATTGAATGTCTTCTATATTTCAGGAATATTCAAATTCTGGGCCAAGAACTGAGAATCCAATAAGCAAAGTCTCTGTCCTTAAAGGGTTTATCTTGCCACTGGATGAGACACCTGATAAATATACAGACAAGTAAAAAGAGCAAATAGACAGTATTCCAAGTGGTGAAATAACTCAGAGTCAGCAGCTACAGAAGGCTATCAGATGGGTGGTGATGGCTCACTTAAAGAAACTATAGGGAAGACCTTTCTCTGGAGACCTGAATGAGGTGCAGGGACTGCCAGGCACAGGCACCAGTGGTGGCAGGGAACACATGCAGAAGTGAAAATTAGCCTAGGGAGTGTGGAACAGTGTGGGGCAGAGTGACCCAGGTCAGGGAATGATGTGAGCAAGCGTTGAAAAGAAGAGAGGGTATTCAACTGGGTCAATGCATTGAGAGGCCCTGGTGAGATAAACCATGAATTTGGCAAGAGAAGGTCATTCTTTGGACTTGACAGTCACTTGACTAGAAAGCTAAGGAAGGGCAGAGAGAGAGGGCAGCAACTGCAGAATAGGTACCCAATGATATTCTGGTGATGCAGCTACTATAGCACGGACTATGGGGAGGGAAACATGGCACTGGGAAGTATAAGAGGTCATTTAAGGAGTAGATTCCTCAAGTAATTGAGTGTTTGGTTTTAGGATAGAAGTCAATGTGTAAAGAAAAGGGATTTGGTTATCGCATAAGGATTAAGTACTTCACTTGTTTTGTTTTAGTGGTGGAGGACGAGTTTCATGCTGAACTGAGGGGAGACTTTGAAGGTTTGAGGGGAGTGCAGGTCTGAAATATTCAGCTGAAAGAGTTAATTAACCCCGCAGAGCTGGGACCCACTTGAGCTCCAGGCAGGAAGTACAATCATGAAAACTCACTGCAGACATTTTTGAGGCTTTCACATTTTGCATTCATTATTTTATGTCCCACAATCACTCTGTAGACACCCTCTACTTCTCTAAACACTGAACTCAGTGAATATCTTACAGCATGAGATAAGACAAACAAATAGGCACAAATTCTTCAGAAAATAGCCAGTTTCCCCAACATTCAAATTTCCTTGAAACCAAATAAAATAGGTTACATTTGTTGAATGTTTATTATGTAATAGGCAACATTCTGAATTTTAATGCATGAACTCATTTAACTGTCCTAATCAAATTAGTGCTTTTATTACTCTTCTCACTTCAGAAAAAGATAACTGAGTCTCCCAAGAACTGAATAAACTACCTAAAAGCTCACGGGTGGTAAGAGAAGTGGAGCTACAGTTTGAACTCGGGTCCACTCTCCTTCCAAAGCCAGAATGCTCTACCTGTCATGCCCAGAGAGATGGTAACCTGCATGTTGTCAACAGTGCAACAGTGCTCTCATCACTCCCTAATTCATGTTGCTTTTCCTTAGCTGATATGCTATAAATCCGTATTGATCTTCATGACTGTTCTGTAATTTTAATCTAGCTGGTGCTTTCAGAAGTCTTTCTACATAACTGTGCATGGATTGTTTAAGGATAAACCAATTGGTTACTTTTATATAAGATATATAGTTCCTCAGTGCTGCTTTTATATAACATGATGTGTAAAATAAGCAAGAAGTGTTGGGAGTTTGAATTTTAATTGGAGAGTATAAGGCCACAGTTCACTTTTCCTCCAGTCTTTTACTTGACTTCGGTTACTCCTTTGCATCCTTACTGTGGAATAACTTGAGAAAATCATGGCTTCATAGTACATGGCACATTAATAGTCCAAAATAAATCACACCCCCAAAGCACAACTTCTGTAGTTCCCTTCATCCCTTCCTCCAAAAAAGAGAAATTACTACAACTTTTCAAGTAAAATAATACACACAAAATTAATCAGGGAATAGGAATAAATCTTCATAAATTCCAGCAGATGATGGATGAACCATGGTCTCCCTCCTGCCAAGTTTACAAATTCCTCCTTCAGAGTCTGCAGTGCTGGAAACTGCTTCACAGGTGGCAGAACTGAGATCACTGTCCCTCAGGGGAACGTCAGGAGCAGTTCTGCTTTGGAAAGAGCATGTCGTGTTGACAACTGAACAGGGTCAAGAGTGATAACATATTAGGAGGTCCCTTGGAAAATTCACAAAATTATTTATAAATGGAAGTAGGATGCTCGGTGTGATATAGTACATGTAAAAAGGATTCTCTGACTAAAAGAACTGAAAAAAAAAATCACTGGTATGCAAGAATGTTATGCTTTAAAAATACTCATTGTGGAAACACAACATGAGTAATTTTAAGCTTCGATGATCTTAAAGCTATATAAAGATCTTTTGTTTTTTCCTGCAAAGTAATGGCCCTGATCACTTTTGCTATTAGCGATACAAAGTCCATCTGAATTGTCAACTAACCACCAGATCAACCTCATTTCTGTCCATCTTCAAGGTCACTGCTGAAGACATTAGGGAACTGAGGAGTTCAACATGGTCACAAAGGAGAGCTGTAAAGCATCTCAGGATCTTTAATAAGGTGACATGCACCAAATGGCCATAAAATGCAAAGACCACGGGCCTTTCCACAAAGACTATATCAATGAACATACCTTAGAACTCATTTTCCCAAGAAAAAATGTTGGGGAAATACTCTATTCTAGTGGTTCTCAAAGCATGGTTCATGAGCTTTATTGGTGATTTATTCCAAATGCAAAATCTTGGGCCCCACCCAAACCTACAGAGTCAGAAATCCAGGCGTAGGGCTGAGACATCTGTGTTGAACAAGCTCTGTGTGTTACTGTCACTCATACTCAAGTTCGAGAAGCCCTGTTTCAGTTTAAGCCTCTACCACTTCTTACTACACAGCAGCCTCCTAAATGATCTACTGGTATCCATCCTTGTTTCTATAACCCTCCTTCCTCACACGGCAGCCAATTTTAAACCACCATGTCCTGACTGAGCCTAAAATCCTTCACCAGCCTCCACTGCACCTGGAATAAATCCCTTCAATACCCTACGTGATGCAGACTCTCTGTTCTCTTCTTGAATTTCCCTCTCCTTCCAACCATAGTACTCTTCATATTTCTGGAACTGAGACTGTTCCTGTCTCAGGGCCCTGCTGTGTCCTCCACCTGAACCCTCCTCCCACTTTTCCCTCACCCCTAATCTGCATGACTATCTCCATTTCGTATTCAGGTCTCAGTATTAATAAGCACTTGCACAGTCACACCCCAAGTTCCTCTCCCTATGACCTAGTTTTATTGTCTTTTCAGCAGTGATTGCCATCAGAAATGATTTCATTTGCTTGTAAGCTCCATGAAAGCAGGACGCATGTCTGCCTTGTGTTAAGTAAATATTTGTTAGATGAATACAGTCTGTCTGTAGAGCTCTAGTTTCACCATTTTAATATATGGTTTGTGGTAGAGTTCAAGTCCCCTAATGTTCTCTCTGACCCCTTTGAAAGTCCCCTGGGCAGCACATGGTCCCCAGCTTCACAAGATGGGCCTGATAGGACTGATATCCCTTATTCAGCTATTTCTTAATATGCTAAGGTAGTAATGTCTCACTAGCCAAAAGGCAATGCCAATTTTTTATTGCTATCAAGAAAAATATCAATGATCAGATGACTTCTAGAAAAATGTAAGTAACAATTCAATAAGTAAAATTATCTAAGTTGTTCTTCAACAAATTCAGTAAGAGTATTTTCATTTTGATGTGCAAATATAAGTCTAAAACATTTGTACTTTTTCTTCAGTTGCCCTGAGTAAAGTATTCATCATGGTCAATTCCGTCGTTGAAAAAGGGGATCTATGGAAAGTACCCTCACCGAGTGATCCGATCATAAATTCCTTGGGGAGCAGGTCACAGTAGTCAAGCCCCACGCCTACAACCTCTTTCCTAAAAGACTGACTTTTGCCTTAAGCGAGCCCTGCCCAATGCTTCTGTGCATCTAGGGTAGCACACCTTTGAAGTATCCCCTTTCAGATCCCTCCTTCTAAAGTGGACCACCCTCCAGAGAGCCCATAACCTTAACTACCCTGTAATACAACCCTTACCTCGCTTTCTCCCAACCTTCAGGCAACCTTCCGTATGGCCCCTCCTTAATCTCAAAAGCATAAAAGAAACTGCAAGCCGATATTCTCTGGAGCACCTGAGATCGTGCTCCCTGGCAACGATCATCAGTTTCACTCCAATAAACACTTATAAAATTTCTCTACAGGTCTGGACTTTTTTTAAAAGATTCATTATTTTTAGTGAGAAAGGCAAGGAGGGAGGAAGAAAGGGAGAGAAGCATCAATGTATGGTTGCCTTTCACCTGCCTCTAGCTACAGACTCGGCTGGAGACATGGCTTGCAACCCGGTTATGTGCCCTGACTGGGAATTGAACCCATGACCTTTGGTTTCACAGACTGGTGCCTATTCACTGAGCCACCAGCCAGGGCCTGGACATTTCTTAAATTGAAAGTTCTAACAGGCCCCCTTTGAGTAGCAGAGAATTGTATGAAGGACAAGGACTTGCTATGAGACTGATAAGGTTTCCAATATATGGACCAGCATTTATCATTTTGTGATTGTGGTCAAGTTTCTTAAATCCTTATGATCCAGGCTTCCTCATCCCTGGAACTTAGATTATCATAAATTATAGCACAGTAGTTACAAGAATTAAGTGGGGTAACATTTGCAAAAGTGACTAATAACAGTTACAATTTTTCTGAGTGTTAATTCACATCAAGGGTTCTGCTAAGCCCTTTAAACATGCTTTCTCTTTCTCTTAAACTCTTATTCACTATAGATATTATGGTTTCCAATTTACAGAAATTGAGATTGAGGGATTAAGTAATTTGCTGAACGTCAGAAAGCTTTATGCATGTGTACTGGGTTTTCTAAGTTACATTTATCTCAAAGGTTCAAAGGCTCCCCTTCTTAACCCCACCCCTACTGCTCATGAAATGCCAAACACGGGCTCCGTCATGCTGTAGGTGTCCTCTACATGTAAGTTTATTTTCCCCACCTCCTCCAGGCATGACTCTGATTGTTCTCCTATTCCATACCCTCATGAGGAACTGATATCTATCTCCCACACGTTATTTCACCAAACACTTACTAAGTTTTACCTGTTGATGGAAACATATCCCAATCATCTGAGAGAAGAGAATTAGAATTATTCCAACTAAAAGAACTCACACGAACTGTCTACACAGTATCTCATGAATTGTCCTTACTCATTTTCAGGGAAAGTCACTTATATATTGTGTCCATAGTAGATTACTTGTCTCTGCCGTATGATGTGCTGTAGCAGAAACAACACTAACTTCGGGCTCAAATAGTTCAAAGATCTAGGACTCATCTCTACCACTGACTAGCTGTGTGACTTTCACACATTTTACTCCCTCTCTGAGCATGTTTCCTCAACTATAGATTGGAGAGAACAACCTAACCTTTCAAATTGTGATGCTTATTGCCTGGCATGTTGTGGGCAATAAAGAGACATTAGTTCTGTTTTCCCCCTCACTTTGCCACACCCTTTTGGTGGCTTCCAGGTCAAGCATCTGTAAGCACAGAAAATGCATCTATTTTGTATTCAAAGAAAGCTTCTGACATGACTTAAAAACAATGGAACTTATATGTGAAATGCATGCTACGCTACGTGTCCAGGCTGCCATGTGGGGAGGTGACAGGTTATCTCAGTGGTCAACTGCTGGTGAGGGAAGTTAAGAACTTTGCTTCTGGAATACTCTCAGGGTCAGTTTATGAGACACTCTAGGGATGTGGCTTCATTTATTGCCACATCATCTTATCCCAGTTGGAAGTTCATGCTCTGGGATGGAAGCAACTTCATGGAATTTTTGACAAAAAGAAACATATGCAGTTTAGTCAAGGAACTAGCATGGATGACCCATGGACATGGATAACAAGTGGTGCAATTGACTTTGGTCAAGGGGGAATGGGATGAATGTAATACAGCAACAGTAAATAAAATTTTTAAAAAACCTACAAGAAAAGAAAAATAGTCATATTTGTCATATTTTGACTATGCACTTTATTCATTGCCTTGGGTTCAAATGATCTCACTATTTCAAATAGTCAAAATTACCACAAAAGAATGAAGATTTGAAGTCAGGAAATATTTTAAAAATCTGAAGGCAATTGCAAAGATTCGTTCCACCACTGATTTGGCATAAGAAAAGGGACACATATATTTAGGCTCTAGTGATACTATTTTGAAGGGAACTTTATTTGGATTCATGTGTTTAAGATAGATTGTTTATTTTAAACATTTACCTAATATGAAACTTAGCTGCACAAAAATATTGCAATTAGTTCAACAGGATTTACTGTGTATTCCTCATAAGTCAATATTATTACAGAAGAAATGCTTTAGATTATGGTCTGGAAACATTTTAGATGGTATACTCTATCAATAATTGAATTTTGGCATGCACTTCAAATTTATGTATAGTTAATTTACTTATGAATTATATACATATTCTTTAAATTATCATCATATGCATGTATTTATAAAGTATGTGCATTATGAAACAAACATGATAGAAACTGTAAGATAGGAGTGTGTGTGTCTCTCTGTGTGTGTGTATGCACACTCTAATATTTTCTTTCCTTATCTTGGCAAAGCATCTTGTGTATACCTGGCATATATGCATGCATCCTGCTTTGAAGACCACTATTTTAGATAATGATGATTATGATAAAGGGACTAAGACTTCTTCTTCTAAATGGTCATGTTACCTTTCATATCAGTTTAGCAACATGCATTACCATATATTCACCAAAAGAGCAATTTAGGAGGAAAGACATGAGTGCAATTCTTCATTACTAGTCTTAGGAGCCAAAGCTGAACAAACTTGCTAAAAAGATTCCTTCATTATTTAAAGTGGCTTTCTATAGAAACATTTGGTACAATAAATTAATTCAAGTGATTTCTTAGAGTTCCCTTATTACAGGATGATGTATAATTTTATAGTGTTTAAAGTCTATTTCAATATACAAAATAAAGAAAATAATTATCTGAGTAATAAGCTTGGCTTCAATGTAGAAAACTCAAAGTCATGAAGAAGAAAAAAGAATGAAATTTCTTCTTATTTTGGTAAAATTTGCCAATTCACATTAAAAAACAATGAGCCACTGGAAAAAAATCATTAAGAGCAGATTTAACAGACTTCAATAAAAACACTTCAGTGTATTTTTAAATGGCTCTTGATTTTTGAACAAAATAAAATTCTAAAAAGGCTTCCTGGTGTAACGCTTCTTGATTCTTACCTTGCCGTACTTCTGGGCGTAAGATCCTGTGAGTAGTGAGTGAAAAACAATGATGGTTTCATCCAAGTCCCAGACAAACACACGCTGAAGAAAAAGATAAATATTAAAGAATGATCAAATTCTAAGGAAGCGGAAATCTCATCAGAGGTAGAAAACATCTCACTTTGGTGTTGGATATAATCCTGATGCTATTTTGGAGAAACTTATGTTATTCTATTAATATTTGTCCAGATTGTCCAGACCTAACACCTGTAACACCTGCGTAGCAAGAGTGATACAAGTAGTAAGCTTAAAAATAGATATCCTAATTCAAATAAATTCATCCAACTATTCCCTGAATACTCCAAAAGACACATTTGAACTTTATAACGAAAGTGAACTTGCAACCATTTAAAGTTCTGTCTCATGGACTCATGAAATACTACAATACCTGCAAACAATTAAAATTTTAATGGTACTTAAAAGACTCATTAAGTAACCCATAAATAGATATTGCCAAGGGTGGATTCTTGAATCAGCGTAGATAATCAGATGGGTTGTTTGGCCTGCCCAGAGTTTGAAAGATTTCAAATTGTTGGTCAACTTGTTACGGTTAGAAGATTGCAAACCAACTTCGGGTGCTGACAGCATCAGAGAAACCAGAAGTTGTGGCAGTCCTGGCTGACGTTCACTTGGTGGTGATGGGGCCCTGCTGACTGGGCCAGCGCTCCCTCCGCCCGCAGCCGGCTGGCTCCCTGGCCGTTCACCCACTGATTATCACCAGCCAAACTCCCAAACACATGGGAAACTGCCTCTGCGGTTCAGGTGAAGGGAATGGCTGCTTATGAAGAGGCGTAATGACCATTACTGAACTTTACTAAATCTGGAAATTTAATGTTCTTTCCTAATTGAAGTATGCAGCTGTTTAAGAAGGACATATTTTGGCTCGGAATAGTTTCTTCTGATGTTTCATAATAAAAAAAATTAACCTGCTTCATATGGATATATCTTAAAAGAGCTTTCAACCTGGAAAAAAAGGGCACATGGAAATTTTACAGATGGAAACATTTTAACCTGTATCCAATGATTGGAATTTTTCCTATTTTCATAAGACAACGTTTCCTTTCCACACAGATTAATTTAATTTTACCTTTCAAAATTAACCAAACCATATAAATATCTTTCATTACCTTAGTACTATCAAAGGAAGCATTTCTCAGAAAATTACCCCACAAGCAAATGGCATTTTTAAAATTTCTGTTTGTGCCATTGTGGATCAAAAAAAAAAGAAGGCTTAGAATTTGAAAATCACTATTATTTTAAGTTGTTATTAAATTTGGCCATTATTATGGCCAAATGTGTGTGTGTATGTGTGTATGTGTAGTTTGAAACTTGATGATACTGTAAGTGTCAAATATGTATTCAGTGAAAATAAAACACCATATTACACTCCTTGAGGATGAATCAGCATACCTCCAAGTCACTGTCAGGAGGTGGGGAGGGGTTATTTTTCCGGCCTCTTCCTCGGGACTTCGACCCGGAACTCCTGCAAGTTCTCTCGTCAAGATCTTTAATGGGTGTGGAGGGGCTCTGCACCGCATCGAATTCTCCTGTAAACAGCACAACTTATATCAAAGAACGCACTTCACTTTTGGACCAGGCATTACTATCTATTATGGATTATCTTAAATTCGTATACCACAGAAATTTTAGGACAAAACAAAGTAAAGATTTACGTTCTCAAATACTCAAATCCTAATGCGGTCAAAACTTCTGTAGGTCAGACAAATCCATCCTAGTTTCAAACTCTGTGATCTATTACACTAGAACCCCTTTTGTACTCCATATGCCTTCAACTTCCTGTTTCTGCCCCCAACTACATATTTATCTAAATTGAGGTCTGTTTTCGCCTCCTTACATCAGAGTTCCAGGGATGAAATGTCTTCTGGATCAATCCCACGCCTCCATCTGCAGACTTGACTCCCCAACCTCACCTTGCATGGCATCTTGCTCTATTACCTATTAATCAAACCCTCTCTCATCTTCCCTCCAACCTCATCCTTTTCTGGGGCCACAGATAAGTTTAAAAGTCCTTGCCTTTGACCTTGCATTTCCACCTAGATGCTATGTGCTTGCTATCTTCCCTTTTTCAATGACACTTCTTAAAAGCACAGTGCACACTAGTGCTGTCCAACAGAAATATAATTTGAGCCATAAATGTAATCACATATATAATTTAAAATATCCTGGAAGCCTTATTAAAAAATGTATAAAGGAACACATAAAATTAACTTTATTTGTATTGTTAATTGACCTAATTTATCCAAAATATGTATTTCAACATGTAATTAACATAAAAAGTTATTAATGACATGGTTACCTCGTCTCTGTTCCCCACTAAGTCCTGGGTGGAGCTCCCACTCACAGCAGACCTCAGTGTGAATTAGCTACCCTCATGGTGCTCAGCAGCTCCACGTGGCCGGCCGCACAGTCCTGGGCGGCAACCTCTCTCCACTTGCCGACATCCGATTTATCACCATCTGGCTTCAGTCCACCCCAACCCTAACCCCACTCCCCCACTCTTATGCAATAAGTAATCACCTTACTGACAGATGTAATAGATTCAGTCCCTATCTTCCTGGGTCTCCATACTGGGCTGGACTCTCTTACACAGCCCTTCCTCAGAAGCGTTATGTGGCAGTTGACACCCTGTATGCTCCTCATTCTGGACTCTCTCTCACTAGTCCTTTCTCTGCCTAGGAGACGTGGACTCCTTTGTTCTTCTCCCATTCCTGACAGGCTGATACTTAAGGGTCACATCCTCTGATCACCGTCCCTCTCATGCCACACCATCTGGGTGATCTAGCCTTCTCACAGGTTAATCACCTTCTACAGCATGACCCATACATAGGCTACACGTGAAGTTGCAGGTTTTGTAAATAATTGATTTCTATGTGTCCCACAGATGCCTGAAAGCCTGGCATATCTGAAACGAATGGTGAAGCAGCTTATGCAGTAGGGAGTGCTGAGCAGTGGCAAACCAGTGTCTGGGACAGGGGGTTAGGTTAAGACAGAGGTGCAGCGAAACCGCACAAATAACAAGTTTCAGATTCACCCGCATGAAGTAAAAACTCTATGAGAGTCTGACAGCAAATTATATTGCATTTAGGTTATGAAATTTTAAAATATAATGATATTATGACTGTCATGCTTTATCATACAATTCAAGTAAAATAATTATGAGGACAGCTGAGCAATTATTCATCTAAATAACCAAATCTGAACAAACTAGATACATTTACGTAGTATTTCATTCTGACGTGTTCTAAATAAATAGCAAGTTTTACATAGCTACCTTGTAATCATTTATAATGGTTATAATATTTTCTTTGGGAAACATTATGTATGTCAGGACAGCATCAAAAAAATACGTCTGTGCTCTGAATATTATTTACACATTGCTGGTGCAGTTCCGTGCATGCATCTCTGTTATCAATTTTTGTGAGATTCAACAGCATCATGAAGAATTCTTTAGTTATGATGTTGACTGTAGCCCTATCATACAGTAAATCAGGTTTCAGCCTACCTGCATATTAGGCATTAATTAGGTGTTAGGTATGTTAGGTATTTAAATACTCACCAACATTTAAAATATAATTGCACAAATTTTTTTCAATTTTTAGTTTTTTTTAAACAGAATATTCCTAAGGTTACTATATCCTACTAATCAAGAGTTCTTTTTCAAATTAAATGCTGATTCAAATTAGTCCTCACTTATTAGATAAGCTTATAACAATTTATATAACAATAACATATATAAATATGAGCTTTTGCTATTCATTATGGATCATTTTTCAGGTGTTAACTATCATAAGGCAGCTCTGTTCTTGCAACAGTGCAAGAGCTGAAAGGCCAAAAACTTGCAAAATCCCCAAGTCACTATAATGTTATGGGTGGCGGATGGTTGACTGGATCCATAAAGGAGTTTGGCAGGAACAACTCAGCTGTGCCAAGGGACTGGGAGCCAAAAGCCATCACAGCAAAGGAAGTGAAAAGAGCAGGAGAAGGAAGGGAAAAGACTATTTATAGGAAGCGTCTGGGTTCCAGTAAAAGTAGGGCTTGATACCACTGATTCCAAGTTACTGAAAGCCCTTAAAAGGGCTCTATAAATTTCAACAAAATATGGATGGAAATGTTTTGATGGGGCTAAATAAAGGCATAGTTTGTTAAAGAACTAAGAAGAGTATACCCACATTTATTAAATCTTTATATTTTTCACATGCTGTCTTCTTTTAAAAAATGTCTACTATTGAAATATGTTTGGCTTTATTCACTACTCATTATGTCTGCATAGTTGATTCACATTTGTAGCTGGGAAGAGTTGTTCTGTTATTAATATGGCTAGAACTTCATTATATATGTATACTATATTTTTTCATTCTGTTGATGGGCATTTGGATTCTTCTTAATTTTTGGCAATTAAGAACAAGCGGCTATAAACATTCTTGTTCTTGTCTTTGTGGGCATAAGCTCCCATTCCTCTGACTTATGTATACCTGGCAGTGGGGCTGCTGGGTCAGAGGAAAGGCATATGCTCATGTTCAGTAGATTCTGATCTCAGTTTTTTAAAGCGGTGGGACTAATTCCTTCTTCCTACAGCAATGCGAATTCGAGTTGCTCTGTATCCTTGCCAATACTTGATATTGCTAGTCTCTTTTATATTAGCAATTGTAGGGTTATGGTGGCATCTCATTGTAGATTTAGTTAGCATTTTCTTGGTGGTAATGCTGTGAAACAATATTTTTATTTTTATGTTTTTATCTTTTTTTGTGACATAACTGTTGCTCATTAAAAAAATTGGGTTATCTTTTTCTTATGGATTTGTTAGCACTCTTTGTTTTAAACATTCTTTATCTACCTCTACCTCTCCCTCCTCCCCCTATCCCTATCCCTCTCTCTGCCTCAATGATCTAACCCTCTCTCTGACCCAGTGAATTTGGTCTTTCATTATCCTCTTTTAAAAATGGGAAAACTGAAGACATGTGGGACTAAACTTAACAACATGAAGTAGCTTGTATGTGGAGTTCAGGTATGATTCCAGAACTACTGTTTTAACCCCTAGATTACACTTCTTCCCCCAGTAGTAATAGATTGTCCAGATTACAAATTTATATATGTTTCTACTAATTATGAGTTATACACTTGTGCAAGTGAGAGCCAACAAATTCATTGAAGAAAAACTTCACAGTGTAGACAAGCAGAGGCCAAGGCTATATCTGGGCTCCTATCGCAAGCATCCAGGACAAACTGTCTGACCTCTGTATCTTATAAAGATGCGATCCTCTTTTTTTTTTAATAAAACCAGTAACTCCAGCTCAACTGATCATTAAACATTTGTTGACACCTCTTTTTTTTTTTTTTTTTTTTAAGGAGGAAGCTGTCAATTCCTGTGCCTCTGCTAAATTTCACTCGGAATTGTACGAGTACACTTAAATGCCACACATAGGAAAAGTGCAGATTGGCAGAGTAGTTAATGATGGTCAGTTCTTTCTATCTAAATCCTCTTGTGATCTTCAATTAAATGAATTAGCACTTTGCTTTCCTTCCTATCCTTAAGTGAAATACCAGGAAGCTATGGAAAGTCTACTGAGTTTTGCCTAAAAAAACTGGCTTCTTTTCAAAGAGTGAAGTGATCTTACTATATCCCTTACTTTTCTGAAATACTTGTTAAGTTTAATTAGTTAATGTATTGTAATGTATGCCAAGGTCTCAGACTAAAGGATAATATTGATACAAGTCACTAATTATATCAAGTTCTAAAGATGTTTAAAATATTTTAAAAGAATCTCTAATTTTACTGTACTAATCAGTCATGAAACTTTCTGAATGCAAATCAACAGTATAATACATATCTAAGATAATCTTTATGTTAAAAACAAAGAGAGATCTTCATGAAGATAGTAAATTAAAATATCTGTTCTTAATCTGCCTGGTAATGTTTCTTTTAAAAACATTGTCAAACTACCTAATAAGGTAAAGTGATAACCAGATGCTATTTGCAATTTCCAAATAACATCAGTCATTACCAACTGCCTTAGGCATATTCTTGGGCCAACACTATACATGATTGAATAATTATCCTTTAATCAGTACAGTAATGAAAAACTGTGCCTTCATGCTTTAGATATTTAGATCCAACTTTATTTCATTAGGGTTTATCTCTAAATCAAAACAACCAGCTGTCTCATAAAAAATGAAGTGTGTTTCTATTTTAAAAATGGGATAAATCAACAGTGAAAGATTTATGAAAAATCATGTATTTAATTGTTAGGCCTCTGTTTTAATTCCAAAATGCAAGGTTGGTTAATGGGAAATTATTTTCATACTCTTTAACTATATAACCCAGATTTTATTAATAATAAAGAAAAATCTCATAGTTATAAACTTATTTTTGTATACATGTTAGATCTGAAAAGGCAAAATCAAACTTAAAAGTTCCTTGACTAAAGTTCTGAGATCACAGAATATCTTAAAAATCCAGACATGTGTATTTATGATTTTGGTTGAGAGAACAATATAGTCACAAATAGAAATAATTTCTTCTTTAAATTCAACAGGAAATTGGATAAGATATAAAAATTATCATATCTATAAAATATTTATATAACTCAAGACCACAAAGATTTCTCCATGTCTTCTAGAAGTTTTATAGTTTTAGTTTTCACATGTACTGTATATAGCGTGAATTATGAGACAAATTCCATTTTTTTCTTCTTTGTATTTTTGTTTTGGTATATGCATGTCCAACTGTTCTAGTGCCATTTTTTAATAAAGAATGATTAATTCTCCAACTGCCTTTGCTTCTTTGCCAAAATCCATTTATCCATTTTCCAGTATAAACACACACACACACACATATATAATCGGTCTATTTCTGGACCCTCTCTTCTATGCCATTGCCAATACCACACATTCTTGATTACTCTATAAGTCTAGAAATCAGGCAATGTGAGCCCTCAAACTTTGTTCTTATTTTGCAAAAATATTTTGGCAATTTTAGTTTCTTTGCCTTTTATTTTAGAATTATCTTGATAACTTCTCTAAAATGTCCTGCTGGAATTTTGAGTGGGATAATGATGACTCTCCATTAAACTTGCTCTTAACTTTAAAAAGCAAGTTTATCTGGGTTAAATATGTGTTAGCAAATACAATTCCAATAAGAAGTCAGGTAAGTTTCAGACAACAAAAAAGTTTCAGATTTTAAGTCCCTGCTGATTAGACAAAGACATTAGAATACCTAGCAACAGTCCTACAAATCCCAGGACAGTAGGGGACATTCACTGGCTGGAAGTATGGATGGCTCACACAGGTGCAGGAACTACACAGTCTCTTAAGCATAAAGGAAATATGGTTAGTTACATCCAAAGTAGATAATATTACAACTTTTCTATACTGTAAGATCTTCACAAAATAATTAGTCTGGCAGAAGATCCACTGACCTTTTTATATCATTATATTCATATGTACACTGATATTTAAGACTAAAATCTGCTAACTGCACCACATCTAAAAGAAGTGTTTTCTGAAATGACGGAAGAAGGTCATCTTACACTGTAGTACTAGCACAGATTAAACAGCAGCATCATTATCTGGGAGCTTTCAGTTTTGTTTCTAAAAGCCCATTTTCTCCATATGTAATGGTTTTTTTTTATTCTCACCCAAGAACAAGTTTTCATTGCTTTTTAGGGAGAGAGGAAGGAGGGACGGAGGGAGAGAGAGAAACATTGATGTGAGAGAGCAGCATTCATTGGTTGCCTCCCAACTGGGAACTGAACATGCAACCCAGGCATGTGGCCTGACTGGTAATCAAACCCACAACCTTTCAGTTGTGGGACGACGCTACAACCAACTGAGCCACACCAGCCAGGCACATTTTCTCCATATTATTAGACACAGAAAATCATATGAAAGCATTTCACCTGGATGAAGATCTGTACCTGGTTGGCTAGTCAGTCCTGGGAGAGATTCCTGCAACTGATAGGTGGAGGCTGAGGATGATGTGCCATCAGCTGTGTTATTTGATGTCATATATGCTCCATAGGTTGACGCTGAGTAATACTGTGCATACTGGTTTTGGCCGAAGGCTGTGTAAGACGGATAATCCTGAAACGGTAATTGAGACACGTGAGTGTTTGAAAGCTTGAAAGAGAAGCTACCACTGATATACTGTTAGTGTTTGGCTCTGTTTTGGAGCCCAGACCTTTGAGATGATCCCAGTGAATGGAGACTATTTTGTGCTCTCCTCTGCATCACATTGTCATGAGCTACACTGCTGGTTTTGCAAACCAGATCCAATACACACATTTTAATCTGCCTGAAGGGTACATATATTTTTCCCCCTATAATTACTTATCCAAGGATTTACATAATCAGATCTTATACAGTTGAAGAGGCAATAGAAACATGGAATCAGTTCATATTCACAGCATCCGTTCTCATACAGCCTCTAACATTACCTGCAAGGTGGAGGTGTGGTGTCCCCTCCCAACTTCCGTGCACACCTTACTCAGCATTACAGTGACTTTTATTCCCCTTCTAGGCTACAATAATTTTGTTTTCTTGGCAGGAGGTAAACAGTAAATGAAAGAAGATTAACAAATAACTTTCCTGTCCAGTATCTCACAGGATTCATGTCACTGAGGTCTTGACTTAAAGTTTTTAGTGAGATTTTCAAACATTTAATTTGCCTCATTAGTTGCAGAGAAAAAAAGAAACATGGGATCCTCTGACTTGCTTTTTTATGAGGAAAAAAAGTAAAGAGGGGATGGATGTAATACAACAATAAAATTAAATAAAAACAAAATAAAACCAACAGCCAACGTAACAACACCACCACCAAAAAATTTAAGAACCTTAAAATGGTCTAAATAGTCCTTCAAAATTCTTGGATATGATTTTATCCAAAATCATATTAAGATAATGAACAACCATTTGTTGCTATAATTGGTGTTTAACATATCTAGCATGCTTTAGCCCAAAGCATTATTAATGACACAGCCTTGGTCAGGACTAAGATTCCCTAATACATGTTCCTAACAGAATCAAGATGACATTTCCAAAAAAGGAAATTCTCTCTATAAGAAATATGTGTATAAACCTCTGTGTAAGTAAATATATGTATAAGCAAATCTTATCTGAAAGGATTAAGTAGTATGGCAGAAAACTAAACTTCTATTTATCTGTTAATTCCTAAATTTGATGTTCCCCATTATCACCTGTGAGCCAATAAGAAAAGCCCTTAGCAATACTTGGACAAATTTCCCAAGTTCCAGCAACATAGATATTTGGAGGAAAGCAGTAACATTTATATAGAGATTACTTTGTGTCGGGTACTATTCTAAAGCCTTAAGTGGATTTAGTGCTTTAATCCCAACTCCCTGTGCAGTATTACCATTATTTCTCTTTTACATTGACAGGGACGGACAAAGGCACTGAGTGCTTCAGTGAGCTGCCCAAGGTCAGACAGCAAGCAAGTTTCAGAGCTGAAACTGGAAACCACAGAGCCTGACTAGCACCTACCTGTGTGGGGAAGCTCTGCTAAAGCCCCAGGGAAGATGAATTTACATATTGGAAAGGTCCAGACTCTCAGCTTTGGGCAAATAGAATGTCTTTTTGTACTCAAACATATCTCAAAGATCTTTGCTTCTCTTCCACTATTGTCACCCTGGTCCAAACCACCTTCACATGCTATTGTAGCCAATGGGCAGGTTTTCTACTTTGTCCCTTCATTTCCATTTTTGGCTTTCTCCAAAGTCCCTGAAGCCAGAGTAACCCTTTCCAAACATAAAATTACAAGATGCTCCTCTGATCAAAATTCTTTCACAGTTCCCTATTGCACTTAGAATAGAATAGAAATTCCTTCCTACACACCTCAGAGCCCTTCCCCACCAGACCCTTGTGTGTAAACTACACTTCAGCTTGCTTCAAGTTCACTGACATACCATGCTTTGCAGCCCTCAGGGGTCGGCTGGTACACACTGCTTTCTGGGCCTGAAACACACTTGCCCTCTTTCTTCACCCAGCCTCGGTCTAAATGCTAGTTCCACTGAAAGGCTTTCCATAAAAGCAGCCCTACTCAAATTAGATTTCTGATCATTTTAATAGGACCCTGTGCTCTCACCTTATGCTTTCTAATTATATATTTACTCATGTGTTTACCAGTTTATTGCCTGCTTCTCCCAGTAGGCTGTAAGTTCCATGAATTAGGAGTCAGGGCCAACTAGCTACCCTCACTTCCCTGAAAACAGACCAGTTCCTAATACAGAATTAGTACTCAGTAAGTATTTGCTAAAATAATCAATTGTTATTCAGTCCATCGTCCAAAATACAGGCAACATTTACATTGGAGCCACTATGTTTAAATATTCAGGGAGCATTGGATCTGTTTTATGATATAAATCTTTCCTCTCCTTTATGAATCTTTTATTCTCTCCAGTAGAACACAGAAATTCTTTCCCTTATGCTATCACTCTCCCCAGTCAACTAAAAAAATAAAAATATGCAAATGACAGTAGTTCAAGAGGAATTTTGTTTACTAACAAAAACCATTTTGGACAAAATCTGATGGCACAATCCAATTATTGATTACAGTTCAATTAATGTTCATAAACTGCTTTATCAAGAAAAATAAAATTATGTTTGGTTATTTTGTTTAGTCTGAAACTAAATTATGTCTAGTTTAAGATTATAGGAAAGCATGCAATACATTTTGTAATTCCATGCCAAATGATTAAAATAATCACAGCTTAAATGTTTAAAGGGTAAAACTTTTGCAAATAAGAAACCTAAAATATATAGAATTACACATATCCCAACAATTCTGGAAGATTATGCACTTACATGGCAACCTGAAACTATTCTTCCAAAATATGAAATAGACATAAAAAGCATAAGAACAAAAATAAAACAAACTACTATACCTGTTGTGAACCACTGAAATTCGTTGAATTGGAAACCGAGTTATTTGCATAAATAGTAGATGAAGGTGCAAAACTAGAACCTATAGGTAAATAAAAAATTGCATTTTAAAATATTTACTGTAAAATAAAAGTATTTTGCTTTTCAGAATTCAATGAGATATATTTTTAATTTTGTTAAGACAATAAAATTTGATGTTCAGCAATTTATAAGGAAAACATACTTAACTCTATCCTCTTGTAACAATGGATAACATCTATAACAGTCTTATCAAGGGTTAAGTGTCTGAAAGTACAGAAACACTCAAAGAATAAAACATTACACAGATAGACTACTTCTAGACTACTGGAAGTTCCAGACTAGTGAACTTTCAAGTGGTCATATCAACTTCATGTGCACACAAAAATCACCTGAGTTAAATATTTAGACAGTGTTAGCTTAAGACGTCAACATACGGAACTCACTTAGAATTAATTGATGCTTGCAACTCCCTGCCTTTTCATTCCTCAGTCCTTTCCTTTGAACAAAATGTGTTAGGAGCAAGGGCTCAGGCTCAATAGAGTTTATACTTCAATAATCTAAGATTGAAGGGCCTTCTAAAATTTACTGTTAGATTAGAAATTTATTCAATAATTTTTTAGAATTAGGGTAAAAATGCATGAACTATTTATTTGTAGATTTCCTTTAAAAATATGTTCTTTTGGAATGTACTTGTTAAGGAGTAAAATGAAAAATTACTGACTCAGCTGATTATTTTATCAGTGGCTGAAAAGTATTATGTAATCAATGCAAACTGATCTGACATGGAATGTCCAATATAAAAGTATTTGGGAGAATAAACAAAAATCTCATTACTGTCATTTACTGCAACTGTGTGGCTCATTATGGCTGCAGCCTGTATGCAAACACATTTCTACCTACATCCTAGGTAAGGAGAGATCTGCTGTTCCAGCTAAAAGACGTCTAAGTAATTACTTCATTTTAGTCAATTGACTCAAATATGCTACTATAACCCCAAAGTTGTGACTATGACAATATAGACAAAATGACAGATAGGAACAAGCATTTAATGTTTTTATTACATCACTTGTTTTTTCTGCAACTAAAAAAGAATTTTAACTGGAGTGAAAAACAAGAGGAAAATTTTAAAAAATCATATATTGAGGATTTGGGAGGTGGGACAAATTATGTAAATATTCTTATTAAGAAATACAGTATTGGGCTCACTTTGGCAGCACATACACTAAAACTGGAATGATATAGAGAAGATTAGCATGGCCCCTGTGCAAGGATGACACGCAAATTTGTGAAGCATTCATATTAAAAAAAAAAAAAAAAAGAAAAAGAAAAAGAAAGACAGAAAGAAGGAAAGAAAGAAAGAAATGCAGTATTAATAGGGGAGAGATATTGTAAGAATGGACAAATCCTCATTCAATGATAAATGGGACTTAGAAAAGTGCTACCTCAGTTTTAAGTGGAATCAAAACAGCATTACGTAGGTAAGAAGCTCTAACAAGAAAATAGTGGGTTTTGTCATGACCTTTGAAATTGCTTAGGTAGATGCTAAATGTGTGATTGCTGGCATGGTGGCTGGCTCAGAGGTTGATATACTAGAACAAGTCTACTGCCCATTTTATGCAACTTAGGTATTTAAATTGGGTATGGGTCCTACATCTCGATGTATAGTCAACTTTTTCATCCTGCTTCTGTTCTGATGGAATCATGTGCGTAGAGGATTGATGTTTAAAACTGTCTTCATCATTGCATAATTCTAGTCTGAAGTCAAGGAGTCCCACTCAAAGAACTCATTCTCACATAACGCATCCCCTGCGTGGCCACTTACCTGGCATCTGGTAGGAGTAAGGTGTCTGGCCCGGCTGCGGGGTGGAGAACCCCGGGCTGTAACTGAGGCACCCGCTCTGTAGCGGAGACTGAGTTTGGGGAAGTCCACTCTCTGTCTTGATGCCTGGTAACATCACACCCAAGTCTGCTTGGAAAACGCATGTGCACACCATTGAATTACTAAATGAGCTCACTTCCATGTCATAACTTACATTAGAATCTACAACTACTAGCCAGCAGGATTATCTGCTAATAACCAAAGAAGGAGAAGAGAGAAGGTGGGAAATACCGTAAGTGGGCAGGCTGTAGGGCTGTCCTGTCTGTGAGTAGGCTGTGTAGACCGCTGGCTGCTGCATCCCCGAATACTGAGTCTGGCCTGCATAGGCAGACATTGTTTGAGCTGCTGGTGTAGAAAGAATGTGTGGATAGGGCCTAAATATCAGAAAAATAGCATTACTGTGGCAACAAAGACTGCATATTAATTCAGACAGCTTAGATTCAGTGAAACCTTATAATAGCCAGGAAGTAATCCTCTTCTTTATTATTGTTATAATTTTAACAATATAGGGAAGGACATGAGTCAATGTCAGAAGCCCAGACTCTGCTACAAACCAGTCCAGTGATCATGGACACATCATTTAAACTCCTAAGTCTATACCTCCCTGTAAAATTAGAAATTGGGTTTGGATAGTATATTTAAAGTATTTTTCAGGGTTTGTAATTCTTGTTTACATCAAACATGGCATTCTAATTAATGTGTAAATGAGGAAACTGAAGCACAGGTCAATTAATTAATATGCTTGTGAGCTTATTTCCAGTTCACTTGCATGACTTAATGTTATGCAATGACTACAAAAGTCATTAAAAACCCTACTATAAGGCACTGGCCCAAAGGTTGCTGGTTCAATTCCCAGCCAGGGTGCATAACCAGGTTGCAAGCCAGGTCTCCAGCCAGGTCTGTAGCTGGAGGCAGGTGAAAGGCAACCATACATTGATGTTTCTCTCCCTCTCTCCCCTTTTTCTCTCTCTGGAAATAATAAATAAAAATCTTTAAAAACCCTACAAAATTTTTTCTATCAATAACTTAAACACCTTAAAGAATGTAGGCAGTTTCCTGAAAAGAAATTGAATGCCATTTCCTTTATCATGCCACATTTTAGAGAATGTTCCCAAATAGATATCCAACCCTCTGCCTATTCTTGAGGACAAGCACTTGAGCTGTTACAGGAAATAACATTTAAATGTGTGTTACAGATAAATTTGAAATGTCTACCACTGTCCTCAACAAGTTGACTACCTTAGTTATAAAAACATTAGAGCATAGTCTTGAAAGATATGTTTATTAAGACTTGAAATCCAATAAAATACAGTAATGATGGAAAAAATTATGAAGTGATATTTAAATAAAATGTAATCTTTGTAGACTTGCTTTAAACGAGTCATTAGTTTAGAATTTTCACTAAAAAATATTAGTTTGTTCTGTTTTGAACTTTATGCTTTCCTCAGTATATAGTATATAAATATCCAAAATTAAAAGAATTGCCAAGAGAAAAGTGAGTGAATCTGTATTTCTAGATTTGTATAAGATATGTACATATTGAACTAATCTATCCAAGTATCTACCTACAACACATTTATATACATAAATGTATCCCAATTTAAAGTTGTGATATTGTGTGAATACAGGTTAATAAAGACAATCCTTGAAATTATTCTGACAAAACTGAAGGAATCTACTGACCACTTACTTGGAAGGATAGAGTTGTGGGGAATATTGATGTGCTGATCTGGGACTGTAGCCACTACTTGTAATTACTGTAAGACATAGAAAAAAAAAGTGCAAAAAGGTTGCTTCATAAATATATTTCACTAGAGTATACAAAACCAATTTAAAAATTACCATGTTAAAAATGTTTCTAAAAATTCATTGATTTTCAAAAAAAGAATTCATTTTCTAAATAGATACCAATGCCCAAACACTTTATTCTAATTGAAACTTTTCTAGTTTATTCTAAGAGCATGAAATAAGTCTTAAATATCATTCCTCTCCAACATTTTTCCATTTTCTCAAATATGTAGCATGCACTTATGTATTAATTTGTTAGGAATAAATATATTTGATTAATCTTTCATGATATAAAAATAAATTTTTTAAATTTACAAACTTTATGTTTTAAATTCCAGATATGATGGCAATATGCTGCCCTTCTTCCATAGTCATTCTAATAGAATTACAACAAAAATTAGGAAAAATGTGATGTTTCAACCTTCATATTCAAATTGCCAAATGCTATCATTTTCTATTTTCTTTCTTTTACCAATCAGATGAGGAATTAACAATGCAGAGCCCAAAATAATCTAGTAATAATTGAAAACATGGGTGATAATGCAACCCCTTAAAAAAAACATAACTGCACAATGCAGTAGCATTCCTATTTACAAAAATATTTTGAACTATCAGATAGAACGTTCTTGAGAAGAACATAAAGGTGAAAGTCGGGTCCTATTAATATTTCATCCAAACATGCAGCCCCAGACTGGAATAGATCCAAAAGTTTGGAAGTTATTCTTTCCTTTAGCCATCTGCCTTCACTAAGACGGATGTATTGCAAATATATGGGTTCTAAAGTGTTCAGGCAGCCCCTTCAGAGCCAGTCCATACTGGGCAAGCACACAGAGTGTCTTTATTAGGCCATCTGCTGTTCATTCACTTTTCAAAAAGATTAAAGTAGTACACAACGCAGCGCTGGAATTAGTTTCGTCTAATCAATCATACTTATACTTCAAAGTACTGTGTCCTTTCTAAGTTGTTCATAATTTTGGAGCTAAACTTTTAGAATTGTAAAAGTGACAAATAGGCTTAGGTTGCTAACTATTTTACGAAACATGAGATTTTTCTATATCAAAGTGCTATTAAGTAACCTTGTGATCTATTGCTTCATAAACAGGTAGAATTTAATGTATTTAAAATGCTATTTGGCCTGTAAGCCCTGAGTATGAAAGAATAGTTTTTATAACAACAGTTCGGTAAGTATGTTTCTAAGAATATTATGAAGTAATTTTGAAAATCATTAAATATGACTAAGGTGTTATGTTCTAAATATTTTCAGCAGCCATTATTTAAGTGAACTTGCGATATATACTTGAAAATTGACCAGTAAACCTTTAACTTTCTACTTATTTATTAAAAACTTAATGTTTAGAACTTTCAAATTAGCTCAATGAGAACAGACTTCTTTTTACTACAACATGGGCACTAAATGTACATTATATAATATTAGTAGTGTTATTCACGGGAAATTCAATCTGATTCATTAATATCACAATAGTGAATACCCTGTTTATCCAAAATATAGTTGAATGAGGCTTAATTCCATATTTTTTGTCTCCTATTTATAAAACTTCACTTTGGTGTACTCAAGACTTGGACTATACTAATCAGTTATTTTCAAGGTTGTAAAACACACGGCTTTTTCAAGACACATCAAATAATGTAAAAACACATTCACTATGGCAGCTTTTATTAAATAAGCCAAAGAGCAAAATTATTTCAGAAAAAATCTAAATATGTAAACATAAATCTGCTTTTTCCCTCTAATGAATGAATCTAGAAGTCACAATAATGCACCCATAACGTAGGAAGGCTCAACCTTTAAACTTTCATATTAATGTCTATGTGTTCATTTTCTAAATAAAATATAACCCCTTTGGATTAACAAACTAGAATGGCCACATAAAATTCTTAACTAAAATTTTTACATTTTATTCTAACATAAATCTGCAGATAACTGATAACGACAATAAAATTTAACTGCGGGGAGATAAGATTATGCTGAACAAAGCAGGGACAGTTGCTACACAGGCAGCCTAATCTCTAGTCTGATTTCTGGAAAATCACCAAGACTTTCCTTTTATTTCCCATTGTCACTTAATTAATATGGGGACATTAATCAAAGCACTGAACTCATGATACTCCATCATTTCTGCCTTTAAAAGTAAACAAAATTGCTTGTCTTCAAAATTTCCTGAAAATTAATTAAAACACATTTTTAAAGAATATAATCAGATTGTCAGAGGGTGATGTCAAGCAATTTTAATGGTTTATTCTTATTGTGTTGCCTTAAATCAGTGGAAGTCGGTGGGGGGGTGAGGTTAGGGAGTGAGGAGGAATTTTGCTTACAAGGGGATATTTAAAAAGTCTGGCCCTGGCTGCTGGCACAGCAGGCCCTGGTTGGTGGAACAGTGGATAAGGCACCGGCCTGCGAACCCAAAAGTTGCTGGTTTGATTCCCAGCCAGGGCACATAACCAGGTTGCAAGCCAGGTCTGTAGCTGGAGGCAGGTGAAAGACAACCATACATTGATGCTTCTCTCCCTCTCTGCCTCTCACCCTTCCCCTCTCTCTGAAAATAATAAATAAAACCTTAAAAAAAAAAGTCAGGAGACATTTTTGCTTGTCATAACTGGAAAGTGCAATTGTTATCTTGGTATATATGATAGGGATGCTGCTAAATATGTTATAGTGCAGAGGACAACTATCTCACAATTAGAAATAAACTAATTTTTAAATAGTGCTGCTGTTGAGAATTGTTGACCTAAATCATTACTGTCCTAAAGAGCTCGGTCCATGGTGTTGGAAATGTCCTATATCTGCATTGTCCAATATGAAAGCCACTAAAAAAATACACGCAACTATTACATACATGAAATATAAGTAAGTATGTCTAAATTTTTTTACCTATACCAAATACTAATTTAGACTTAAATAGCCACGTATAGTTAGTGGTTACTTTGCTGGACAGCACAGGCCTAGATAATCCTTAAAAGAAAACCAAGAAACTGAAAATTTATGAGTGAATTTCAGATTTATTCACTGCTATTTCTTTTTTCCATCTTTACTTTTTCCATATTATAGGGAGGACTCCTGAACAGATCAGAACACTATTCTAGCCTGTGTATACCAGTGACCACCTGTGAAGCTTTGACTGTATTTCCTCAATGCTTCAGTATACTTGCCTTTCAAATGAATCAAAACAGCCCTGAAATTCCTTCTGGAGCTAACATTCTGTCCTTTAGCTTTTAATTAGCTTGTGATGTACTATTTAAGTATGTCAGCAATTATTTATTAATTCAATTCCTTTCCTTAAAAATATATTCATTTATATGCATTTACTCTGTTGAAAGTTTACAAGGTTATGG
Organism: Noctilio leporinus; assembly: GCA_004026585.1. Classification (NCBI taxonomy): domain Eukaryota; kingdom Metazoa; phylum Chordata; class Mammalia; order Chiroptera; family Noctilionidae; genus Noctilio; species Noctilio leporinus. Next base: position 15,958 of record PVIW01000170.1, on the reverse strand, counting down.
TAAGTAATAAAGAATGCAGGAGTTAGTTGGTACCTATTTCTCTCTTGGGAGGAAAGTGAATTGCTAGAAAAAAATATAGATTAGCACATATGAATCTCCATGTAGGGTGTATGAAGTATTTTTTCTTTCTGTTTCATGTGAATGAATGACAACTGTGCCTGAGCAATGTGACCTTGTACAATGGGATCATCTGTATATATAAAAATCCAATATATGCTATAATGACAGTATCCTCAAGGACACATGCCAACTCTTTTTTTTTTTTTTCACCTGATGAATGTTTTACTGTAGTACCTCAACTCTTTACATGAAACTTACCCACATAAAGTGTTTGTACATGCAAACATGGATAAATGCAAAACCAAATAGAACAATAGAACCAAGGTTTAATTACCACACCTACTTCCCTAGGTTTACTGTTCAGCTACCTGCTGTATACAGTCCTCCTCACATTAAAAAACAAGAAGCCTTTCACCAGATAATGAATCGAACAAAATATTGTAACTTCAAGTCAACTTAATTTGTGTCCTCTGCGCCCACCTGGGAGTGATCAGGTATTTGTATTGAGACAGGATTGATGTTCAAAGACCCACTATTGTTCTCTTTGAAGCATCTGACTGGAAGTAGTGCGCCCAGAGCTGGGGTCCTAATGCAACCAGCATGTGCTCTCCTGCATCCTGTTAACCTTTAGGACTTGTCACTCAGCTGCTTACCCAGGAGGAGTTTTTTAAACCCAGAGGGGAAACAAGGTTATTTAGAAGGAATCAAGTGGATAGTTTTACATGGCGAACGTTGAAAAAAGGCAGTTTTTATGTCACTTAAATGAGCAAGTTGATGGGATAAAGTCAGCTAACGCAGCCTAATTATTAAATTAAACATCGCATAAAATATTTACGAAGGAAGCCAGCTCGGCTTATTTCTCATAAGAAAGCCAGGGGGACTGTTTTGCTGTCAACTAAACAATTTAGCAAAACAATTCCAAATACCGTTTCTAAAAATGCATTTGTTTTATGACACTCAAGTCTCCCCAAAGTCACTTTATTGCTAAATGTATAAATACCCAAGTTCTAATAGCGTTGGAGTTTATGCTGCCTACGCACTAGAAGAATCGTGTACGGAACAACACACGGGCTTAAGGCTTTACCTGACCCAGTAAAAGTGTCAAGCGCTCCATCTCCAGTCGTGGTTGTGGTTTCACTGCTGTTCAGGGGCTCTGTTTTGACTGCAAGGAGAGACACTACGTAGAAGAATAAGGACACGTGAGTTTTATTTCTAAATGGATATCAAAGATGCTGACTGTTCTACTAGTGGTTTTTCTAGCTACCATGGGCATGCAAGAGAGAACTTGAGAAGTCGAGGAGGAGAATGTGGTTAATTGAGCTTCTACATGGACATGCATTTGTAGAGAATTTAATCTAACGACCCTCTCGCTAAGCTAGTTCTCTTGAATCTGGTTTTCAAAGGCAGTCAACCTGACACAGTTGGAAAAGCACTAAAATTTGCTTTTCAAATTCACCTAGAGCACACTCTGACATTATAGCCAGAAATGAAAAATGAAAAATAAAAGGAACCAGCATCAATCAGTCAGTCTTCAGGATGTTTGGTCCAAAACAACAAAGAGATGCGCTAGCTTAGGCTTTATTCTTCAAGAAGATATATTTTTTAAAAGACTGCGTAAGAATACAAAGGGGGCATATTAAAATACAGAAACCATGGGCATATTATGTGATGGGTGAAATATGAGGCACTCAATAAATTTTTTGCTTTTAGAAGGGACTAAAGCTTACATACATACATATATATGTGTGTATTATATGTATATGTATATATTATACACACATATATAGTGTTGGGCTTCATTTTAATAGCATAATTATTTTTAATGAATTATAGAGAGAAGCACAGAATAAGAGATGATTTCTACAGCAATAAATATATCTTTTGAAGACTCTTTACTATGTTATTTGAGGTGGTATGTTTTAGCAAAGTCCTCACTTGGCAGTGATGTAGCCTGGCACACGTTATGGTCGTTATTAGATGCGAGTGGGCGGAGGGGACCATGAAAAAGCCTCTACTCATTTTGTCACACCATATTTTCCCTTTGTGGGCAAAGTTCTGCTACATGTATCACAGCAGCAAGGGAATAAACTGAATTATTTTCTACTTAACACCTCTTGTGTTTCCTGGAATGATACTGTTAAGTAACTTAGAAGCAAGCAGAGAACTATAAAGAAGAAAGCTGAAGACCAGCCAACCATGAACAAATAAGACAAACAAAATGGGTGAGAGGGGGCTCAGAGCGTACCCCCCAACCAAACAAGTCTGCAAGGTTACCCTGTTAGAGAAGCAATTCGTTAGTGGAGAAACATGCAGTAATGATTACGTTTTCTTTCCACATGAACAACATTTTCTGGACCCTCCCTTAGTGAGCTCTGGGGTTAATTTAGTATCCAGGATTTAATAATGTCACAAAGATTTGCTGGAAGATTCTGAGAACTGTAACAGGTTGGGGAAGAGGAAGTAAAGAAACCTGGATTTCTCCCAGCAAAAGGGAAATTTAATGTTGACCTCTTTGCAACAATACTCTGAGGAGCAGTGTCTACTTATTTGTGTAATGATAAATGATAAATCATGGTTACTCCTTTTTAGTAGTAACTTGTACAGTAGTCAATATTATGCTTATAGCTAATCACTAAATTTACGACTACAAACTCATTTACTACTACACCATTATTTATGGAGAGCTTACTATGTGCTGTTCTTTATATTTAATCCTTAAAACAACCTTGATCTATGTTGAACCATTATATTTTCTACATGAGGAAACTAACGTTTGTGTAGCTGGAGCTACTTTTCCACCGCAGGAGATGAGAGAGCTAAGACCTGAACGCAGATCTTCAGCGTTCTTTCCAGCCTAACAGGCCTCTTTAGGTATGAAAATGGCTTATGTTCATGACAGTACCTCTTTACAATGGCTCAGAGAGTGATAAGAATGGGGTTGTTTTTCAGATGAAGGAATTAGGCACCCTGCTAATAATGAAAACTGCAAAATCTGGGAATAGGCTAATAAGGTATGCATTCCATGTCTTCCTCATGAACTATTTTAAAAGATGAGAAGTTGCAGGTTTAAAAGCAAACAGCACACACTTAAATGGTACTTAGTACATTCCAGGGGTTCTATCTGTGCTTTATAGATATTATATTAACTCATGATACTATATTACCCCTCATGACAATCACATGAGGTAGGTAATACTATCATCTTCATTTCTCAGATGAGGAAATGAAAGGGTGTAAAGAGGTTGTTGAATACCTTGCCTATAGTCACAGAGCTTGTAAGTGCTAGAATCTGAGACCAGGTGGTGCAGTTTCAGAATCCAAACTCTAGGTCATGCTGCCTGCAAAGGCTACACTAACTAACCAAGAATTCCTTTCATCTGTATCTGTGTAAAGATGATCCAGAGTGGGTCTAGGTGGGCATAAAGGCCCTCTGTGTCCACATTTTACTCCTGACACTTAGGATAAAAACATCATCCAAAGCCTACAACACAACTGACAGGAGAGAGGTTCTTGGAACTTCCAAATCCTAATGGTGGCCAAATTCCTCCGCTTAAACTTATCTAAATCTATGAACACTTTTGTAAAATAGATGTATTTATGCTAACAGTAATATATTGGTCACTTGTGCATTGACTAGAGGGGAGCAGAATGGGACCTGTGCCTAAAATAAAGGTCTAGAAGCCAGACATCAAGGTTAGTTTTGTTACATACTTTGAACAGCAACTTTGATGCTTGATTTCAGAAACATAGTAATAATGGTGATTATAATCTCCTCAATTGGAAAGTTTTAGGTGGTCAAAAACAGAAGGAAGAAAAGGGAGAGGGAGAGTTTTTGGTAGTATTCATTATCCTGGAAATATCTCATTGAATTTTGGTGTCTGCATTTAATCAAAGACAAGATTTGCTTTACTCTGAAAAGGCATCCCCAGAAAACATATGAAGAAAAGCAAAATATCAAGATGCGTTCAGTGTACTAAAATGCATGAATTTAAAAGTAGCAATTCAGCAAATGAATAATTCAACATTTGGAGAAAAAAGCTACACATTAATGCAACTTTATTTTTCATATGCAGGTAAAAGTAAAACAAGATGGAACAGGGGGAAATTAATTATGCTGCTACAGAAAATAAACTGTTTTCACGTTAGGTAAGCATCAACAAACATTTCTTGAACTCCAAGTAAGATGTAGATTTATTTTGGTTTGATTTTATAAAGAAAGAAAGTAATATTTATTAATAATAATTTGCTTTCTTCAGGAACAGAAAACTCAGAAAATTGATATGGGCATTCTTTAAATGATTAGTTATTATATTAGGATACAATAAAATATCTTCATATTAATAAAATAAATAACTAATATAAAGTAAACATTATAATAACTAGAGCTAAAACTTGAAAAGTGAAATTTAATTTCATCAAAGGTCCAAATATATTTGAAATGTATTTCACTTTCTTTTGTCTTGCTGTTGTTTCCTACTTTGTTAGATCTATTATATACTTCTCTAGGGGCAGGAATTAAAGAAAAATAATTTATTACAAGGCACTATCAGAAAGATGTTCATCAATTTTATGTATGTTACTATTTTCTAAAACTTGTAAAAATCCTCATTCCAAATGGTTACCAGTGTATATCATGTTTGAATGAACTTTTTTCTAACTGTGTTTTATGCTTTTACTATAACACAGAAATAAAACAGGACTTTAAACTTATTTTGAGGGTAGTGTTAGACATCATTACATGCTATAAAATGATGACAATAACCTCCTATAGGAGAAAAGTGTCATACTTTCAACAAAATTCAAATTTACAAAACAAATGTTATGATTTCAAAGGCAGCAACTGTATTTTAATGCCCTAGGTTAATGAGTTCTGTAGTTTTCTAAATGCTCAAAATAAGAGTTCATTTCCATAAAAGTAAAATGAAAAAAACAATATATAGCCCTTTGTATAGAAGCATTACTTCGAGAAATACTGAAATTCTCCCTACTAGTAATCCAATTGCAATTTGAATGTTTCTATTAGAGTTTTTTAAAGGGTCAAATTTATGTATAGGATTTTTTACCTTCAAAAATAATCTATTGACTAAACCAAGACTGTATGTGATTACTGTCAGGTATCAGCCATGGCTACTAAATCACTGATTTCCTCTCTTTACATCCCAACCTTCACTCAGGGCCCCATACAAATATTTCAAAGCAAATTTAATCTCATTTCTTCAGTTTATCTTTAGAACTCGAGTATAACTTTATTATGTATAGTCTTTGGAGAAAGTGTTTTATTATCATAAAAATGTTCATACTCATTTGTTGCAATAGCTGGCTTAATCCTTGAAAGAGGTGACCCAAGTGGTTTACGTTTTCTATTTCATATTCAGAAATCTGTGTTTAAACTGGTATCCACTTAAAAAGAGTATATATATGCAATTCGAAATACATACTCCTTTCTGAATCACAAAATTAAACATAGCAACTTCTGACAGTTTAGGTTCTACAAAGAATTTCAGAAGGATTTAGATTAGGAAGGAAAACAATTTGTATTGCCTGCCAGTTTTAATAGTTGCTACAGCCTATGATTATGTTTGTTTAACCCTTTCAATACTACAGGGATGTATAGATCCCAAAAGATATTAGAAAAATACTTAACAAAATCACACTGGGATGGGATTAGTTGGGATTAGTTAGTAGTTGTGCATATTTTAAAATTAATTCTACATAATTATCTTGATTAGTATTGAAAGGGTTAAATCAATATATTCACTCAATAACTTTTGAGCACCAACTATCTTTCATTTCTAGATATCCATAAAGTATTTAATTTTGTAAAATGATATGATGAAGCAATTTCTGGCTCTCATTCCAGAAAAGCAAATCTAAAAAGTATAGAGCCACACAGCAAGCAGCTCTACTGCACATGGATATAACATTCAGAAACAAATTCATCACATGTGACCTGGTCACTGATATAGTAAATATTCTGAAAGATACTTTTCCTTGATAAGTAGGTTTTAAGTACAGGGGTGGGCAAAAGCAGGTTTATAGTTGTGAGTATGCAAAACACAGAGTTTGTTCTGTTATTACTATTATTTTATATACTATTGCTATTAACTTACTTTCACCCACCCTGTATATAAAACAGCATAAATCTGTTAAGAATATCTGATTATGGTTCCCCCAAATCATTTTCAAGTATTTTCTTAATCATCATTTAGAATCAAATCTTCCCTCCCCCTACTGTGCACCCACCTTGAAAACATTATGCCCTCATTATTTTCTTGTCTCTTTTCTTCTGCTAGACTGTTGGTCCCTTGATGGCCAGAACTATGTTCCATAGGTCATTGGGTTTCATGTCCTAGCACAGAGCCTGGCATATAATAAGAACTTGCCACATTTTAATTGAGAAAGTGAAAAGTCACTTTTAGACCCTATCCTATGTGCTCCCAATAGATCAAAATATTTTTGTTTATAAAGTATAGCTAATCATAAATCTGATGCTATTAAGCAAATTAAAGTCTATCCTATATCTGGAAGTAACTTTCCTATAATTGGCATGCATTTACATGCATGAATAAGCATATATATGAAGTTTGTATCCTTCCTCTATAGCATATCTGTATCTGGGGTTGGCAAACTATAACCCATGTGCCAAATATGTCTCATGGCCTGTTTTTGAATAGCTCATGAGCTAAGACTGATGTTTACATTACATTTTTTAAGTAGTTGAAAATATCTGAAGAATAATACTTCTGTGATGTAAAAAATTTATAAAATTACAATTTTAGTATTCATATATTGTTTTATTTGAACACAGTCAAGTTCAATCATTCCCATACTGTCTATGGCTGCTACTAAGCACCAATAGCCAAGCTGAATAGTCACAACACAGACTATCTGGCCTGCAAAGCCTAAATTTACTCTCTGACTCTGACCCTTTACAGAAAAAGTTTGTTGATCAGTGATCTATATGCTAAGGTATGATTCCCTTTACTCAGTTCTTATGAAAAGTTCTCCATTTTAACAATTTTCTCAGTGATAAACATTTGAAAGGAAAATCTAGCTACCAATATAAATCTGCAAATGTAATTAAATAATTAGGATTAAAGTGATAAAACATTTAAAATTAAAGTAACAGTGTAAGATATTTAAACAGCACCAATATAGTATGGGAGGTTATTAAGGTTAATTCTATCAACTCATTCATATCAGTATAAACTATATAATTAGAATTATCTTTTTGAAAATCTTGAAGTTAATGTAACATTCTTGAAAAGATACTACATTAAGATTTTGCTATTTTTATTGTAATCATTTTATGTAATGATCCAATAACAACAATAAAACCCAGGATTAAAAACAAAAGTTTACTCTCAATTAGAGAGATTACGTACCAAATGCTTAGTTTGTGTTATAAACACCTGACAAAAAAATTCATTAAAAATTTGCTATCACTATGCCACTGAGATTGCATCATGAATAATCAAAGTACAGCCCTAGCTAGTGTGGCCCAGTTGGTTGGGGCATTGTCTAGTACACCATATTGCAAGTTTAATTCCCAGTCAGGGCCTATGTCTGGGTTGTGGATTTAATCCACAGGTGGGAAGCCTATGGGGCAACTGAGCAATGTTTCTCTCTCATATAGATGTTTCTCTCTTCTCCTTTGTCTCAAAAAAAAAAAAAAAAAAAAAAGTCAATAAAAATGTCCTTGGGGTGAGGACAAAAAAATAATAAATACTAAAAGTTTGCCTTCTGTGGCCAATTTATATACTCTCAATGCAGAAGTATTTATTATCTAACCAAACATTGCCAAGTATTTTAATAGAATGCATGTTTTCATTTTCTCAAGAATTTGTTGCCCAATTATTGTTAGATTATTAATTAAAGGAGGAAACACTCTGTTATTTATTACCAAGCAACTTATCTAACTTAAGACAAAAATCCTTGCCAGAAAAGTGTTACCAAGCTTCTTTTATAGACAGAAATGGAAGCTCAGGAGGACTCGGTAACTAGTCCCAGGCGACATAGTAAGTAAGTGTAGCACTGAGCCTCAGATCAAGGGTCTTCTGGACGTACAAGTCCTTGTCCTTCCCACACGGCCATATGGTGCTTAACATTAACAGTAAGACCCAGAAAATCTTTATGCGTAATACTCAGAAAAATGTTTCTGGTTAAGATCAGATGTAAATTACTAAATATTCAATATATATACTTACTACTGTAAAGTTGCCTGTGTGGTATTAATACTACTTTAGAACAGAACAATAGCCAGATCTTAAAGGTTTTTAAAAGTGATCAAATTTGTAATATTTTTGTGACAATTGAAAAATCATATAAAATGGAAAATTCAGGGTTCCTAAGTAAAGTTTTATTGGAACGTAAGCACATTAATTCACTTCTGTGTCATCTGCCAGCTGCTTTTGAACTATGATGGTGTGACTGAGTAGTGGAGACAGAGGCAGCATGACCTATAAAATCTAAAATATTTCCCATCTGGCTTTTTGGAGAAAAAGACCCATGAATTAGAATTAAGAGGAACTAAATCCTGGCAATGTATCTTTTAAGTGTGGAATAGAAACAATGTAAAGCAAAAACTATAATGTGTAAGTAATGGTCATAATGGAGTGTTCTTCATTCACTGGTCATACAAGATCTTTCCCGGAAGTATTGCACCAATGTCAATATAATTAAAACAGTTTGCATAGCCGATACTTTTGGGAAAGACCTTGTATATTCTTAGATAGTCTGAGATACAGCAAGGTCTAAGCAAGCTGTCTACTCAAACTGCTTGCTTGTAATGCACATTTCTAATAGATAGAGAGCTCTTCTTTTAAATCTTAAAATTGGGTGGTTTCACCATAGTGTTATGGTTTTGTTTTTATTTTTTAATTTTGATAGTATATATTAACTTGATTTAGGAAAAATTTATTTATACTTTAACATATTATATATATGCACAAACATATATACTATATGAATGTAGTATATATCTACAGTACAAAACATTTTAAGAGATAATACTTACAATTTTAAATATATAGCTCTCATCACTGATTTTTAAATGATAGGTTTTTAAATATTAACGTTACTTTAAGTATTTTAACTGGAATATTTAATAGTCTCTAAAATGGCAAATGTCTTTAGCCATGTTAAAAAGGCAATTTAAATTATGAAAATGGTAGGACATAAAATAATTGAGTTTGTATATATGTGTTGGTAATCTGTTTCAGATGCTCTCATTGACATGACTGTTGTACTCAATAACCACTTAATTGATACACAGTTAGAAAAACAATAAATACACCCATTTTTTTAAAGTCATGAAAAATCTAAGACAAGAATACCACTGATCTAAAGAATCTAAAATGAGAATCCTAGTTGATATGAAAACTATAGCCAACTGTTATCAATAAACAACTAAGACACATGTTCATTTCTCCATTTTCTTTACAAATACTGGACACAGAAAAAGGGGGTGCAAACATAAAGAAAGCAACAGAAAGCAAACCAGGAGGGCAAATCCACACACCCAAACACATGCAGTGTACCATCATCTCTCATACTTGTTGCAGAAGAGGGGGTGTTGCAACTCAGCAACCAGTCTGCAGTGTTTAAAACAGTCATGTTGTCCCCTGAGAACAGGAACAGTATAAGGGTTCATTGTCTGAATGCCTGCTCAGTGTACACGAATAATCTTCAATGCTTGTATTGGTTTCTGACCTTCTGGTCAAAAATTATAACTGCATGGTACGACTTTTACATTTTAGTTCATCAGGTCTGTTTAGTTCAGTTAAATAAGTACACGTGATGATTAGTGAACTCTAACGCCTGATTCCAGAATGCATGGGTTCTTTAAAAATCTTATTTGTACCAAACTAAGGTTTAAATATTAATAATTTTACTCCAGAAGTCATCACTAAACAATCTTATAAATTTGCAACCCTATGAGTAATTACCTGAAACTACAGATGCATGTTTAGAGACAAATAAACATTATAAACAAGAAAAATGTTAATCTACAAAGGGTTTGGTGTAAAACATTATTAAATTCAGGCAAGTTGCAATGCACACAACTTAACAAAGGAAATTTTAGATTGTATAGTTATTCTAAAATAAATGAAAAGAGGTGATCAATTTTATATATATTTATTGAAAATTTAAAAGAAAATATGATGTGGCAAATACTGATATCTAGTAATATGAAGTTTATAAATTAAAACAAATTTCATATAATTTCTCACTTATTGAAAACAATAGATCTACAAAACTTCAAAATGACTGTGAATAATTAAAAACGAAGCTTATACATATATGTGTATATATGTGTAGTCTATATATTCCAATGCTAAAATAAGATGATATTTTCTGGCAAATTGAATGCATTTTATAAAAACAATAGGGTGGAATATTTGAAATAACTGTTACAATTACCATATGCTGTGGAATAATTATGAGCTAATCAAATAAGAAGGCATCTGGAAAAAATTCAATCCCTACTTTATATACATGCTAGGTATTATCTCTTAGAAAATAAATTGCACCAGATATGGATTTATCTATTTCCAAAATGATTTTTAAGAAAACCAAATTTTAAGAAAAAAATCAAGGGTAGATTTTCTCTCAAACAATTAAAAATGAAGCTGAGAAATAAGGTAATTTTGTCTTCATCTTTGTTTATTGTAAGATTCACTGAAAATCCTTTGGCCACATTTTCTCCATTGAAAAAAAATTTTTTACAAGGGCAAATGTAAAAAGGAATCCTCAGTACAGGTCTTCAAACTGTTGCCCAGTGCTATCTATTCTTTCTGAATGGTTTCCAGTTTTAGAGGTGGATCAAAAACTTCAAGAAAATGAACAGAGCAAGAAATAACCCATCAGCTATACATTCCTGCCATATAATACTGACTGTGTTACTGCTAATGAGTTATTTATTAGCAGATCCCTAACATAAGAAATCGCAACAAACATTAAAATGTGATTCTGGGTGTCTTCAAGGTTGTGCACTTGCCTCCTGTCCCATTTGTGGTGACTGATGTGCTGCTGAGATTAGTTTTCTCCAGCTTGGAGCTACCAGGAGTATCACCACTTCCAACAAGAGGATGAGGACTTGCTAGATCCTGCATTTCCATAGACCTGTTAGAGCCGGAAGCACAAGAGCCAAAGTTGAAATTTCAGCAATGCTTTCTTCAGAAACTACATACATACTCTGCTGAGCACGGAGGTGACCTCACAATCATAAGAACTGAAACCCATACCTATGACATTTTTGTTAACCTGCAGAACTTGCTAGTGCATTAAAAATTTATAAATAAAGCGTCCATAGTTCTTAAGCCCCATAATTTTTTATTTGTAAAAATTCAGATCTACAGGAAGGAATAAAGATTAGCAGAAAGGTAAATACTGGCCACATTGTCTTTCTACAAAAGATTATCTTTTATTTTCCTTTTAATACATGAAATCCAGCCAAATAAAGCAAAAAACAACATTGTATTGTATAATTTATAACATGTTATAGTAATAATATACATGACAACAGCACAAAAAATATATCCTTTCAAGGTTCTTTCATTTGTCATGAGGAGTTATAATAAACTTAGATAAGAAGCAAGTTTAGGATACATTAAGTAATACCTATCATTAAATATTAATAAAAAACACAAACAAGTATAACAAAATGTCAATGGACTAACTAAAACATCTTAAAAATGTGATTAATTCCAAAGAAACCAGGAAAAAAAGAACAAATGTGAAAGACAGAAAACATATAACAAGATAGTATACTCAAACACAATGAATTCATGATTACAATAAATATCAATAGGTTAAACACACCAATAGAAAGCCAAAGATTGTCATATTGGCTTAAGTAACCAAGACCCACTCTTTGGGGGTCTACAAGAGGACTTTAAACATAAGCACACTATGATACAATGGTGTGCTGCCCAGAACCCCCAGTTCTACAACTGAAAAATTCAGAAGACATAACAATCCTAAAGGTACATCAACCTAATAGAGTTTCAAAATATATAAAAAAAAACTAATAAAATTAAAGGAAGAAACAGACAAATCCATAATAATAGTTGGAACTTTTATAACATGCTTTTCATAGCACCCAGCAAAACAAAACAAAACAAAACAATAAAAAGCAGCCAAAAGTTTTAGTATAGTTCTGTTTGTTTATTTTTGGTTTTATTTTCATTGCCTTTGAGGTCAAATTCATAAAATTTTCTCTAAGACCAAGGTTCATAAGTTTAGTACCTAAGTTCTCTTCCATGAAATTCATTGTTTCAGCCCTTATATTTGTTTTTGACCCATTTTGAGTTAATTTTTATATCTGATGACAAACAGCAGTCTACTTTCATTCTTTTGCCCCTGGCTTTCCAACTTGCCCAGTACCATTTATTGAAACAAAAAGCTTCTGTAGGGCAAAAGAAATCGTCTACAAGACATAAAGGTAACCAAATGATGGGTGAAGATACCTGAAAACAATACTTCTGACAAGGAATTAATATCCAAAATATATGAAGAACTCATATAATTCAATAACCAAGTGAACAAACCAATTGAGAAATGGGCAGAGGACCTGAACTGACACTTTGACAAGTGGTCAAAAGGTGTATAAAGAGATGCTCAAGTTCTCTAGCTATTAGGAAAATGCAGATCAAAACTAGAATTAGATATTATCTCATACCTGTTAGAATGGCTATTATCAACAAGACAAATAATAGTAAGTATTAAAGAGGTTGTGGAGAAAAAGGGACCCTCATTCACCACTGGTAAAAATGTAAATTGGTACAACTACTATGGAAAACAGTATAGTGGTTCCACAAAAAATTAAAAACAGAGTTACCACATGACCCAGCAACCCTTTTACTGAGTATCTACTTGAAAATTTGGAAACATTAACTTAAAAAGATATATGCCCTCCTACATTCATTGCAGCATTATTTATGGTGGTGAAGACATGAAAACAAACAGAATGTCCCTCAACAGATGAAGGAATGAAGATGCTGGATGAAGGAATACTGACACCATCAAATGCTGGCAAGGATATGGAGCAACAGAATTCTTATTCATTGCTGATGAGAATGCAAAATAGCACAATTACTTTAGAAGGAAGCTTGGCAGTTTCTTACAACACTAAACATTCTCTTGTCGTATGATTCAGCCATCCCGCTCCTTGTATTTACCCAAATAAGCTGAAAACATAGCCATGAAAAAAAAAAAAAAAAAACCCTGCACATAGATGTTTACAGCAGCTTCATTCATAATTGCCAAAACTTGGAAGCCACCAAGATGTCCTTAAGTATGTAAATGGATAAACAAACTCTGGTCATCCAAACAATGAACTATATTTAGCACTAAAAAGAAATAATCTATTAAGCCATGAAAAAACATGGAGGGACCATACATGTACATTTCTAAGTCAAAGAAGCCAATCTGAAAAGGTTAAATACTGTATGATTTCCACTAGATGATAGTGGCAAAATTTAGGAGAATTGTTAGGACAATGAAAATACTTAGTATGATATTATATGAAAGATATATGTCAGTCTGCATTTGTCCAAACCCATAGAATGTCAACCCTAAGTAAGATAAACTATGGACTTTGGGCTATTATGATGTGTTACTGTAGACTCATACTTCATAACAATGAACCATTCAGATGGGTGATGCTGATAATGGGGAAAATTATACATGTGTCGGGGCAGGGGTACATGAAAAATCTCTGTTCCTTTCAATTGTGCTGTAAACCTTAAACTTCTCTAAAAAGTAGAATCTTAAAAAACATCAAATCAAAATGTGTGGTATGCAAATAAAACATGGTTAGTGAGACACATATCTTTGAATGTTTATATTAGAAAAGGAGAAGGGTTTATAATTTTAAATAGTAAGGAAAAGGCAAATTATACCCAAAGTAAGTATAAAAAAGAAAATATAAAGAACAGAAATAATTGAAATGGAGTATCTATGAACAACAGAAACAATTTACAAATCCAGAAGTTGATCATTAGAGATACTAAAGATATTTTTTTTAATTGGGGGAGGGCCAAAAAGAAAACAAAAAATGGAATTATATTCTGAATGTCAGGCCCCTTGCAGTACAGGCTTCCCTTGCTAGGTGAATGTTCTAGAAACTCAGCTGTATTAGTGTACCAGCTGGCATTGTTGTGAGAGGCTACATTCAGCTTCAGTGAATTTTTTTGAAAATTCTTTCAAAAAGTTTGCCCTTTTCATGATGGGTGATTTATGAGCACACCTGTCTACACCGTGCCAAGTGTTGGCAGTTTTTGACAAAAATGGCATGACCCTCCCCATGCCTTATCCTCCCTATTCACCTGATCTTACCCTGAATGACTTTTTTTGTTTATTTCCCAGGATATAAAATGTCTTCAAAGGGAAATATTTTGCCAATGTGGAAGAGCTGAAACAAAAAATGGCAGAAACACTTAAAAGGCATCAAAGTTGATGAGTTCAAAACTGTTTTAAGCAGAGGAAAAAATATGTTCATAAGTGTATTGGCATCAAAAATAGATAGTACTTTGAAGGTGACTTAAGTTTAAAGATGAATAAATACACAATTTTTATAAATAAATTCAATTTTTTTGCACCCCCACTTTGTAATTTGGCATTACAATTTTATGCCAAATAATAGAAGTTGGATGAAATTGTGAACTTCTTGAAAGACACAGTTTATAAAAACTGACCCAATAAAAAATAGAAAATCTAGTCCTACATCAATGAAAGAAACTGAATTCATAATTAAACACTAAAAACAAAACAAAACAAAAAACACCTTTCCATAGCTACAAGGTTTCATTAGAGTATGCTAGCAAACATTTAAGGAAAAATAACAATCATCAATAAATTCTTTCAGAAAAAAATAGCAGGAACTTTTTTCATTCCACTTATGTAAGACCAGAATTACCTTGATTCAAAACTTGCCAAAGACAATAAAAAGAAAAGAAAATTATGGACCTATATTTCTCATAAATATAGATGAAAAATTAACAAAAATTTAAAAATTAAATCCAATCTTTTGTATTTAATTTAAAAGGATAATATCATTACCAAATGTGCTTTACTAAAAGGATTCATTTGACTTAACACTGAAAATCAATCAATGTAATTAACAGAGTATTATTTCTTTCTTTTAAAATAATTTATTCATTATTTTTAGAGAGAGGCAGGGAGGGAGGAAGAAAGGCAGAGAAACGTCAATGTATGGTTGCCTTTCATATGCCTCCAGTTGGGGGCCTGGCTGGAGACCTGGCTTGCAACCTGGTTATGAGCCCTGGCTGGGAATCAAACTGGAGACCCTTGGGTTCACAGGCCAGTGTCCAATCCACTGAGCCACACCAGCCAGGGTTAGTATTATTTCAATGGGTATAAAAATCATTTGACAGTGTTCATCATCCATTCATGACACAAACGCTCAGCAAACTAGGAAAATAAGTATTTTTCCCCTATGTGACAAAGACCATTCTTGAAATGTCTATAGTTTACATCATATTTAATGATGAAATACTGAGTACTTCTCTTTAAGATCAGAACCAAGACAAGGATATCTGTTTTTCCTACCTCAGCACATTTTATTGGTATTCTTAGCCATTACAAAAAGAAAATAAGTGAATAAAAGAGTTAAAGTTTAGAAAGAAAAAAATGTTAATTTGCAGATAACATAATTATGTAAAAATTCTGAGAAATCTGAGACACCAATTCATAAGAACCTATGCACACCTATGTTCATAGCGGCACTATTTACAATAACCAGGTGCTGGAAACAGCCTAAGTGCCCATCGGTGGATGATTGGATCAAAAAACTTTGGTACATTTACACAATGGAATTCTATATGGCAGAAAGAAAGAAGGAACTTGTACCCTTTGCAACAACATGGATGGAACT